>JARJLG010000059.1:0-465685 GCA_029448575.1 Mycena maculata | reverse complement strand
ATGCAGCTTTTTCTCTGGCTTTATCAGCCGGAGAAGGGCGTTTTTCGTGTAGAAGAGGAGGAATAGTTCCTGCTCGTTGCGATGCGCGAGTTTGTCTAGGAGGAGGTTTAACCCAACTGGAGCTGGCTTGTGACCCTGATCCTGAATGAACTTCTTCAGAAGTTCTTTTGTCCTTGCCTTTCCTCGCCGTTATGACGAAGGAGAGACTTGCTTTGAGTTGTAATAACTCGGGTTTTTGTGCAGGGTGTTATGAATAACAATGCAGGGACAACTTTCTTGCTAGCTTGGTTGGTCCAAAGAAACTTTGGGACCCGACGTTCGATTCGAGCAATTTAAGCTATCTACCCCTCGCGGTGGGCTCCAGATGAAAACGCTAACTCTCAGGTATGTGTGAATGCGAAATGCGAAATGCTAATGCAGCAGAGCTATGAACTCTAAACCACACACAACACACAACACTATCAACAACTAACCCCTCAATAGAGAGAGTCAGAGTGCAAGTTCGGGGGTGTAAGTCAAGTATTAGACTTGATAGCAGCTGGTTTCTCGGTCGATCACTTAGTTAACTAAGGGTCGCTCGCGCTTTTGCAAGGTTTGACTGGTCAAGTCAAGCTGTATTGGACAAGTAACGTCTAGGACGTCAAGGAGACAGTATAGGGTAGGTTTTAAGACCGTTAAGTCTGCGCTTTTTGTGTCTTTCGACGGTTTCAGTGTTCTGTTCAATGTTCTGGGTCTGTTTGCCGTGTTCTGACTATTGCCGTGTTCTATCAATTGCCGTGTTCTGATTCTGAGTCTGGTATATAAATCGTTCGATGCAATCTAACCTCCACGGCTATCAGAGCGACGTTCCAGTGGCTGACACAACGTGTACAGCGCCCCTAGATGTGCTAGCTTGCCCTCTTCTTCTGCTGCCCTTTTATACTACTGCCCTATTGTTTACATCACGATGATTACTGTACAATGTCCGTTGGTTCGCGGCACCTGAATCCTAATCCCTGGCTCCTGATTGGTCGTGTCTTGTGGAGACATATGGTGGACATGTGGTGTTTGACACGACACATGTGATTGCTGATTAAGTGGATAGAAAGTGTCTTCTTCGTCTGTAGCCTCTTGTCCCGGGCCTGATTAGTCTTGAAGCTCATGCACATCTCTTCTACCTTCCTAATGATACCCCATAATCCGTGGTTTGGTTTGGTGGTTCATCCACAATATCGCAATCTGTCTTTCTCTCTCTGGTTTATCCTCGCGGCTAAACGGCTGGATCATGTCCTACTGTTCAAGTCATCCCCAGACTCGGTCTGGACCCAATGCGTGATCAAACGCGTCCTCAGTTTTGGGTAAAACAGGTCTAAATAGTCTTGTCGCGAATAATTGGGTTCTTCCCACTGTTGCCTGCCAGCACTTGGTATATTTGACCTCGCAACCTCTTTGGTATGCTGTTTGTGTCCTAGCAAGCAGCCTTAGGCCTTGTATGTCCTAGTTTCTCTGCCACCATCGTCAAGTTTCCTTAGTTAACTAAGATATCTGGTGGCCCCATTTGCGAAGGTACCGGTAGAAGTCCTCGTTAACCTCGTAGCTTGTGCTAATAGACTGAACCACTCAGTCAGAGTGCCCTGATGGTTCCTCAGTGCGTGTTGACACGCTGAATCGTGCAAAATCGCAAAATTCATGTGTACTTGGTTTCACGGCTTATCAACGTGTTCTCTCCCGTGCCCAACTGTTCTCATGTCCATGGCAGGCCATCGTATAGCACCTCTACGTTACTCTTTTGATCCTCAGGCGGAGCCATCTTCGCCATCACTGTCTTTCTTGACACCTACGCCTGTTGTTCCTTCCTTCGAAAATTCCCATCCACCAATGCCCCCTGTCGGGTTCCAATTCTCCGATCACCAGACCCCGGAAGACGTGCCATTGCAAGTGATTGACACCGACGTTCGTCCCGAAGCATCCCAGTTCTCAGTCTTCACAGTGGCACCGAGACCGAAGACGACGCGCACTCGGCGCACGGCTACCGAGGCTGCTCCCCTCCGAGCCCCGTCACCCGAGGTGGATCCTGCCAAGGCTTTTGAGATCGTGGTGTAGGCCTACCCAGCCCCGAAGAAGGTGGCGTCTGCACAAGGGAAGCCTAAAAGAGGTACTAAAGTAGAACCCAGTACCCACGGGCCGATCTCTGCTAGCACGGATATGACCTGGGATGATACTGTCGACTCAGTAGCAGAATTGTTAGGTACCACCTCCGAGTTCCTTGTCGTCTCTAGCATGGAATGGCGTTGGCTGAAACCCCAGAATTCTGCATGGCTCCCTCTGCGCAATGAGAGCGGCTACAATTCAATGATCAACCAGCTGCTATCTCCTCCGAAAAATGTTTCCCCAGCGTACATCATTATCAAGATGGACGAACCGATGAAACCTCCCCTGAGCATCTCGATGGTAAGTCAGCGTGCATTCTTGTAAGCAAGTTTATCCACTTCTCCTTGTAGCCCTGGTTGTCTCAACGGTCTGCGGGTCCCAGCTCTGGCCCTGGCGCTTTTGAATCCACCTACAGAGCCGTCATGGGAGCTGATGACGAACCTTCCGATGACGATGATCGGCCGAAGAAAAAGGTGAAGTACCTTCGCTTTTCTAAATGCTTCAACTACAGCTGACTGTTTCGTAGGTTCCTTTTGACCAAGGCCTGGAAGAGGAGATTCAGTCAATCTCCGAGAAATACAAGGCAGGAATGTGCTCGGTACACCCTGACATCGAGTGTTTCCACTCCCGCATCAACGACCTTCATTTCGCCCTTGACCGCCCCAAGAAGATCGTGTGGGCCGCCGCGATTGTAAGCCCTTCTTTTACCTCATCGCTGCAATCATTACTCATAGCTGAAGAAAAATGGAACGTCCACAATCTTTGGCCCGCCCCTCGGTTCCAATCATTTCAGTGTGAAGGCTGCCATCAAGAAGAAACCCCCTGGTGCTAATGTTGCGCCAGCGGCTTCATTCGACGCTCCACCCCCTCCTGCACCTACGCAGACGGCAGCGGCGGCTCCCACTCCGAATCCCTATGCATACCTTCCGACAACTCCTTACCCACCCATGCACCCAATGGGATACCCACCCTTCCCTCCTTATCCTATTCCAGGATTCTACGGGCACTCTGCTCATGTGTTGCCATGGCAAGACAGCCCTCGGCGCCAGCGTTCTTGGGAAGATTCTTCCCCTCCTCGTCAATCTTCTTCGAAGCGTCGTCGCGAGGAACGTCTTCCCGATCCACCGTCATCTCCTGCTGTATCTGGGGGCTCACTCGACGAATTTATCGCTCGAAATCCCGACCTTCCATCGCAGACGAAGTCATTCCTCCTTGAACTCGACTTCCAGGTGGGGGATGATCTCTCGGTCGTCACGGAGGCGGAATGGAAAGCGGCCGGTCTTGCCCTCCTGTCGTGGAATCGCATTTTGAAGAAGTATAACAAGTATAAGAACTCTCTTCGCTCGTAACTAACTAATTTTCGCTGTCATACCTTATCATTTTGTACATGGATGTTTCGATTCTCATGATACTCGCCTTATAGTTCCCGCCGTAGCTATCCCCATACTATACCCATTATACTCCTTTGTAAATCTGCCTACAGTTACCCCTTCGTAGCCATTTTTACAACTATAATTCATTTTTTTCTTGTACATAATTCTGCGCGACATTACATTGGGCCGTCAAGAAAGCCAGAGTGGCGAAACCAACCACGAGCGCTCTCCGCAGTCACAGCACCACACGCCTCAAGCAGATCAAGCTCCGGTGTGTCGCTGTTCTGCATCCGTCTCCAATGGCGCCGTATCCAGGCTTTCACTATGGAGGATAATACTTAGTGTTTACTTTCTCTGTAGAAGAGCGAAGTTACCAGCACTGAAGCTCTCCTCAATGGGATTGAAGTCCGGAGAATAGGGCGGTAGAAAGAGAAGGACAGATCCTATCCCATTTGTCAGAACTGAGTGAGATGCGGAGAGTTGTGAAACGGACCTTGAGCCTCAACAAGTTCTCGAAGAAAAGCACTCTTGTGAATGGCGCAGTTGTCGAGTATAAGAACACTTCTATCGTTGGGGTAACTATTCATTTGAGGGAGCTACATGCAGACTCAGAAGAGAAGACACAAATTGAAGAAAGCACGCACTATGTCATTGACAATAAAATCAAAGAACTCGTCGCTGTCTACGGATCCCTGCACGATCCGTGTGCCAATGTACCCGTCAACAGTGATAGCAGCCAAAATGCTATATCTATCTCCCCGCACAAAATCGGCTTCGATCTCTGCGCGATGGCCGCTGGGGGCTCTCCCGCGCTTGCGGAATATTGTACGCTCGTCCTTGCTCGATTCATCCGCAGTGACAATCATCGAGGCAACGAAGTTGGAGCGGATAAGCTGTCTCCACCTTTCCCGCTCCTCCTCGTCGCGCTCAGACGCAGCCCTTCGGAGGATTTTATACGTAAGACCGGCATCGTGGATCAGTGTATTGAGTGAAGCGCGGGAGATGCTGGCATCGAGATGAAGAGCGACCCAATCCATGATCTCATCGAGGTACATCTCAGGTGCCTCATTGAGAAGAGTGAGGAGATCATGGGTTTGGTCTGCATTGAGGATCCGCGGACGACCCCGCAGAGGATTTGCAGGAGGTATCACGCTGCCGTAGTCTGTTTGATTGGCCTTCCAGCGGTATAGGCTTCGCGGAGAGACGCCCAAGAGATCACAGACATCGTCCGTGATGTACCCCGCCTCTAGTAGCCACAGTGCGCGCACTTTGAGATGGCGCGATACACCATAGAGACGTAGTTTCCGACAGGATCTCAAATCTGATGGAACACCCAATTGGGAAGGATCTGGACCGGCCCACTGTTGCCGACGGATCTCCGTCCAAAATCGGTAATCCTTAGCCCCACATCAAAGTTGGACATCGCGCAAAAATTTCGCGCACTGTCAAGCTTTTCCGGAACAGCTGTAAGACGCTCAGTCAGAGCATCTACTCGGTTTTTGTTGTTTTCAAGTGCTGTAAGACCTCGTTTGAGTATTTCAAGAGACATGGCACGAGTACACTGCGAAATTTGCAATTCGGAGCAAGTCGGAGAAAACAATGATAACCGAGGAATGACCGGAATCTTGCTCCAGGTTCAACAAAGCCGTAGAAGACGCAAAACCCACCGAAATTTTCATGTTATGAACCCTGATAAATATATGGATTATGGAGTACAGCAATTTTATGAGTTATAATTGGGAACCAAGGTGGTGGACACAGAAAAGTATGGGTTAGAGCAATTTATGGGTTATAACAGCTTTGGGTTAAGACAGAGTTGACTGTATAACGGTTTTACAGTAGATACCTGAATATATGTGATTTGAACCAAGAATGAACCGAAGCACACAAAATGAGTACCCCACAGCACTCTAAATTAGTGCCCTCAAGCACTTCATTGTAGTACCTTGAAGCACTAAAAGCTAACCCAAAAAGCACTATATACATGTACAAGTGAAATTTGACCACATGCACCTATATATTAGTGCTTTGAGGTAGTAAAATTCGGCATGTAGGTACCGATTTAAAGGGCTTTGAGCACTATTTTTGCCTGTCACGGGGCACTAGAGTGTTTCCGCTTCCTGCAGTGAGTAGGTTGCATCTCGATGGATCTGATGGCTCAGCACCGCCACTAATCCCTCTTACCTCTCACGCCGCTCCTGAGTCCTCTTGGGCATATGCCTTAATTCGCAGTCAGTCCGTCCTCGACGCGCGCTTGTCCTGGGGCGCATGAATATGTAGTGGTCGCGCAGCTCTCTCAGGCTCCGATCGACGCATGGGCGTTGTGTTGCCGCGTCACCACCTACATTGGTTGGACCTGAGCGCAGTCTCGATCTGTCCTGAAAAGCACGCCAATTATCCGACCCACAAACCCCCGCTATGTATTTGGCTCCTAGAATCTGGATATGTAGGGTGCTTGGTGATGACGCGTTGCCTGTGCTTACCGTTCGTCCTGTATTGCGCCGACGTCGCCAGTCCTCACCTACGCAGAGTCCCCCGCCTCCTCCACGTTGTCGCACAACCATCCTCGGCACCCTTTGGTCGTTGGCCCGCCCCCACGACGCCGCGCCCTCGACTCAGATAAACTGGATGCCTGCGTTTCATTGTCCTCGGCGCGCATTCAATTGCTTCCCGGTGCCCTCCCCATGGATTCGCATCATCCGCTTGATCATTGCGGAGACTGTTCATTCCCAGCATGCACCGAGTTACTCCGCTGACCCTACCTATTATCTCGAGGGCTCCCTCCCCCGTCCCGCCGTCTCCGGTCGTCCTGTATACTGACAGATTCTCTCCGTCCTTTAGATCTGACGCCCATATTATTTCCGCTGTTTGAGGAATACCTTCAATGGTACGTACCCTCCAGCTTCCTCCAATCCACACCAACTTGGGGCTCCGAATTCTGGGGATATTCTCATGTGCTGCCCGTCGTCTCCGCTGCAGCGTGGATTCCGTCCTACGGAACTTCCACTCCAATGTTCTCCTTCACTGCCATCAGGCGGTACTGGGTGGTTTCCGCAGTCTAGATATCTTCTCACCCTCTCCCTCTCCACGCATTCCCCGTCCACCGTTCGATACTATCGTAACTCTGACTCGGCTACAGCACAGACACAGGTACCCAATCTCCGATGTGAATGTCCATACTACGAAGGATTATCGGTACTTCGGCTTTACCTCGTTCGGTTTTGCCCCTCCCCTCTAGTCTGGGGCCGTCACGTCGATGCTCGGGCTGTCCTGCGTTGCGCGCGCGCGCAGTCTTCACAACGGCGCGATCGTCCGGTGGTTGGTGCTCTGAATATTTGGTCTCGTGTCGCCCGTCCTGATAAGCCGAGTCCTACGCAGACGCCTCCGCAGTGTACACCACGGCTGGGCACAGCCGCGATCCACGCCTCGTCCCACCCCGTCCTGGCGAGGGGCAGTTCTAACATATTTATTCCTTGTCGTCCCCATCCTTCGCTCGGTACTCATCGCCTCCTCCCAAGTCGCCCGGTCCGCTTGAATGATAATATTCGGTCCAGGATTTTTAGCTGACGATTCTCTTTCTCGCTCCACCCAGATCTGACCCGACCCGTTCAGAGATCTGAATCTTATTCATCCCGTCAATTCGCTCCAACGGCGCCAGTTTTGCGACTGCGATCAAAGTCCGGTACACCTCCGTATCACGGCTTTTGTTGGATCCCATTGATCTTCCGTTTTTATTCCTCCTATTTCCGCGCCGTCGGTGCTTCCCGTTCGTCTCATCATTATCTTGGCATCTAGACCTCATTCTTCTGGCACCCAATGGAACGCCAATAATATTCGACCTACTCTCGAGTGCCACTGGTGCGTCGCATTATTGTGCTTTATTTTTGTTTCTTGTAATGTTTCACTGTATTGCGGACACGTAGCCCGTTCCCCGCGCGCTTCGCGCTCCCGGTGCGACGTTGTTCTTGCGTCCAGGGACCCGCCGTCCGAGTCGCGCCCATATTGTGGGAATTCTCTGCAGCAGACCGCGCTGCTCCTCTATCGGGCCAGTGGTATATTTGTTCAAGCATCTGTATTGTCCTTCAAGATTCAATGACAACCGATTTCCTCGTCAATGTTCGTTCCGTGCTGTCGAATTCCGAGGAAGAGTGGTCCCATAAACTCCGCCGGCCCGTATCGAACCACTACCGCGCAAGAAAATACCGGCCATTGAGAATCGAGCTGATGAAAGGGCGACCTGATTTCGCCACGGTTCCAAAATCCGCCCTACGTGACAGGCTCACTGTATTGTTCTTCTCACATCGAATCCCCTGACATATGTGCATCTTTGTACGGTTCTAACTCGCTCCGACAATCGTTCGGACTGTCGCCCAATACGGAACTTGAAAGCCTCGATCCACGCAGACCCCGCGGAGCGCCATGGATTACGGAACGGCCGAGAATAGGTTAGTGCGGAACATATATGGCACTCGAAAGGTATAAAAGGTGCGTAAATTTGTGCCTTCGACCAACCCAGCTCCCCACTGGCCTTTGTCTGCTCATCCACCTCTCTGCTCTTGTCTTTCTGCCTTCTATCATGCGCACCACCACTGCTGTCCCCATTGTGCAGCGTAGGAGCGAGACGACGCCCACAATTAACACATGCGAGGGCACAGAGGCCAACCCCGTAAACCACAACGGGCCCCAGTGTGCCCACTGTGGATGGCGAGGTGGAGAGCACGCGTGCGTCTTTTTGTCCATCTCTCTTCGCCATGATTGAAAGTGTCGCGTAGGAAGAACTGCCCCTTCAATGCCGCATCGTGTCGTCGCTCATGACTGGCTCGCCAAGGAATCCTTCGGGATCTCTCAGTCCCCACTGTGCGTCGCGTCTCATTATCTGCCTTACACGGTCCTTGACGCGTCCCAGATCTTGCTATAAGACCATTTGCCCTGCTCTGTCTAATCACCTAATTATGTGTGCTCTTGTATGATACTGGAGGGAGGTCAGGAGGCTGGATCATCGCACTGTACTAATGCATATATAATTGAAATGAAGTCATATCTTATTCTCTACAACAGCGAACTGGTCGATCTCATCAAATCTCTTGTTTTCGTAATCTCGCGAGGTCGACAACTGCACATCGGCACAGTTCGCAGATCTGAAACTGGCTCCAAATGGTTCTTCCTTATCTCTCGAGTCACCATCCGAGGATCACATTCCTGCCACTGTCGTGTTGGGGTGAACTTTGATCCTTAGCCTTTTACTTCCACCGGTTACTTGACTCCTTGACCTCCTTCTTTTGCAGGGTACTATGGACGTTCTTGATCACCGGACCTGGGGAAATCCGATAGCCGGCTGTGTTTTGTGGAGCTCCCGCCAATTTATTTTTCGGGGCCTGTTGCACCTTCACGATTCTCGTCCTCGTTGCCTTACCGCGCGCCGTACCGGGCGAAATCACTGTGCGACGGACGGGCAATATCACTGAGGTAGTGGAGCTCAAGTCCCTCACATTATGGTCAGGGGTTCCATTTCGTAAGATCGCGTTGTAACTGAACCGCGGAATTGTACATGACCAGTTCTCGCTATGTCTGCACTTTGCACTGGAGACCTTGGAGAGTATATACGCACGAGTCTTCCCACTGACCCTCTATCTTTATCTTGACGTGGATCGACATCTCCCTGGCAAGTCTGATATTGTTACAGTATGTTCAAACAGGCTTGATGATAGGTGCTCACCACGGTATGTACTCGCTCACAATATGGAAAAACTTTCTACATCTGAACTTATCTTTAATCAGTACAGACTTGCGCCGCTATTGGGCCTCCGAATAATAGAGCCAACAATCGGCCAGTGAAAGATGACGGGCGTCGTTCCTAGTCCAAGCAAATGGGGAGACAACTTATTACGCTCGCGAACAACTCGCTAGTGGGTTACGGTTGCGCTGTACCGGATGGCAACACTTCACCAAATACAGGATAATCTGGGGGTGTTTCTCGCGGATTGGCTGCCTCCGACAAGCACACTATATGTGCGTTGTCCCCGATGATATTGAGTGACTTGAGTCCAGTGTATGTCCGGGCTGTATACACCGAATTTGTGGCTATGAATCAACGATGGTGGAGAGCCGAAGAGACCAATCCCACCTCAAGACACAGCTCCTTCGATTCCCATCCGATGGCCAGTTGAGTCGAGCCCTTCATCAAGGCACAGTCTGCGAAGTCGGTGTTGCGCGGCTTCAGAAATATATTCCTTGATGAGGGCGTGGAAGAAAAGAATGGGCCGAGCTGGTCAGGCCACCAAGATGCCCACCTGGCGGCCGCCGTTAGAACTAATGCTATCACTGGCGATGCACATGCCGAGCGTTGGCCGAACGATGGGCGTATCCTCGCAAGGCGTGTGTGTTCCACCAAATGGGTAGCGAAGATGTTCCCCGGAGCGCTGGATGCGCGATTGCCGAGTCGCGAAATATATGTGTGCCCCCATGGAGATACCCACCCCGCCTTTCCTCAGCCACGCACCCAACGACATATTTCCTCGCTTCGGTCGCACGCAGAAGAGTATAGTGCCCTCGCCAAGGGTGAATAGCACCCGAGTAGTTCGCATACTTAGGGTGGGGTCTATCTTGACAAGTTCAGTGCAGCTGTCGAACGCGGGGGTCCAGAATTGTGGGCGATATTCGGGAACCCCCGCGGCACGCCGGCCAGTGGGTCCTCCTGGCCCCATATATATTCATTTAATTCCTTTCGCAACTTTTTCCTAAGACCTGGGTGCTATGTGCAGAGCGCGTTTAGTCGGAAGGAGGTGAATCACATTCCAGAGGTGTCACGGCGGCATTCGAGATACAACCAATTGAGACACATGCTACAAATATTCATATTCGGTTCTCCCGGGTTGCTTTGGCGGGATGATCGCCTGTGCAATGGTGCAATGACTGGTACCGCTCTCCTCAGGGTTCGTGACGGTATGCACGCTAGAAGTACTCTAGAAATTCGCCCGAACAAATCAAAATGTCAGGCGCCAGCTAACCGATTCTCACCTCCAGAACCACCCAGTCCAGTTTAAGCAGCAATTTCTCGTGAGCGTCATCAGTCTTGTCTAAGTAGTGCAGATCAGACACCGGAAGTACCATACGCCGTTGCTGAACATGGAAGTTAGAGAACAGAACAGACCGTTAGCCCCTGATCAAAGATGCCCGTCAGGAGGGAATGGTAAATGATTGAACATGACGAGTGCCTCTAGGCCTTGTGGGGAAGCTGGTATACATGGACACTCGGTGTGAGCACAAAATATGCGCCGCATGTCTGATACAGCAATGTGGATACCTCTGGCATTGCCCCAGGAAGTTTAGAGCACAACTTGAGTAATCCTGGGAGCAGAAGTGGCGTCCTGGGCATTGGGTCTTCATCCGACAATCGTGGAAAAATATATTGCCGTAGTACTTGAACGAGGAATGTCGAACGAAGTGGATCGGGAATAGCTCGGATGCTGCCGAGCAGGAAGAATTGAATAGACGACAGTGGTAGTCCAATTGCATTTCAATGCATTGACGCGACAATCAGGACCCTGGTTAGTCCCGGCGAGGCGGGGCCTGTGAGAATTTCGGTAAAAAAATAAGACGTCATTGGGTTGTCGCTGTCACGTCAGGTTGGCGGCGGAACATATCGCCGAGAACGGGTTTTACATATGGAGCACACCCCCAGAGCCGAAGTGTAACCGACAGAGGTACGAACAGGGTCAGAAGGGTGCCAACAAAAGTAACTTATGAAAACTAACTTGCCCTGCGAAAACTAACTTTACGGTACTTATGGCGGGGCAAGTTAGTTCGTCACGGTAAGTAACGTAAAAGTTAAAAATAAGTTACTTGTACGTTACTTTCTGGCCCTTTACTTGTATTAATGCAAACTTGAGCCATTTAAAGTCATTTCTAAGAAAATTTCCGACTGAGGGAGGCCAATGGAACCTCTGCTCGAGTAATGTAACTTGTCAGAACCACAGAAACAGAGGTCTTGACCATGCTGTTCCTGAATTTCCTAAAATGGCCAAGTTACTCAGATTTTATCGCACTCCGGCTGGTATATGTCGGGTTGAGGGTAGATGCGCATACATGTGCATGTTACATTGCCTTGTATGCAGTTTTGGAAGGAACAGGAACCGATAACAAAGATCGGTTGAGCTTTCATTCCAGCAGATATCCCCGTTGAAAGGCCACTATTGGGCGAGTTTTCCTCGAGATGTGAGAATATTGAATGGATTGCTTATTTTTAAGGCTGCAAACATTGTTAATGTGGTGAGCTGCGGAGAATGACCGAGAAGATTGCTAAGTCAGACCAAAATCATGCAGTCAGACGAAAACAGCCCCAGGCTTCTCTGGAGTGACGAGAAGCAGTATCCTACAATGTCATTTTCATGAGAACCAAGGGTAGAATCAGCTCTCATAGAGCCCATGGAGCGTTTACTTGGAAGTGCGACCAACTTGGCGGGGATTGATGCCTTCTGATGGCATAAGTTACTTTTTTTGATCTAACTTGGCGAGCCAAGGTAACTGGAAGTAATTCGAGTAACTTCAAGTTTCTATAAGTAAAGTTCAGTAGCTCTAGGAAATCTTCATGAAGGACATTGAGAATCCTTTCATCGGTGACCCAGACATCTCATCATGGAATCTAGTTCTGCCCGTGTCAGTCACCGGAAACCCTCGCGGCTCGGACTGAACTGAACTACATATGACCTCTTCAGGGATTCGAGGCTCCCTAAAGATGCCTTTAAATAGTTATGAATTGTTTGACATTGCATATGAGTCAAAGAGATCCAAATCAACTGCTCAGTATCAGAGTCCGACCAAATTTGAAATGAGTGTAAGATGGGCCATTAAAGATGTTGCGGTGAGAGCAGAGTACCGGGACAATAGCATTGTGCCCACGAAGAGAATCCCTGGGACTTGCACAGCTAACACAGGCTACCTTGTGCACATGGCTGCTACAAATATTGTTTACCCATGGCACGGGGCCACTAGTTCAACTTGTCAATTTACGATAATAGTTCATATCTGGCCTAACAAAACAGATTTTTTGAAGTCATCTCTTGTGGGCTCCTGGGTCAACCCTATATGAGCCGAATGTCCTGCAAGGCTCACTCGCTGCTTGGAATCAGCTCTCCCATAAGTCACCTTGACATGTTGGGGATTTGATACCTGTGCTGTAGCCACGACAGATCTTTCGGTGCTTGTTTTTTTTCAGGGCAACCCTGATAAATCACTACATTCCATAAGTGCCTCGTGAACGTCAATTGTACTCCTATTACCCCGGTGAGTGGAAAGTTGGCATTGATGCAATGATAATGGTTGGGTTAACCAAGAGGAATATTCCTACTGCTGCACCAGTTCTCCTTCAAATCAGACCAGACCAGGACAAAAAAAAAAGCCATCTACCTGTGATATATGTCCTCATCACTGGGGCACAGGGCAGCATCCAGATCAAGCCTAGGCTGTACTTATGCGGAAACACAGGAATAGATTGCCAATGTGTCATGTGAATGCAGGGATATACAACCAGAATTGCATTCTGAGGAGTCTATACCACCTTCGTCTGACCGTCAGACCGGCTAATTTTGAGTAACTTCGTCACCTCAGATAAATTTGGCCCATCTGACTGATTGTTCGTCACTTCTGTGAATATTCGTCGCTTCAACTCGGCACCTTCAAGACCCCGGAACGTCGGCCATCATCATGCTTGATCTCAACCTCACAAGGCCTGGCATGTTTTTTTATATAGATACCTTACCCGAACACTAACCACTAACCCTAACCACTAACCTCTAACCTCTAACCGCTAACCTCTAACCGCTAACCTCTAACCTCTAACCGCTAACTAACCGCTAACCGCTAACCCTAACCACCTAACCGGCCGACGTCGGCACACCGCTGATTCCGTGATGTGCAGACAAGGCCTCGTGCTGGGAAAGTGACGAACTTTGGCCAAAAATTGATGAACTCACGAACTTTCACAGAATGCCATCAAAGTGACTATCTTTCCCTCATTTAAGCGAAGTGACGAAGTGACGAAGGTGGCGCGGACTCCATTCTGAGGGCCTCTGCACATACAATTTATTGTGAGTAGGACGGTGACCGTGAACGGATTTCAAAATAAGTGAGTTTCACCACGCGTGGGAAAACTTAAAGTTAACTTAAGGCAAGGATGCCGAAGGGGCACGTAAAGTTAAAGTAAGACTATACCACCATGTCAAAGCAACACGAGATGAAAATCACTCAATGTATGCCGCATGCAGTGAGCTATAGCCCTAAACAACACAGCACACTTGCTAATGACCGCAACGACCCACCTTAATTGCCCACAAATGCATTTGTTTGATATTTCGTCGAGTGTCAAATCTTGTACATGACTGCCTGCTTCGAATACGCTCTACAACCGATGCACATTACCAACAATGGGATGATGTACATTTTAGGCGCTTCCTTGTCCAGTTATGTATGAAAACTGTCAGCTCGGAAAACACCGCGGGTCGTTCGGGTGAATTTGGGCAACGAGCTCAACGCTCCACAAAATAGGGACTGAGACATGGAATTCAAATGACTTTGAGGGAAAGAACTCAAGGCGATCATAGCCGCGAATCAATATCCGTCCTTGGCTGAGCGGGCCTGGAAAGGACTGATGGAAGCACGTCATATTTGCTTCCGTGGTACTACTTCCACCTTACTTCCACTCTCTAACATGATGTCGGCGCAACGCTGGAATCTGCCTCCCTCCACACTCGCAGGTCTCTACAGATTAGTATCTAATCCTACATTCTACGTCCACTCCACAGTACCACCGGAGAGACAAACGCCGGCCGCGGAAAATGCAGCCAAATTCAATTCAGTGAGAGACTTAGGAGGGCGGGTAATGGAACGACTTTGAAGCAGGTATGGAACCCTGGGTCTCTGCAAAGCTATAAAAGAGATACATGTTACATGGTAGAACACACTCATCAGCAATGTCCGATGATAATTCTGCCGCCCAAATTCCTACCGCTCCATCCTCTCCCATAGCGGCACCTCCCAAACTTTCCATAATCTCCCCGCTCACCAATAACACCTCCACTGTCCCCAAACTCTCCTTGGGTCTCACCATGAGGCACACGAAGGACAAGGGCGTCGCCATCGGCAATCCCGCGGCCCCAGACGTCTGGAAGGATTTCGCTCCCGGGGCGGGGCCTGCTACCACAGACGCGAACCCGTACGTGTTTATATCACGCTCACGCTTATTTCATACCCGTCCTAATGCTAAAATTAGTGGTATTTCTACCCCTTCGTCAACGTCGACAGAAGTGGGCCAGTCACCGAGATCTACTGTCACTGCAACCAGTGCAAACTCAGGTACCCAGGACAACTCTCCTCCTCCATCCGCACCCAACAACGGGGCTTTGTACGTCGCCTGCATCATTTTCCCACTCCATCTAACGGCTCGAAGCGCTGCGGGTCATGTCACCACCAATGCGGACAGTACCACTAACAGCGGCACGTTGGCCTCGCAGCCCGGACCCCCCACTGGCACTTTGTACGTCAGTTTGACCGTCACTTCGCCCCATCTGATGTTTCGAAGCGATGCTACCAATTTCTTGGCTAATGCGGGCTGCATCGCTAATGGTGGGACATTACCTTTGCTGTCGGTTCCTTCAGCTGCACCCTCTGCCAAACGCTCCATGTGTAAGCAGTCTGACCGAAGCTTCACCACGAAGACGGGCGGTACTTCGAGCAAGAAAAAGAAAAATTTGACCGAGGCAATGGACACCATTCCCAGCTGGTTCAGCGAGGAGGACATGGAGTGCTACAACCACATAGGTGGGCTCACAGTACCCTCAGCAGATTCAATGAGGATGACATCTCAATAATCTTACAGGCATGGAAGTTCCTGCCGACGATAGCGCTGCCAAATACCGCGAGCGCACGACGAAAAACGAGTCCAAGTTCGCTATTTACGCCACCACGCTGGAGCGCACAATCAACGCGAACAAGAAACTCGCCGACAACCGTCTCCATGACCTCGGACTTATCCTCCGCGATACCAAAACCAGCCTCACCAGCATACTCCCCCTCGGCGAGAATCTGCTGTTCGTCGACGTTCACAACACAGTTGCCGACAACCGTACGGGTATCCAGCGCCTGTTCAACGTCATGCCCCCGGCAGAGTTCTGGCCCAAGCTCCAGGAGTGGATGGAGTACATGCCTTCGTTGAAGCTTTTCGAGAGAATCCCTCGCGAATTAGATGCAATGCGCAATGAACTCGATGCCATCAACAAACACTTTATGGCGATGGGCTCCGGGGCGGCCTCCAATTCTGCCTTCTTGACTCCCTCTGCGCCGGAGACGAACACCGTCACGGGAGCTGTGGTGTTGCGTCAGCTGGGCGGGACAACCGCCCCTGGCCGTCCTGCATTCACTCCCCTTTCCATCCCAACCGAAATCCGGTATCAAATGGTCTTTAGTAACATTACTATTCACCCTTGCCCATCTAACTTCTGCATCGCCAGTCCAACACGGGTAACAGAAATGATAACCTGCCCTCGCAAGCTAGCACATGTCCCGCTGGCACTCAAGCAGCACCCGGAATGTCGGTTGCAAACAACGCCACCTTCTCGTCAATCACCTCCCCAAATGAAA
Organism: Mycena maculata; assembly: GCA_029448575.1. Lineage (NCBI taxonomy): Eukaryota > Fungi > Basidiomycota > Agaricomycetes > Agaricales > Mycenaceae > Mycena > Mycena maculata. Next base: position 449,549 of record JARJLG010000059.1, on the reverse strand, counting down.
ATCATGTCTATCAGAGCGTCAGTAATGTTCAGTAATGCTTGACATCGTCATACCACAACTGATGCTCGGACCTTCAGTCCAATGCCATGGCGGGGACTCAGGCCGCACACCACGGTGCATACGCCCCGATTCAAATGCCAGCTGAAAACCGCGGGCACCAGAACGTCAGTGACATCTGTCATCACCATTTCATTAACTTATATTTGCATCCTCAGTTCGGCGCTGCGAAAAGCAAGCTCCCTCGCGATACCTTCTCCGGTAATCCTCGCCCAGCCAAGCGTCCCCGCAACGAGGTCGGCAGCAACAACGTGATCTTCGGACCAGTCGGGTCACGTGGTAGCCACTCCCTCGCGCATATGGCCCGCGCAGCAGTCCAGATGGTCATGAAGAGCGGTGTCGCCCATGGAAAACATGTTTCGGTCGCCACCTCCGACATCATCTCTGCTCTCACCATGCGTGGCCGCGACGATATGCTCAGCATCCGCTTTGGGAGTCGCGACAAAGCCCTCATCTTTACCTCCCTCGTCCAGCGCTACCCGCCCATCGCCGGCCAGCATGCATCCCTCCGAAGCGAGAATGCTATAGCTGAGACTGCCGAGAGTGAGGAGGATTTGCTTCAGATTTTGGGTGGAAGTGCCCAGCAGGCTAGGTAGATTAGTCTTGACACAACATGATATATTTCTTTACTTACAGCTGTTTCTGAAAAGCTTGACACTCACATGTTTTTTTTGCTCGCAACCAACTTTTGATCGAGTGCTAAGGATTACCTGGTTTGGGATTCCGATCAGTCATGTGCTGCGCTTGCCGTCGGCAATGCTCTCGCTGCCGTTCGCAGCCTACGCCAAAACTTGTCCTCTAAATACTCTGCATGCCTTAAAAGTGGCTAGAGCACTTACAGAAGATGTTTGGTGTATAAAGTCTGGGCAAGAAAACATCTGGACTGTATAGTTGACTGCAAGTTCCCATTTGTGGCCTCGGCTTGACGTATCTCGGCTACGCTCGGCTAGCCCAAAGCAGTAATCCTTAGCCCTCCATCAAAAGTTGGTTGAGAGCAAAAAAAAATTGTGACTGTCAAGCTTTTCGGAAACAGCTGTAAAATTGTACATTATTTCAGCTTGCGAATCATATCCTGGAACATACACGGCGATCTAGCAACGAAAATCACGATGTGCCATGTCGTCGATCTCATAAACCTCAATGATATCATCATCTTCCAGGAAACCTGGTTACACCAAGGTCAGGAGGATACACTTGAGCTTCCCAAAGGCTATATCATCCTCGCACGGTCCCGCGGCAATGGCAAAGGGATGTGTCAGCCCGGTGGAGGAGTTGCCGTCATCATAAAGACGAGCATACACTTCAATATCCTCGAGGACATATCAGGGCCGGATCTCATTGCTCTGGAGCTGGAAGCTTTGTACCTCATCGGCACATATCTCCTGCCGGCTGGTCCTGGTGCACGGTGGGCTGGCTGGTCCGAGGTCGACCCTCTGACGCGTTGCCGTGAAGCACTCGCCCTGTGTGCAGCCAATAGGGCTAAACCCGTCACCCCCGTGGGGGATGTTAATGCTCGAACAAAACAAGAATCCCCAGCATCATCTAAGCTGCAGTGAGTCTCAAGCGACAACATGCCAAAGAACGCACGGGGAACGTGGCTGCTGGAAACATGTGAGGACAGTCACCTCGAAATCCTCAATGGTACCTCGTTCGAGGGTGATGCTCCAGGACAATTCACCTCGTTCCAACCCAACGGTCGGGCGGTGGTCAACTATGCCTTATTTTCCCGCGAGTTCACCAGCATGCTCCCTCCAAAAGTGTTGCGGATTATCCCTGTCCCTGCAGAGTGGTCCGACCATGTGATCATCGCTCTGTTCATCCCCCTTCCTCCTCCTTCTGTCCATTTACCCCCAGCGTTCATACCAAACACACCTCGTGTCCTCGCCAGCCCACAACCACTGACACACTGTGATCTTCTGGCGCTGGAGACAGTCGCAGCTAGCCAAACCCCTGCAGAGGCTACGGCAGCGCTATATGGCTCTATTTGTGAACCAACGGGAAACCGAGCTACAGTTTTCATTGCTAGTGTATGCAAAAATGCTGGACGCATCGACTCTCGGGCTGCATTTGGTATCTTCTTGGGACCTTCCAGTCGACGCAATACTGGACAGAGAATCTCTGGGAAACAGAATGACGGGCGAGCCATACTCACGGGAATCCTCTACACCCTGTTATACGCCGATCTGACACACATCCACACAACCTCCAAATATGCTATCCGGTCGATCTGTTATTGGGCAGGTACCAACTATACGGAAGGATGGAATTGTGCTAATGCAGACCTGATACAAGCGATTGCATGCTCCATTCAGCGACGCCAATCCCGCATATCCTTCCTCTGGGTTGAGAAAGCCGAATCCAACTCGAGGCATCTCAGAGCTCGGAAATCAGCCTTCACCGCAGTCGCTGCCGACAATCCTCCTTATATCCCGCCTGAATTAGATCCACCAACAGGCAACCCGTCCTCACATGGGACCCATGTCAAGGTCATGACAGCCTTACCAGCGGACGACGTGCCTAAGCCAAAGCCAAAATTCGAAATTACAGCAAACCAGCTTGACATTGGGCAGAATGTTGACACTCATCGTAATCGGGTGAAGTGAGTATTCTGATCTATACATTTGATCAAATGCCGATGATTCTACAGAGTCAGACATGTCCAAGCAGATAATCTTAACCGGCTTATGAACACCCAGACGCCACGCGAGTGGTGGGAAATTATACGCGAATTCACGGACAAGAAACGTAGAGAGTTCCGTGTCACGGCCGTGCAACTCCATGCTGTCTTCCTCACCAGACTAAACCCTCCTGCTATAATCCCCGACCACTTTGACGCTGACCTCAAACGCCTGTGCGATATCATGTCCGACTCGATCCCATCCCACACGTGCGATTGAACGCCCGAACAATGGTTCTCCCATCCTTTTGAGATTGCCGACATCGAGAAAATGAAGCGTAAAATTAAAAATTGCAGCAGCAAAAGCGCCCATGGAATCGACCACATCTCTTACAAGAAAATAATGTCTATTCCAAACGAAGCGTTGTGGAAACTTTTCAACTACTGCGTTGCTAATCACTCGGGCCCGCAGGACTGGTTCACCACCATTCTCATTGGCATCTTGAAAATGGGGAAGCCTGGGGATGATCCCGAGAGCTATCGCCTTGTGGGTCTCAAATGCTGCTTACTCAAATGCCTGACCCTACTCATCGACATGCGCATCCGGGCATGGGCTGAGTCGCGAAATATCATTCCCGACTCACAAAACGGCTTCCGTGAAAAGTACCGAACCCACAACAACAGCTTCATCCTGAGGTGTGCTATCGACCGTGCATGTGCCAATGGTCAAGACCTCTATGTTGCTTTCGTGGACCTTACAAATGCTTTTCCGTCCACCGACCTTCCCACTCTATGGATGAAGCTCTACGCCGCTGGTGTCGCTGGCCCCCTCTTCGATTGGCTGCGAATGTTATATGCGCGGATGTCCTATGTTGTTAGACAAGGCTCTGAGCTCACAGATGCATTCAAGTCGTTGATTGGGGTGTTAACTGGCGACACTGCATCACCGATTCTGTGGAACATATACTTTGCCGACCTTGCCAATGTCTTCGGGCCCGACGGAGACGACATCATCCTAAATGGCCGTCCCGTGTCACACCTCGAGCAAGCCGACGATGTTGTTCTTTTCTCCACTACAGCAGCCGGTTTGCAACGAAAACTGGATCTGTTCTTCGGATGGTGCAAGGCTAACTTCATGGTCGTCAGCGCCACAAAAACAGAATGGATGATATTTGGTGCCCTCCCTTCCCCCATCCCCCCGATGCATGTTGGCTCAAAATTGATCAAGCTGGTCAAAAGCTACAAATTTGTGGGCCTCATCTTCATGTCTGTCGAGTGCGATATTTTCGCCGCCCATTGCTCGAAAAAAGTGTCGAAGGGCCGAGTGGTGGCAAACACAACGTTCGGAGCCAAGGCCATGATCGGATGCCTTCCCCCTGCGGAGGGTGTGCGCCTCTACATGGCCCGAATTGACCCGCACCTGACGTTTGGATGCGAGGTCTCCCTCGATGTCCTCGAGTCACAACTGAAGAAGCTCACTGATATCCAACATGAGTTTCTTCGGCGTCTTCTCGGTGTCCACTGCCAGTCCATTCTTTTCCTTCTTTTCACAGAAACCGGGGTTCTTCCACTATGTTATCGTCGTCCTACACTGGCGCTGGGTTACCTCATCTACCTAATCACACTGCCACCAAACCATCTTGCCAACGTTGCGTATATGGACTCACTCCTCCTCTCCACTGCAGGTTTACCTTGCTGGATATCTGACCTCCGATTTGTCCTTCAATCACTGCCCACTCCCCTCACTTTACCAGACGGCGAGCTCACGGTCGAAACTGTTGATGACATCCGGAAGGCGCTGAAAGCAGGATGTGATGCGGGGCTTAATGATCTTACTTCCCAACGGTCCTCTCGCCTCCCACTCATCCAGGGCTGATTGGAGCGTAATGAGGATGGGAACTTTGTCCATGTAGCAGCCAAACTGCGACATTATCTCCGCATTCCTGTACCTGCACATAGGAAGGCATTGACCCGCCTCTACTTCTCAGCGCACCGGCTCGGAATCGAGGTGCTCCGGTACAAGGAGCGCCATCGGTCGAGAACTCCTCGACCCTTCCGGTTATGTCGATTCTGCCATTTAGCAGTGGAGAGTGAGAGTCATGCTCTCTTGGGTTGTATGGCATTGGCATCCTTGATCATCCTACGCAGAGACTTCTTGGCTGACATTTATTGGCTGCTCCCTCATCTCTCGCCAACTTGGGACTCAATTGATGCCCTCCTGCTCGCCCTAGTGCAGTGCCATGACTTCGATGTTATGCAGAGACTAGCGAAGTACACGTTTGATGTTTTTTCAGTGTTCGCAACTTGTGAGGTTTTCAAACCCGCCGGATATGTATATAACAAATTGGAATAAAACCGTGTTTCTTCATACCATACAGTGAACGTCCTACGCCCCTGTGGACTCTGGATTCGCCTCGAGAGACCAACCGGTATTTGATTTTTTGTACTTGATGTTGGAGGCGGAGTGGGGTTTCACAGGTATTCAAGGGGCTAAGCTGTATAGTATCCGTAGCATACATATGACACGATGTATGTAGTACGGGCCCCGGCTGTTTCTTAACGGGACCGCGCTGGAATATACCTACCTACCTACCTACCTGGTACCGTTTCGGTTACCAGGTCTCAAACACGAAATGTCTCGTAGACCCGATCATACCGGAGCTCCCGGCCCGCTGTAAAATCCGATATTAAATAAATCAAACTCCTGTCTCCTGATTGGCTGCCAGGTTTATTTTAATTCATTAAATATTTAAATTTTCTACTCTTTACAGCTCAGCTCAGCTCCAGTGAAGGGTTTTCTAGCATCTAGCCAGCGAGGGAGGCGAGTTGGCCGAGGAACGAGGCCGGACGAGACTTGCGAGCGGGTCATTCTTTCTAGGTCTATATAAATTTTATGGCTGAGATCCAGGACAAGGTACCAGGAGGTGCCCAGAGGGCCTTGGTATACATAAGTTACATAGCTAAATTTCTGTCTCTTCAGAATTCCTGGTTGTTGCCTTGAGGAACGGGATATCTATGCCTGGTTTAATTGGGAAAGTTAATCACCGACTGAAGTAACTGATGCCGATCATTGGCACCCGCCAAATATTTCAAACTCAGGCCCAAGCCAATTGTTTGGTCCGAGTTGTACCACGGCAAAGTGCTCGCCACTGCAGACTGGAACGAGTCTAGGTCGTATTGGTGCGTCCCAGACCACCCAGTCCTCCTCTCTGCGCCAGAATCACTGCACAACAGTTCCCGATACATACCTTCATCTTACGCGTCCAGATACGCCGCATACTATATAAAGTGCGCGCGAAATCATCAAAGTGTGCGTGAAATCACAATGTGCGCGCGAATAATAAATGTACAAAGTGAATGTCATAGTATGAGCATACGCGTAAATGCTGCACTAATTCATTTTTGATTCAATTTTCCTGTTAATTTCAACGGGGATCATTACCTTCAAAATTCAGTAGTCGAAAACATCTCAAGCGTCTGGGTCGTTACATTGTTGTTAGTTGGGTCTGTAAAAGGTTGTTGGACAGAAAATACTAGCGTTGGGAGATCAGATATCGTGAACCTCCTCAAATTTTGAGCTCAGGCATAAAGTAACCGCCTGGTAACACCTCCGACCACGTTATACTATGTTGAACATGATGCGCTAAGTACGAGATCAATGAGATGAATGCACTCAGAACTTTACAATTGTCGGACGCGGCGTTAGTGTACGAGCCTCTGACGCGTCTTTCATACGGCACAGTCCCCAGAACATTTCAAAGGCTTCCGCTATTCAGCACAGAAATCCGCAGTTTTGCGTAGGATCCTCAACATTACATGCTCGACCAATTTCTCTGAAGACGCGATTGATATTTAGTCTTTATACACAATCTGTTTACAATTTCCTTGCACAGTTTCCTCACTGTCCAGTCAAAGCACGCTGTTTCTCGTTAGGGATGATCGAGTCAATCTCGAGAGCCCCTGTAACCGGATAAGCGAGGGAAGGAGATAAAACTGAGGCAACTTACATTTGTAGTGGCCTTGCACGGTCTCTAGGTACTGAAACCAGACCCAACCTTTGGCGACTTGGGCAGCACCAGTCGTGCCTGGGCACTTCTCTGCCTTGTTCTGGGGGTACTAATCGAAAGAAAACAATAAAATGAGCGGAGTTCAACAAACAAGAACCAGAAGTTTGTACTCACGTTTGGATCGTTGGTGACGACATTGTACTGTCCAGTTCCCCATTTCTGTTCCGCCTCGGTCTTGAGTTGATTCCATCCGGGGACTAGTAGATTATTATCGTCAGTTCGGTAGGCGCGGGACATAAAATGAACAAGTGGGACGCACTGGACTCGACTTCGGTGACGGACAGCGCCGTGCATCCAGGATCGAAGGTGAAGTTTCCTGTACCCTGAGAAGGACCCGAAGCTGGAGCAGACAAGACCGTGCTGGACGGGGCTATCGATATGGCAGATCCGGTGGCCGAGGTAACTGCTATGGAGGATGGTCCACCAACAGGGACAGAAGAAGGTCCACCGTCAGGCACAGAAGAAGGTCCACCAACGGGGACGGAAGACAGTCCACCAGCGGGGGCGGAGGAAGGACCGACGGCGATGGAAGGAGAAAATCCCAAGGAAGATGCCGCAGGGAGCCCAGGGGCAGAGCTACCCGGCACACCAACGCTCGTGCCGACGGGTGCGACAATCGAAGGCGCGACAGAGGCCACATCGGAGTTTGCTGAGGGGGCCGACTGGAGCCCCGACGACGCGGAAATCGACGGAGTGGGAGCCAGAACAGAGCTCGCGCCGGATCCTTGAGTCGAGCTCGCGCCAATGGAACCGGTTGGTCCGGGTTCTGTTCCAGAACCGATTGGGGGAATGGTCGCAGAAGGTCGGATTTCACTCGACTGGGCGCCCGGTGGAGGACAAGAACCGGCAGAGGGATGAGCGTGGGCGGAAGGCTCAACACTTGAATGAACAGGGTGTTCCGAATGAATAGGAGGGCCGTGGTGAATTTCGGAGCGAATGGGCACGGACTCCGACGAAGCACCTACTGAGGCGGAGGGGACGGCGAAGGAGACGCCGTCGGAAGGAAGGGGTACACCGGTAGATGAGCTGACCAGCCCGGAGACAGAAGGTACGGGACCGACGCCGTCGGAAGGAAGGGGTGCGCTAGCAGATGAACTGATGAGCCCAGAGGCAGAAGGAACGGGGTCCGATGCAACCGAATTAACTGCTGACGAGTCGGACGTTCCAGATGACACGGCCGCAGGAGCGGCAGCGACGAGGAGAGGCAACAACAACACGAGAGATATCAGCGAAGACATCGATTGTGTCATTTTGTGCAGAGTGAGGGAAGAGAGTGATTTGGTCGAAGTAGATAGGTGGATCCGGTGACCAGCACTAGATTGTCGAAAATCAAGAATTAACAGGTCCTTTTATATGAGCCATGCCCAGCGCGTTGCCAAGATAATTGAATGTACTCCAACACATTGATTGGCAACCTTGATGACATTGGCCTCACTCCAACATTTCACTGTAGAAAGGTCGTCGAATTTCAACCAAGTGTTCCTCGTTCTATCCGATTTTTCGAGGCGATTCAGATTGACCTACGCGACTCGCGAATCGCAAACGGTTAAACGCGCTGGGCTAGCGCTGGAATGGAGCGTACGGTCCAGGCGAACTGTAGTTGCGGTACCTAATTAGCTTTCTAAATTCAGACTTACAACATGTAACAACGACGACGGGTTCGCTGATGTCGAGGGATGTGCGCGATGTGAGATGGTTACTCAACATATGATCAGCGCGCGCATCACAGCCACACGATCCGATTCTTGTCGTTACATACTCAGTGAATGCGGGATTGAGGAATGGATGACGCACGTCGAACAAGTTTCTGAGCAACTGCACTGTACAGCGCTAAGGAAGTAGAACTGCATGTTCCCCAGGAAACTTGGTAAACGGGAAAGTCAACAAGAAAGCCAAACGCTCCCCCGCGTCCCTTACCCACACAGACGAGGATGGTCATAGAAGTGAACTCGTGGAATAGGGCTACCCAGTGCTGTTTCAATTTGGGACTGCGCAGCTGGCAGTCCTCCTCCTCCGGCTGGGAACAAACCTCAATCAATGGTTACGGTTAAGTAGAGATCGAACATTGCCATAAAGAGCCATACCGGTGCCTACCACAAGCATTTATATTGCACCAGAGCAACCCTCGAAACTGCGGATTCGGCCGTGGATTATTCGTTCTTCTAGATCTAAGATCTACGCTGAGGCTAGTCCATCATCAAGTCGTTGACCCACCGAGATTGTGATGAGATCTGAACGAGTCGACATCCTTCAAGACACGGCACGGAGACACAGAAACCAAAGCAGACGACGTTTAAAAGGCAGGGGTAGGGCGAGATGAAGCGGATCCAAAGCGGATCATCAAGAAAACGGATCAAAAAAAAAAGAAACGCGTGAAGTTGGTTGAACCCCTAATCCCCTAATAGTATACGCCGTGCTAGTCTCTCAAAGCCAGACTTCAATACGGTGTTATCTCGTACCTCGCATAATACGTATTGAAGTCTGTTATCAAGCGCGGGGGGTCTGATCAAGGTCTGATTGCAGTTCACATTTGTTACGTAATCTTCGCTTAGTTGGGGTTGTTTTCGCTCTGTGGCGCCTTGTTCTCCTTATTCTTGGTGAGGAACTCAGTCTTGGAGCTTATTAGTGATGATCTGCCTCTTCGCATTTTTTTCAATGGTCTTTAAATCCGTGCAGTAGCTCGTCCTTCAATATGATGGGACATCAACGTGCTAAAACCCATCAACTTGACATGGGACTCAAGGAGTCTGAAAATATTTGGGTACGCAGAAAACATCTTCATTCCTCTTCTGAAGCTAAATTCCGGGTTCAAGAACCGGGGCAAGGGCCTCAGAACGTGATTACATAACAAGGCTGAAATGCGATCGGACCCCCGTGCTTAAAAATGGACTAACGCCGTGCGTGGATGCTTCAATGCGATTAGTACTGCTTGCTGGCTGCACGGCTACGGCGCTAGTAACTCCATGAAAACCAGTGAGACAGTTGTTCGACGGTGCAGGCTACAGGGGCTTGTGATCCGTACATAGCATATCTGCGATAACAATCTATGCTGAGGGTTGTTTCCCTCCCCACTCATCCATGTTGAGTCCACGAAAGTCTTTCGCCATTTTTTACAACATTTTTCCCTCGCTTGCAATTCTTGCTGGTGTAGTGTTCGTCAGTCGAAATTCAGGTGGAGGAGACCGCCCCACAAACCGGAACACTATCCCAGTGGGCTTCGACAGCGCTCCTTGGTAGAGCTGTCCTCGTGTGGTAACGCCGTAGCCATTTAGCCAGAGTCGCATCTGGGATCCTGATATCTGCATCTCCAGCCGTTTCATCAAGTTACACAACCCATACTAACCGAAATTCTTTTCTTCGGTCTCCTTTGCCCACATTCTTACTTACTGGTGATTCTCACATGCACAGTGGGATTGAACGAATGAGACGAAATATTTGCGTCAGAGATATGCATATGATTAATTCACTTTGTTTGTTTTTCAGAAATTTAATTTAACGGCTGCATGTCTTGAAACCAACATTCTCGGCTTTGTGAACACGACCATTCTGTGGCAGAACTTGAGGGGGAACTAAAAACCGAGATAAAAGGGAACGAACCATCACTATGACATCCAGGTTTTCCTTGTGTGATAGCAAACTGATGTCTTCGAGGGGATTACCGTTCACGAGAATGAGATCTGCATATGCGCCAGGGATGATCTTGCCCAGGTCGTTCGGATGGAGCATCAATTCACCGCCGTATGCAGTCCCAGCGACGATCGCGTCCATGGGTGTCATCCCCAACAGCTTGACAAAGTGTTCCAAATCGCGGTACCCGCCATGGGGAGTCTAGTCATGTTGTAAATCTCCTTGGGAAAGATGAGAGTTCTCTGAACTAGCCTACCCAGGCGAAGCTGAATGATTTAAAGACATGGTATGCACGATTTTAGCAAAACTCACCCGTAATCGCCTCCGGGAAGTACCTAAGCACGGATGAATTAACCAAGTTGAAATCAGGCAGGAAGGGAACTAGCTTTAATCCCGCGCCTTCGCATCTCTTTCAGTCCTGCGATGGCAATCTCGAGTTCGCGAGCGTATCCAGCAGCCTCGGCCTTGGAAACGGCATCTACAATTCATCCAGTCATTATTGTTCTGAGAAAGTATGCGGCATCCCACAGCCAAATGCCTCCGCATCATGGAGTGTGCTATAGGGGAAGTTGAGGGCAGGTGCGACGAAGACGCGGTCTTTCTGCGCCTCCAACGCATCCATCGTCGCGTCGGAGATGAAAGACGCGTGGTAAATGACATCGACACCATACTGCAGAGACTGCATGATGGCCTCGTCGGATCGTGCATGAGAGCAGACGCGCATACCGCGTGCGTGGGCAGCCTGTACTTACAAGTCGGCCAAAGTTTACAAGAATGGCATAGAAGTGAATCAAACACGGACCTCCACACCGGCAGCGACGAGCTCGTCAGAGAATGTGGTGTCCTCCGCTCGGAGATGCTCTAGAATTTCTTCACCCGACATTGAAAATTTGCACTGCGGTTGTGCAGAGAGTCAGTTCACAATCAGCATAGGGATCAAAGCAGCCGCACCTGATCGATACCCATGTCAGCGAGTTCATTCGCCGCTCTTTCAATATCTTCCTTGGTCTCGACGAAGCGCGTGATTCCTTTAATTAGAGCACCATCCGCGGGGGCCATCTGTGTTACATTGTCAAATCAATACATATACACTCGTAGATATATAGACATACCTCCTTTCCGTTCGCGAGAAACCGGGGTCCAGGGATGTCTCCGTTTTGAATCGCATTTTTTATCACGACGTCGAGGCGTTCCTTAGCAGATGCGGCACCGACTGGTACGTGATTGGTTTACAAAGACATAGAATTCACGAATCCGACCCACAGCACATCGTGTATCCACAGTCCAGGAACGTCTGGGCGCTTTTGGCCGAGAAGATGGTGTGTTCCTCGATGGGCATTTCAGCGAGACCCTCGAGGGAAGGTGCATTCGTCTTCGGAGGTTCAAAAAATATGCGCGTGTGGAGACTGCACTGGACCTACCCAACTGAAGTGCGTGTGAGCATCGACTGAAAATAAATACTGTAAGTGATATTTTTATGACATTGTAACAAAAGCATTCACCCATCCCGCTCATGAGAGTACGGCCGTTGCCTTCAAATATGTGCGCGCCCTGTAACTCCTCTGCAGACAGTTTACCTCCGACTTTCACGATCTTTTCCCTCTTTACCAGCACATCACCGAGATAAGGTGCCCTGCCAGTCGAATCGAGAATATTTACGTTTATCTGGCAGCAGGGTGGGTTTATATAACAAAGGATGACAGTGGATGGGACTTGCAAACGCGATAGAGGAGGCCATACCGTGCTCTTTGATTTTAATGCTAGGAAATCGAAGACGGGGATCTGGTTTTGTCTCCGAGGAAGTCAAGAACTTGAGTGTCTTTGGGGGATAAAGGAACTCACCAAGTCGATCCCGTTGATGGTGGGATGGATGGGGTCCCAAGAGTCACCCAGACCATTGTGGCTCGGGGCAGCGGCACTGAAATGGAGACGGTAAATTGGGATTCAAGGCGCAGGACGAGAACAGACGGTTTGGCCGATTTAGTTATCCCTGTGGATTTCCTTTAGCAGGAAGAAACCTATTAAACCTCGCTCATACATGTTGGCGGCACCCAATGTGAGTTAGGCGGAGCAGCGGTGGGATCAAACCTCATTCTTCGCTAAATGATCCAAAACCATAGCACAGGAAACAGACGCACTCGAAGCAACCAGCGTTGGTAGCAGTGGGGGACATGGCAGGAGAGTGTCAAGAGCGGATGTTACCCGGCCGCGGGTCAGGTTTTGGTGACGCCACTCCTCATGTGCCCTGGGACATGAATAGACGGACATTGAGTAGACAGGGTCTCCACTTTTTCCACGGTGGATGCGCGTCCAGGTGACGTATAAGATCCAGAGATGTCGGAAGTGGGTCCATAATTGCGAATACATCTTCTGTGATTCAGCGAATGTGTTTGAAATCGTTGACTAGTCTGACTAGACCGTGTCAGAGCTCGATTCAGTGATTTTCGCCGTTCGTATGCTGGGCGAACGACCATTTCCTGGCGAATACGGACTCGAGTGAACCGGTGTCATCCTCGGCGTCCGAAAGTCAGGCGACAGTGCGGGAAAATCGGGAAAATCAGCCGGACCGGGATCTCCATGTGTCCATGTGGCAAATTGACCACAGTTGAAGCTCCGATGATGCCATCACACATTTTCTTTTTACATAACACCACATCTTCCTTGGTGCAAAACTCGCTGGGTTTGTATTGTTTCTATTCGAGCCGGAACTAATATATGCGTCTGGTTGATTGAGGACTCCAAGCGTGGTTGTGTTGCCGCATTTTTAAAGAATTCTCGGCAACGGTAGCGCTTGCCCTCTAGTCTCCTCGGTACAAGTCGTCTTCTAGAACAGCCTCGTCGCCAGAAACGACTTTCCCGAGATATCCGGGCCCTGAGCCGCGTTCCTGCAGACGTCGGCATTCCACTCTATTGTTACAGTAACAGCCCGCCGTTTCTGATGGTGCTTGTGACGCGCCTGGCCGCGGTGGCGATGGCGATGGTCGGCGGTAATTATCCATGGGACAACTATTGGCGATGCTGGTCTAGCCATCTTTGTATAGCACTACAATATCCGCTTGCCCCATCTGATTCTCGTGGGCGCGCTGGTGACTGATGCGACGATATGCATATGGTAACCGTCTCCAGCTCCGTACCCTATAGAGAGCCGGCATTGTACTCTTTGTTCTTCGTTCCACCCCGCCTTCATTCCGCCTTCTTCGATGCCTCGTCCTCGCAATCTTGAACTGCCTGCTCATGGGTAAGCTCGACTTGTTTCCTCAGGCTGCTCGAATTCAGATGGTTGAACGCGACATCCCTTATCCAGGTCCTCGAACTCGATCCCCAAGAAGAATATTCGTAGTCCCCGTGTATTGCCCAGTCCTCTCATGAAGCGGGGGACATGGCACCAGCAACAATATCTTATGAAGTACGCTAGATAATCCATATTATCAGGACTTCGTACTGACGCCCATCCAGATTCATTAGCCGTAAAATTGCCTTCGGCACAAATAAATCCAGAGTGGTGATCCATGGCCTGCGACGGCGGCTTCGTATGTTCTTTTACTTTCCATAAGGGTCCCCGACGTTTGACTCTCCGTGTAGTGCGGCGTGGCCTGAATTCTCCTCGCGCACGTAGGCAGCATCTCTGAGACTTCTCTTCCGTTCTCATGGCACCTAAATAGCGAGAACAATGTTCACGCCCAACATTTCTGACCCCTGTGAAACAAAACGGGTTGAACGCCCAGGCAATTCGCCGATCATGCTACCACAACTTTCTCCTCTTTCGTTACCCTACCTTTTCTCAGAGACCGACGGACATTCCTCGTGAGTTCTTTTACCAAGACTATCAAAGCGGCTCTGATTTTTTAAAGTGATGACTCCTCTTCATCCAATCCACAGTCTGAACGCCACACTCGAAGATACATTCTTCCTGACTTGTCCGATCCTTTGGCGGGATCCCCCTCTGACTCTACGATTCAGATCAGAGTCCGTCTCTCAGGCCAACCAACGTCTCCTAGCTTACCACCCCTCCGCTTTGAGCCTTTTCAACTCTAAACTGTGGACTATAATCGGTTTATTCTTACCACTACATCCATTATTAATGTAGCACACCATCGACCGTATATTTTTGGATCCATAATTCCTCTCGGCGTACAGCAACCATTTCCATTGCTAGTTTCTTTAGGTATCCAGTTGCTTGCCGTTATCTTGTCTCTCTTAGACAGTCATTTCAACAAAATGACCTCGCTTGTTGATGCCGTTATCGCGACTGTGGCAGTACCATTCCGATCAGCTGACTCGAATCGGGCTTGATTTACCACCATGTCGGGTTTTTTCTTTCATGTCTGCGGGTCACTCCGCGTTGTCAACGGTAAAACGCTCCACGAAGACAAAATCAACCGTTCGTCTGATTACTTTTGATATAATCAAGTTCCCGAACACTGCGGGTCGTGAACCATTGCCACTATCATCTCAATCGGCGCTTCATCCAAGTCGGAGGTCTTGTAAGCATATCTGCTGCCTATATAGCCACGTTAACGTTGTGATGATATCTCGTAGATCACGCCAATGCACATCGTCCACCTCAAGTTCGCTCCATTCAATTCCGTCTGTGACCGGATGTCCAACTATCTCTTCAAGTTTGCTATAATCCGTTCCAGCCGCTACGTAACCCCCGCTCCGCCAATCGCTATCTTCTGTGCTAGAAAGCGATAACTCGACATCAATCTCTCGGCCATCACATCTCGTCGCGCCGCCTCCCGCGCGACGGAACCTGGCTCATCTTCGTGCTCCGCTGAAATGTGGATCTAATGGACCTTTCATTCTCTGAACTCGGATCCGGAGGCCCGTGGGGTCAGCAGGCGGATATTGTTGCACTCAAATCGGATCCGACAGTTTTTGTCTTGATATCATGATGCACAGAATCCACCCACTCGCCATCTCGTCAACCCTCCCATCCCGGTATTCATCGCAAAGATGACAGATGGAACTTAATCTCATGCCGGCATCTGGTCTATCCCGGTCCACCATGATGGTCGCTCTCTCGCTCGGTGACTATTGGTTTGCCATGCAAGGTAGAGGGCAGGTGCGTGCGTGTGAGATCTCTTTCAGAATCACTGATAATCGGACCGGTGCGCAGAACAATACGGTCGCCCTGCGCAAGCCTAGTACTCGTGGCCCGGCGTTGCCTCTTCTTGCTCGACATCGTCATCTGCAGCCGCTGTGGAGCAACGCAAAGATAGACCGCTCACCGTGCTCCCACCTGATCAGCTCATACTTATATTCGGGACCCGCAACGAGGCCTAACCTAACAGTTCATCACCCGCAGTATTTCCTCCACTCATCAAATCGCCGCAACGCTATCTAGCACGCGGTTCCAGAGCTTAAATCGGGGTACGGACATTAATACCAGGTTACCCATGGACCATCTATCATCTCGCCGAACGATCTGTGATTTAGGCTTTAGGCTCCATTGCGCCTTCCCGCCGTCAGGTATTCTCACGGGCGGGAGTCCAAAATGCCTTCGGCTGGGCAGAATCCTTGTACCTTTGACTTGATTCTACCCTCTGTGCAGACAAGAATCCCCAGAGTACCCGCCTGCTTTTTAACGAGGCCTGTTCCCCTAATGGCATGCATTTCAGGTTCAGTCTGTCGTTCGCGGAAAGATGGAAAGACAGCTGACACCATTCGTCCTATCCTCAAATGTCGGGCGCGCGTGAGATGCTACTCCTCGGAACGTGATCCGGCCTCCTCTAACATCCGACGCAGCAGTTGGAAAGTTGGCGCACCTACGTGGGATTCCGGCCCTCGGAACAAGGATTTCCCCCTGTACTACTCATCTCATCTTCGAGATGCAAGTACGTTTGAGACGTAGTATCAAGGACCGAGTACTCTTAATGGCTTATTGATTCGTCAGCCTAGCCTTCGAGACCTTAATCTCGTTCGACAGGCCCACTGATGCGATGTCGACATGCCAGAGCAGAACAAGATCTGCCAACAGCACAGGTTTGGGAGTAGTCAGCAAGCCAAGCGGGCCCACTTGCCGATCTTCACAAGAGGAAGATGCGGATCCACGGGAGTGGGGAAGCGAAAGACGGCCCTGGGGTTGACACGCGCGGGGTGATCTACCCGGGCTCGCTAGCTGGGCGTCTTCAACACAAACGCTCCGTGGTGCAGATGAATTCACTTTTTTTTCCTTTCATTTCCGAAGTGTTCCGGTAGTATACAATAAGGCTACAATTCTTCTTCTATCGTACAAGACTGCTGAAGACGTGCACCCGCAGGATTAGTAGCGATAGCCTGGCGCTGCGCCTTGCCATGTTCCTTGCCTGGACAGATAAATTATGAACATTGGAATTAGGACGTGGAGATGGATGGAATGAACACATACCCGTTGTAAACTGGGGGACGGCTAGGTGGTCGGCGATTCAGAACCAATTTAAGAATGATATTTGATCTCAAGGTACTCACTAAGGGACCGGGTATTCTGGGTAGTTGGGTTCGTATTGCGGCGGTCGGTCGGGCGCGGTGGACACGAAGAATTTGAGTGAGCCAGACGAGTCCCCGAATTCCTGGCAAAGTTCAAATAATCTGGAGTCTGTCAATGCGCCCCCGATGGCGAAGACCCCGACTTCCGATTGGTAGACGGAGAAATACGACTGGCGGTCGTCGGGAATGGATAACTACCGGGACGCGGGGGATTAGGTTAGGGTGCGTTCTGCACGGAATAATCGTGTGCGCCGACCTTGGAGAATATCCGTTCGCGAATCGACGCGCCGCTCCGGGCACCCGTAATTTCCACCACGCGATACTGCTCCCCGTTTGAACTGACGATGATGCGGGTTGTGGGGAGGGGGGGCCTGCACGTCCGGCGGCAGCGTTCAACGGGCGTTCTGGGGCAGAGAAAATTGGAGCGACTCACATCGCGTCCAGGAAGTTAGCACCTAGTGAGCACGGATTCGCCGTTATGGTTCACCCCATTTGCCTCCTTTATGTATGCCGCTTGCATCATGATTTGGACACAGGCATGATCGAGTCCAATAACAGCACAACATTTGATGGAAGATTGATGAATACTCTGAGGACAGATGGGGTTTCCGGCCAGGGTGCTATGACCAGAGTGAGAGAAGTTCCGTTTCTAATGGCGCGATGGCACGATGGGTGCCCGAATTACGACTCCCACTTTCCTACGCATGGCCGAATAATGCGAGCCTTTCGCTGTCATCCGTCTCTGCGGAACTAACTTGAAACGCCCAATCGGTTTGAGATGGACGTGTCTGACATTTGTATCCCTATTCGGATAGCCCACTCGCGGGCGGTACGGGCCGTTTTGGCGCTAATAGCGACGCGCCGCAGGCCCCCAGCCACTACCTACTAAATCAACGGTCGAAAATGGTTCATTTTGGCTCCGTCTTAGAGGGTGAATTAACCTCTGAAACCCCGATATAGCTCCGCAATATAGGTAAATCGGGCGGAGCCCAAGAATTTTCTTTGTGCAAAGTGGCGGCTGGGTGGAAAGTAGTCTCCAAGAAGGCACCGAAGAAGTCTGCAGCGGGGCGAAAATCATCTGCAGCGACACGCAACAAGGCGGTGAAGCCAGGGAGGTGCCTGCGGCCGGGAAAAAAACTCGAAAAAATAGCGTAGGGGAAAAAGATTATCGGCTCCGGCATAGGGGTAAATCAACGAGCTGAAGGTCCAAAACCGTTGGGTAACTCAACCGCGATTTCCGATTTTGGGCGGAGTAGTTATGGGGTAGTGACCGGGGGCCTCGCGCCTCTCGGTTTCGGCCTCCATCAAACACGACGTAGATTCAGAATCTCAAATCACTTCCATCGACTATCAGCTCGTTCTGATTCCCGTCGGGTAAAGAGACCTCGCCCCACGTTTACTTAAGAAACCTATGGTGTTCCCCTCGGGCCATAGCTCATCCCCACCGTTAATGACTGAGTTTACCTTCGTCTCACGGTTGGGTTGAAGTGCATACCAGTCCTGGCTAATCCCGTCCCCAGTGGTATTGTTGAACTTCGCGATGGGCACCAGATTTTCTGATAGACTTTGCCAGGTTTCCAAGGTGCTTCTCAGCCCACTAATCGTCGAGTCTTTCTGGGGATCACTGGTGTCCTACCCACGAGAAGCCCAACGGCACATCATTGGCAGTGATCATCTTGTGAAAATGAACCCCCCACCCTTAATTCTAGCCGCCGGTCATCCCAGAATGTCGCGTCCTAACCACCGACTCGACGTCGTCTGAAGTCAAGTCTTCCCGGGGGCTGAAACAAGTATTACCCTGGTCTCCCTCGGTCCCCGTGCTATATATTTCCGCCTGCCCTCATGTCCCCAGTTGGACGGCATAAGTCCGTGTACATCGGGTACTGCGGAGCTTCTCAGCGCCACCGACGCCGTGTTGCGTTACCCTCATTTATTTTTTCACCGGGACGCCAGCATATCATCGCAGGAAAGCGTCTCGTTGAGCGAGTCGAAAGGCTCGTCTGTCTCGGCCGAAAGGATATACCGCCCACATCATAATCAAACACGCCTTCCCCGCGTGTATAATTCTATAATTCCTCTCGACATGCCGCCCTTCTCGGCGTGCAAAGGCCACACCCGCGGGGTACTGAAATCCCGCCGGTGGTCGCTGCCAAGCCAACCTTCGCATATTATTCGAATTCCCCTGGCATGCCTCAACGTGTTGACATCTCCGAGTGACTGTACCCGCTCCAGTATCCATCTCACCGGAATGGCGCGACGGCGGAGATACATGCTTACCCCCCGATAGCTTCACCTTGAATGTAGCGGCGCACAGGTGGAGGAGGTTGGTTGAAAGCTGGCAAATGGGCGTGGGAAGCTGATCTTTGATTTTTCCCCAGCATCTAATCTAATCCGTGATCCGCTCCGATTCGTCCCGATCCCCCGATCTTCCATTCAAATTTTACTGATCTTCTTCGGGATCCAACCTCGACATTCAACACCCCATTTCAATGGGAAATAATTTTTCGTATCACCAATGAAACAAGACCCACGTCGGCCTAGATGCTACTCCCAGGCACCGACCGGCTATCTTTGGCAGTGGCAGTTGACATGCCAGTGGTGGCAGGACGTTGCAAAGCTTGTTCTGCCGATAGAACTGGGTGGGCTGAGGTACAGGAACACAAAAATACTTCCTCTCAAGCCGTCTGTTTCTATCCGCGTGTGACCCTCGATGGTAGGCAGATGGTTGAAGTCTGAAACATCCGTCTCGTCGCATCGCGCCCTGAATCCCCGACGGTGCCTTAATTCCGGCATTTTGCAGCAGCGGCAACGGCGGCACGACTGATTGGGGATCTTGTGGGTCGGAGTTGGACCAGGTCGGTGAGAGTGGTCCCTGTCGAGGCACCGCTGCGTTACCACTACTGCACAGCCATCAGTGTTCAATGTTGCCATGTCTCCGTTGGCCCTACAAGGTCCTCGTTCTCAAGATCTCCTCCATCGACAACGATCATCGCGGAGGCGGCGGCGTTCATAATGCCGTAGAGCCAGGCATGCCTCGTCCGCAGTGATTTTCTCCCAGATCGTCCCGGGATCTACAAGATTCAGATGCGCTATCTCGCGTCGGTTAGATGGTCAAATGTGGCGTTGAACCGTGCCGATTGCGCCCCTACTTCAACACACGCGGCCCATTCACTTCTACTACGTATCCCACAGTTTGCGCCCAACTGAACAGACAAGCGCAACCAACATTTTCCTCCTCTACAGCCGATCACGGGGCCGGTAGTCAAGTTCAATCTCATATTCAAACCCTTCTGTGACTTGGGTTAACAACGGTTCAACTTCAACTTTGTTCCCGTCAGATGGTAGGACTCTGTTATCTCTGATGAGGAGGAGGGGAATTACCTTCGTGGTCCCAGATTGAAATAGCAGGTAATCGCACTACGTACATGTGACGTCTACATGTACGCTACGGATGCCCTAACATCGCCACCGTTGTGAACGAGCCACCACTACCTACCGAAGATAATCCCTCTGGCCCTTCTAGGACATGCCCATGGACAGCACAAATCACCGGAAACCCAGTCGTCGTCAACCAGGAGTCACGAGAGAGTCCTCTCCTGATGAAATCTGACAAGTGTCTATTTAACGTCGCTACCGGATTAGCTTCACCGAGCACAACGTAGGTCGCTCCCCGACGGCCGAGGCTCCAGTTGATGGTAACCTCAAAATCCTGGCAAATACTTCATCAAATTCATGAATCACAATCGCCAAGAATCATTGGCAGCAATTCTTGGAGGAAAAGAGAAAGACAATAAAAGACAGAAAATCACCCACCTTCCTCTCCATCCACTGGATCTTACACGCACATTTACAGGGGGATGGGGTAAAGAGGACCCAGTAGCACATGGTGTGCCTCTGCATCGGCCTTTTAACAACTTGCTTGCCGGTGCTTGTACAAGCTTGTACAAGCCGACAAGCTGACAAGACCACAAGCTATGTCCAAAACCCCACAAGTCGGCCAAAAAAAAAAAAACTGAGTGTGCGCGTTGGTATCTAGACATGATTTTGGTGAATTTTTTTTTTTGAGCACAAGCGAAAAGGGCCACAAGCCCACAAGTAAATTGCGAAGTTACTGATGTGCTTGAATTGCAGTGTGATGCAAAGTTCATGCCTGGTTCGACTCCAGGCTGGGCCATAGAAACCTGCCGCCCTCTTTTTTTGCTCACCCAAGAGTTACTGATTTCCTCTACAAGGACAGGACTGAGGAAATAAGACCCTGTTTGTACCTGCTTCAAATCGCACCCTGTCTATATGCCGACTATCCCTGTTTCGACTTCAGGCCGGTTCTATGTTCGGATGACAGTTATTGCTTTTGTGGCCCCAATAACCGTCATTTCCATGTGGATGATACGACACTTTCATCTTTGATGTATCCACTTGCATCCATCGTTCAACTGATCCTTTCAACCTCAGATAATCCATGTTGTTCTACTACTCGCTCTGCTGAATCTTGCACACATACAGAGGGAAGGAATGATGAAAATGAGATCCAGTAGCACTGGGGGTGCCTCTACTTGAATTAATGCAATGTGATACAAATTCATACTATTTGGGACCAGTTAGTTGGCCACTTAAGCATTTATGCCCCAGTCCTCGTCTTCTGTCGGCACCAGTACCAGTCATACTTTTTCTGGATGAGGGCATACATCCTCCGAGGAGTTTGAGTCCTGTGGCACGAAGATACTCAATGATTTGAGTCTGTAATGAATTTATTTTGACCGCCAGTCCAACATGACCAAACAACAGATTAGTTGGCCACCCCGCCAACTAGCATGTTGAGGTCTCAAATGGGGTCGGACTGGACCTGGAATCATGAATACAGATCATATTCGCTATTTAGAATGGTTATGGTGCATATATGAGGTATACAAATGGTCAGAATATGTGCTTCTGATGGAGAGGGGACCCTCAAAATTGGGACCGCGGGACGAATGAGTGCCCTGAAACTCAGAAAAACGCTGCAATGGAAATTAGGATACAGGCTACTTAATGAGAAGTATGTAGACGCACCTGGATACCCAGCTCTGTTCCGAGATACTGACAACTCCCCCAAAAAATCTGTCTATCAACCTGACCGAAATTAGGTGGTTTTAGATCATGGCCTCGAGAGCAATCAGAGGTCAATGAATGAAACCTCAGAATGCCTGTCATAATGAAGGATTGTATAGCAGGAAGTCCTGTGTACTATTCCAGACTGATGGCAGAGCAGTGTCGTGGACCGCAACGGTGCCTGCATGACTGGCCTACAAAGTAAGTCGTGCTTTTCCCGAGGGTGTTGCTAAGGGTAGTCCAGCCAATTGTTGGCCAGTAGCATTTCAGATAGAAGGCCTGAGTGTGGGGATTTGAACGAGCCCCCAAAGTCGTGGATCAATGAAGGAATGGTGGAGAAATCGCGATGGCAAATGAGATGAGGATAAGAAAATGATGTCCCCACGCTTCGGATCCCGATCCGCGATGCCGTAGCTTTCGATCGGCCCATCACTTTCGGCTGAAAGTTGGTCTGAACATTCATTGGAGGTCGTACTCTGTTGGTACATTAGGCCGAGTCATAATTATGACGCCCTGGTCTTCTATCTCCCAAGTGGCCAACTAAGGGGTCTCAAATAGTATGTAAAATATCCTTGGTTCGACTCCAGGCCAGGTCATAGTAAACCCGGGTTCACCCAAGAGTTACTGATCCCCACCCGCTTCGATTAACTGTACTTTTACAATCAATTCGACAGGAGGTGTGACCTGTGACCCAAATTTCCATTTCGACAATTCGACAAACGGCCTGGAAGGTTGTGACACCAGCAAAATTTCAACAATCTCTCAAAATGGTTCCACATCTTCAAAAATGAATTTGGACACTTGTCTGCAGGCATGGAAGTTGATGGATATGATTTCAATCAGATTTCAACTCAAAAACTGGTTTTCTATGGGTCTCTGTTTTGCGAGCAATATATAATATATTGGCTGAAGTTGATTTCTGAACACATTCTTTTTGAGTCCAAAATCCTTATATGAAAACCTCTATACATTAAAATTTCCTGGTCAAAAATATGGTCCTGGGACCATTTTTAGAACAAACAAATTCAGCAACTGGCCTGGTGATGCATGACACCCAACCAAAGTTCAACATCGGCAGGTACCCCATGATGAGTGACTGTCGAATTGATTGAGTAAGTCTATACGTAGACTATCCTTGGTTTGAGTCTAGGCTGGGACATCATACTAGGGGTTGGAATGCAATTTCCTTTTGTGTGGCCCTCAAGAATTGCCCATTCCCACTGGGGCGGTGAATACTTTTGCACTGATTGCATCAGTGTTTAAATAGTATCTGTGGTTCAACCTCAGATAATTCATTTTGCTCTACTCCATCCCCACATCTTACACACATACAGTTGTGGACAAACAAAGTCCGCCAAAAAAAAAATCGATTTTTTTGGCCGAGATGAAGACGCCAATCGATAGATCTCATCGAGGGCTTCACATCGGTATATGAATCATGTAATTCTGTCGAGCCGTTGTGCCGGAAAGTGCCATTTATTGTTTATGAACCGTCAAAAATTTGGCCACCGGCTAAAAAGCGTGGGAAAAACATGAAAAAATATGGAATCGACGCGGATTCTCAAGGCGAGTTTGATTCTAAAAAAATTAAAAAGATTCATCGAGCGGTTGTTGCGCAAAATAATAAACATTCCTTGATCACATGGTCTGTCACCAGGTTGATTTCCGTGATGTTTCCGACAATACCCCTGCTTTTGTCCATTCTTATACCCACACTGAGCTTCCAATCGTTCCCACTCCATCTTGTCCTCTACTCTCATGGCCACCCGTCGTGGAAGACCTGCTAAACGTGCCAAGAGAAACATCTCTGGTCTGAAGAATCAACCTAGGCTGGCATCTTCACCGGAGAGTCCTACTCGTAGTCCCAGTCCAACTGACACTCTGGGTGACTATTCTGACACACAAATTCCTGACGATATGGAACTGGACAGCATTATGTATCTTGAGGTTGACACAGATCATGATGACAATGACAATGAAGCAGACTGGGATGAAATTGCAGAGAAGGAATTCAACAATCGTTTACTTGAGATGGTTGCTCAAATGGAAGAGGATAGATTGGATGCCGAGGACGACGACTGGATCCCAACAAAGGATGCTTATGAGGCTCAACGCGCAGCAGATAGACGAGTACCTGGAGGTGAATTAATTATATCCAAGTTAAAAGCCAGTTGTAAATTTACCCTGTTGACAGGCCGTCCAAAGGAATATATGAAAGGCCCTGATACAGCTAGCAAAAGACCACGAACTCAACGATGGTGGAACGAGGATTCAATGTTTCCAAGCTTAGAGCCAAATGTTCCCCAGTTTGCCCCATTGAAAACACTGGGTGTTGCATGGCCCGGCTCTTGAGCCAGCAAGAAGATTTTTTAAACCAGCCCTCTCTGCTTGAGGAGGTGATCACTCAAGCAGGCCATGAATGTATTTTTCTTCCCAAATTCCACTGTGAGTTGAATCCCATTGAAATGGCAAGTGATTTTCTACATGTCCATACTTTGCTTGAATTGAAGTAATTTACACAGTACTGGGGATGGTGCAAGTATCGCTACAGGCAAATCCCCAAGACCAGCTTTGCCGCATCAAAGGAGTTGGCATTGAAATACCTGGATGCTTGTCCAGTTGAAGTTATTCGGCGGTTCATCAATAGATCATGGAGGTTTATGAGTGCTTATAGGAAAGGGCTTACAGGTAAGGCAGCAGAATGGGCAGTGAGGCCACAAAAGCAGCACCGCGCAATCTCGAGTACGGCGTTGGCAGCAATTGAGGCTGTTGTAGCTGATGCATGATGTAATTTATGTAATGTGGCTGTGCAAAAAACCCGATGTTCGCCAATCGCCTCAAATCACAAATCTGAAAATTGGATCTGGGCCAAAAAATTGGCCGCCGGCCATTTCTCGTGGGAAAAACTTCGGAGGTGGTTTTTTGAGCTCTTTGAGTGAATCCGGATCTGATGTGCATAAATTTGGAGCCAAAATAATTCTAGATCGGGCTACAGATCACTTGCGGGCTTTGTTTGTCCACAACTGTACAAAGGGAAAGGAATAGATGAATAAGACCTGGTAGCACTTGGTATGCACCTATATCCTTATGCGGAGTATCCCTGGTTCAACCCCAGGCTGGGTCATGATCAAGTTTCCAAAGTTTTGTTACTCATAACAGTGTGAATTTAATTTAATTTAATCTTGCTCATCTGCTGCTCTGATTTCATGAACATCAAGAGGGAAGGGACAGTGCAAAGAAGACTTGGTAGCACCTGGTGTGCACCTGCTTTCAATACACAGATTTACTCTCCACATATATGCAGATGATCTTTGGTTCAAATCCAGACTGGGTCATGAAAGTTCATTGCTTGATTATTTGAATTTTTGTTACCTCAAGAATCACTCCTTCTCAGGATAAACTGATACTGATGTTGTATATCTGCATACCTTTATCTCCAATAATTTACTTTGTTCTATGCCATCCACCAAATCTTACACATGTACAGGGAAGGAATCAGGGGAATGAGACCCAGTAGCACTTTGTGTGCATCTGCTTTCAATGAGAATGTGCTCGTGTTGAAATATATGCATGCTGATTATCCCTGGTTTGGCTCCAAACTAAGTCATGAACATGTTGTCCACTTTTTACCCCCTGGATCCAGTGTGTTACGTGAGCCCAACAGTGAACAAATATGCAGTGGTCTCAGTCTGCGTTCCATCGGTTGCATGCATTTGAATTCACATATTATATTGTTCTACTCCACTGCTGGATCTTACACATGTACACAGGTAAAGGATTTGCAAAATGAGACCCAGTAGCACTTGCTGTGCATCTGCTTCACATCATCCCCTTCTTGTACATATATGCAGATTATCACCAGTTCAACTCCAGACTGCATCGCAGGCATCATTGCCAATTTCCACATAATTTTTTTATAGCCCCCAAGAAGAGACCGGTGATTACCCCTTGGGAGGTCTAATCCTGATTTTGAGTTTTCAAGAAATTTTGGCTGGACTTTTGGCTCACCAGGGCTTCCAGATTTTGTTTGGACTACAGTACTGACCTCGATCTGATTTCTTTTTTGTCCAGACTGGCTCAGACTTTCCTAAAACACACCCCAGGACTCATAAAAATTGCCTCAAAAAATATAAAAATTCAATTTCCCACAATCATCCTCTGGCAGCTGTGTATATGCGAACATTCACCTTTTTAGGATTTTGTGTCACACTGCCTCAACAATTGAATGAACAATTGTGTCCATAGTATCAGACAGTATGATAGATTGAGGTGAAAAGAACAAATCAGAAACGGTATTCAGGCTCAATTGTGGTGAGAGAAAATGTTTTTCTTAAAAAATACATGTAACTATATCTCACACTGTAGAAAAACTTATCTTTACCTTGGTCAAGAAGTAAACCAAAAGTCCATAATTCTGTAGTCAAATCAAATTTATGGAAAATTGGACTTTCCTTGTGGGGTGAAAGTGCTGTGGAAATATGAACAATCAGCGGCCATTTCAGAGGCTGCAAATTGATCCACTCTCAGTGGGGTATGAAGGGAGATCAACTTTCAGCATCCATTTCAACTAAGAAGAAAGAAAGCCTTTCTTATATGGCTGAAAATTCCTTTGTTCAAACAAAGGAATTTTAGAAAGAACCTCTTTCTTCTCACTAGAAATGGATGCTTAAAGGTCATCTTTCAGGAGCCCATCCAACTCAGTGATAATGGAAAAGAATCTTGGTTTTGAATTATCTGCTGATTGTGGCAGTTTTGTTTAAAAAGGAAAGAACAAAATTCCATTAATTTGATTCAGTTGTATATTTATCTACTTTCCACCAACATCTTGACCAAAGAAGATAATTCTTTATATGTTGTGTCTACATCCCATTGTCCATGTCTTACTGAGGTTGGGGGCCTCGAGAACTCTCAAGAGCCACCGTCAGCCAAATTGAGCGGCTGTCATCAGCCACCATCAAATATCCGGACATGGGATCAGAGCTTGGCGATCTCAAAGCCCATTGTCCAGACTTCAACTCAGACCCATCACTCTCAGGGTGTCCATTCGTCCAGACTTGGGCACAGACATTCTGGTGGAAATTTTCAAATTTGTCTGGACTATGGATTGGTTCTCTCCCAAGAAACACTCATTCCTACTGAATAAATGTGATGCATTACTCTCAGTGATTTTTGACCTTGGGTGATTCATTTGTGCTACAGTCTTTAACTGTGAAGCAAAATGCTCAAGCCATGTCACCGTTTATGAGCCAAATACTATTAGTACTTGTACATCCCTTTTCATATAATGACAGTCTGACATCTTAGCTACCTTCCTGCCCAAAGTTTTGTCTTAATACCTCTTGTTTTGGTGGAGAATGGGTGCCATCTTCCCAAGACATGCCAAATCAATGGCATCACAAGGAAGCAAAATACACACAAAATTGTTCTACATGGCCATGTGAGCTTGTAGAGTAGATGAGTTTCTTTGGGACTAGTGTATAGCGAGCAATTATTCGCTAAAGGTAACAAAATGCAGAAACAAGGACAAATTCTACGCATACCCGAGAACATCAGAATACACAAAATGTGCTCAAACTCATTCAAAACACAGAATCTGGCTGGGAATTCTGAGATTATTGAGTCTGATCTATTCATCAACTTGCTACTCCAATATGGGAGTTATTGGTGAAGTTTTGGGTGTGCTTCAGCTTCAAGCTGTGAGCTGGCTAAACAAGCTGACTCCGGAAATTCCGGAACAAACTGAAAAAGGATGGCGTTGCCGGGAATTCGTAAATGGAGGAAGGCTTATTTGAAGCGATAAAATTACCCCGACTCCCGGATGATCATTCTTGAGAAAAAGAATCCATTCTGCAGTATGGTGCGTGTAGGAATCAAACCCACAAACTCAGAATAACAAATTCAATTTTCATAATAACCTTCCGATGCACACCATATGCTACGCCACCTGGTTGGTCAAAGACCAAAGGCAGATATCAGGGGATGAATTGATATTAAAGACATTCCTTCACTATCAAAACCCAAACGTGGTAAAGACCCGGAATACTCAGAGGCAACAAGGAAGGGAAACTGCACGGGAGAAACAGGAATACCACCCAAGGAGCCTACGGAGCAAGCTATGGAACTTCCAGTGCGAGCCCCGCCAACACGAATTAAAATCCGGAAGTAACACATCTCAACTCAGCAACATTTTTTTTTTTGTAATCATTTTATTTGGCTATGAGTGCATACACTATGTTGGAACTCAGCAACATGACACGGCCGGGAACCATCAGGAAGATCCTACCACCAGGCCAGCCGCACATGAGATAGAATTGAATTCTGCAGGAAACTCTGAGGTCACTTCCACATGGACAGGGATGCATAAACCCTGGAGGAGATGACACGGGAATTCCGGGAGTATTACAGATAACGGAAGAAAGGCTGTAGGGCCTGAGAATCTCTGTAAGTGCCGTACAGAGGAACTACGAGGCACACAAAAAGCTGTACAGCCTTCTAGGTATAAATACAGTGCATAGACGGTAGCAAAGATTATCTCCCCTTTCAATCCAAGGTTTTGCAGTTAAAAGATAAAAACAAGGACAGTCAACCCCCGGAGATTAGGTCATTGAGACAAAGGACAGACCTTCCTTCCTCCTTCCTACCTCAGAACCATTACTTCCCACAAGTAATGGAGGGATAGCTACCCACAAATATTACAGAAAAAAGTTCTGCACCCTACGGGAGTAGTAACAAAACCACTTCCAGAGAGGAAAAAGAACTCTCAAACGACGCCACAGACCCACGGAAGTAGGCCTCGTGTGTAGCCGGTCTTAAACCCCATCATTGTATAACCTTCTGAGGTTGAACAAACGGTGTCATAACCTTCCGAGGATGGACGATAAAAGAACTTCATTTGCTGAAGTACCAGACAACCAAAGAAGAGGAGAAAGGAATGTGGTAGAGAAGGATAGTGCGGAACATACACCGGGCATTTTCCACAGCCACACTCGAGCAATAACAGTTCCGGGACGCCCACTGACCTCCCCGAGCCTTCCACAAAAAGATAAACCTTCACATTCCCCTGCTAAAGCCTTACCCAAGAACTCATCGCACCGAGAGGACCTCTCTTCTTTTGATTGTAGAAACGAAACAGCATCGCCTTACAGGAAGGCTAAGCCAACCCCGCACCACAGCACATCACAAACTTCAGGAGCGGATATATACACACACACTTCCCTAAAACAAATAAATTCCGTGATATCCACTGCGAGAGGTTCCAGCACCACAAATTTCCCCCTAGAGGACGATAATACTAATGTCCTAGTGAGCAAGACTCCTTATTCGACAACAACAGTACCGCAGTCCGCATCACAACACTTGCCACTGGGTGGTCACGTGTCATTCTTTCTCTGTCGAAGTGAGCACCCGGCGCTTAGGCGGATCTATTCTAACATGAATGGTTAATAGTGCCCAATATATGTAGATTATCTGCGGTTTGATTCCAGGCTGTCATCTGTTATATTACATATTCAACGCAACAATGTGGTCTACACCGATTTATTTGATCTCACTTGTCTGCTGTTCCAATCTCATGAACATTGACAAGGACAAGAGGACAGAAGACCCAGTAGCACTAAGTGTGCATTTGCTTACAATACATCATGTAGCCCGCATATATGCAGACTTTCCCTGGTGCAACTCCAGGCTGGGTCATCATCAATTCAATCATGGCCAGGATTTTTGTTACTTCCCCCCGAAGAATCACGGATCCCACTAAGAGTGTGAATTCTATTGTTTATCAGGTATTCATCAGCGCTTTTTGTGCACCTCTGTTGTATTCCGTATTCAACACAATGTGGTCTCCAATGGTTTGTTTTCATCTCACTTGTCTGCTTTTCCAATCTCATGAATATCTACACCGCCAAAGTTCCAGTATGTTGCCACCACGTGGAGTGTTCAGCTGGTGGTCATTTTTCTGAAACCTGCAACCTACTGTTTTCCCAGCCGTCCGCCAGCTGGGTATTCATCTTCTCCCATGTTTTCTAGCATGCTAGAGCCACTGAGTTCAAACAACGGTAAAGGCTACTTCAAGTACTTACAGTCCTAGAAACTCGGAGCCGTGCTGGCTGTAGTCAATTTTTCGAGTCGGCCCAGGAACTTTCTGCCATAATACTTAACTGAAAAGATTGTTTCTGGGAGTTAATGCCAACAAGGACATGAGTTTTATTGACTCCTGCTCATTGAATCAAACTGATAGTAACATACTACTCGGCTTCTGAGTGCTTGGCCTTTCCGGTTGCTTTTCGGACTGTCGGAGACGGATCGTGAGTCTCCGTGACGTCGGATAATCATAATATAATCATTTTGGACTGACAAAGTTGCTTGCTGCTCGTCCTTGGCTAGTGCTGTTCAACTGCGAAGCCAGCAAATTGAGCTGGCCATGGATATTGCAGACTGAGAGGAGGTCTGCGAGACAGAGGAAGCCCGCGGCCCGTGCACATCATTTGGTCATGTATACCTTGTCACGTGCATCTTGATTTCTCGTCTTTCCAACGTCTTTCCAATGTCCATCTCTCCCTCGCCTAATACCATTACACTCTCAGCCAGCTCTCAGCTGTGCAACACCACTACTGCAAGCCACACGCACCTCTTTTCATCACCCGATCCAGACGACACCAGCTTTCTGAGCAGATGTAGCCCCGCTCAACGTGGGCACTCGAGTGTTTCAGTTTCCAGTTGCAGACATAAATCCCAGGCAACCCATCGGTTTCCCAATCTCTTCCCATTACCATCTATCTGTGATCATATCCCCCACGCTGCCGTCTTGTCCATGCCAAGTCCCTCTCCCACGTTCGACAGGTTCAATTGTCGCCCACACCATAAAATTTCCAGGTCAGCTGCCAGATATACCTTGCCTGCAGTTCACTCCGATCAAAGCTGAGAGAACTCGAAGCAGCGTGAAGGATCAATACCCGGGCTCGCAACAGCTCTGTCAAGCCAAAGTGGCTCCTGTCTCGCCTCTCGCTTCCCCGCTCACCCCCGTCGACTTCTGGTGGATTTCCCATGCGCAGTGCAGGCCTTAACCATGCAGCAACCTTCGCACCAAGGCATTTTCTCACAAGATACACTAACTCAAAGTGCAAGAAAGAAGATCCACACTCTCCATCCATCCATCCTCATTGTCGGACTGTCAAGTCAAAGCAGTATAACACCCTCAATAATGCTCCTTGATTCACTGCTCCCCAGAGAGTGCTAAAACTTTATCTTTGTTGCAAACTCAAGATCCACTTCAAGTCCAACTTGCTGTTCCAAATCTGATCTCAATATCTTGCAATTGCATTCAAATCAGCCCCTTGAACAAGAGCACCAGCTTCTGGAACATGGTCGATGATGATCTAGCCAACTCAAAGGCCAAGCATGACAATAGCAAGATAGTCTGGTAAGCTTGTTACAATGTGTGTGGTGATCCCAGCTGAACTGTTTCTTTCCAGGGCATTCCACCATATCCTCTTGAAGAGGATCATCAGAAGCACCACATCGATAATTACACTATTGTCGACACTGTCGACACGTTCCAACAGCAGGTTTATGATGCCGCTGAAGCCTCAGGTGGCACTGGCGAGGAATAGACAGTACGAACCTAGATATATATTACAATGGAATTCATTCGCATTATTCATTTGCCCAGTTCCAATAAATGTGCAATTGTATACCCGCTCAGCTAGATGTACATATGACCAGGTGGCTGTAGCCAGTAGCACTTGGTGTGCATCTGCTCTGAATTTGAAAACCACTTCATAGTATGCAGATTATCCCTGCTTTGATTCTGGGCTGGGTCATACCTTTTTGTAGCCCCCCAAGAATCTCATTCTCAGCAAGATACAGTGCGCTCTATGCACACCAATATTTGTATATCTGCGTACATTTATCTTCAATAATTTATTCAATTTTCGTTCTACGCCATCCACTGTAGGTACGCACACACAGCCTGCAGAGGGAAGGGATGATGGAAATGAGACCCAGTATGTACAGAATCCCTGGCCTCAACTTCATCCTTTGATCTTTGATAATTTATTATGTGGCCCCACAGAATTGCATTGACACTGACTCGGAGTTCAATGCAGAATGTACTTATGGGCACCGATATTGCACTTATCCCTGGTTCAACATCAGATAATTCATTTTTTCTACCGCTGAATCTTACACACATCTACCAGGACCGGACAGGATAAAGAAGACCCAGTAGCATTTACTTGGTGTGCATCTGCTTCTATTGAAACATTGAGTCTATATGCAGACTATCTCTGGTTCGACTCCGGGCTGGGTCATTGTTGCTTCAAATTGTTGTTTTAAAAACTTTTTTGTGACACCCAAGAATCACTCATTCCTACTGAGACTGAATAATGTGAACCATTCATTTCTGACATATTCATGGTCCAACCAATCCTTTCAACCTCAGATAAATCATTTTGTTCTACTCCCTGCGCTGAATCTTCCACACATATAGAAGGAAAGGATTTGAGGAATAAGACCCAGTAGCACTTGGTGTGCACCTGCTTTCGATACACACAGTTCACTCTCCATATATATGCAGATGATCTCTGGTTCGACTCCAGGCTAGGTCATATTGATGAACCACTTCCCCCCTTTTTTGTTCATGCAGCCCAGACCATGAATGCTCTGAATTATTTGCCAGCATTTATTTTATGTGCATAACCACAGTCGAGGACTTGAAATACATCAGTGTTGGATATCAAGTACCACTGCTTCATCCACTGATCTCATGATTATCTAGAGGGAAAGAACTGAGGGAATAAGACCCAGTAGCACTTGGTGTGTGTCTGCACTCAATACACACATTCACTCTCCATATATATGCAGACAATCTCTGGTTCAACTCCAGGCTAGGTCATATTGATAAACCATTTCCCTCCTTATTTATTCACCCAACCCAGACCATGAATGCTCTGAATTATTCATCAGCATTTATCTTATGTGCATAACCACAGTTGAGAACTTGAAATACCTCAGTGTTGGATATCAAGTACCGCTGCTTCATCCACTGCTCTGATCTCATGAACATCCAGAGGGAAAGAACTGAGGGAATAAGACCCAGTAGCACTTGGTGTGCATCTGCTTTGAATGCCAAACTACGGTACATGTTTATATGCAGACTATCCCTGGTTCGATTCCAGGCTGGGCCATCAACCGAAATCGGTCGGATTTTTGTTTAATTTAATTTTTTTTGGTTGGCCCAATTAGATGATCTCTATGCTCAGATTTTCAGATTCACAGAGTTTCAATTCCTTGTCCATGCTGCATCAACTGTTCCGATCTCATGTGCATCTACAGGAACTGGATAAGACCCAGTGGCACCTGGTGTGCATCTGCTTTACCTTTACATTATGCAACACCGCTGCAGGTTTATATGCAGACTACCCCTGGTGCGATTCCAGGCTGGGTCATGAACTTGATGGTTTTGATTTTTGTTACCCCAGGAACCACTCATTCTCAGCAAGATACAGTGCACTCCATGCCAAGCTCTATACACACCAATGTTTGTATATCTGCATACATTTATCTTCAGTAAATTATTTAATTTTGTTCTACTCCCTCCGCCAAATCTTACACATGTACAGGGAAGGGATTAGGTGAATGAGACCCAGTAACACTTGGTGTGCATCTGCTTTGAATGCCAATGTAGCATATATGCTTATATACAGACTGTCCCTGGTTCGATTCCAGGCTGGGTCATATCTCCTTTTCAACTCATCTTTTTGATCTTCGATAATTTATTGCGAATCTTACACACATAATAGGGAGCAGACAGGGAAAAGAAGACCCAGCAACACTTGGTGTGCATCTGCTTGAATCGTAGTGGCAGAAACATACACACAGACTATTCGTGGTTCAACTCCAGGTTGAGTCATTATAAATATTCCAACAACTACTTTCCGCTTGGATCCAGGGTGTTATGTGAATGTGATCCGAACCGAAATCCTGTGGGAACACATTTACAGTGAGTACTAATAGGGGCAGCCAGAGTAGAAAATTAAATGCTGATTCTGGGGTTGATTCTGACGGTGATTCTGAGATGATTCTCGTAATTATTTTAAATCGATTCTGCGGTGATTCTGCAACGATTCTGAGGTGATTGATTTTTCAATGATTCTCCCATGCTTAAATAAATCAGAATTGCCGTCAGAATCACCTGTCAGAATCGCCCCAGAATCGGGTAGAATTGTCTACTCTGACTGCCCCTGGACTCGGTCTTTGTTGGTGTTCTTTCAAGTTTCGATGTAGGTGGTTGAATCCAAATTTGGCCCGAAAAGTTCACACATGCAGAGCCAAAATTACTTATGAATTCGTTTTCAGCACGCCAAACAAAAGATTAGACTCGGAGCCAGTCTCTACGTTGAGCAACAAGATAGAGTAGTAGTATGCAAAAAGAATTATACGTTCGAGCAACCCCGGCCGCACTTTTTTTTTTCTTCCTCAATTTTCATCCTATTGACTCAATTCTTTTTGCATACTACTACTCTATCTTGTTGCTCAACATAGAGACTGGCTCCGAGTCTAACAAAAGATGGCCTCCCGAGGGTTCAATACCCGGTCCCGGACCGTGAGAATGGTCGGTCAGCCCTTCACGGTGCACGTGATGCTTTCACGTGACATCAAATTCGCGCCTACTTATTACCGAGCCCGCCTATCGATTCTCCCTCCCATCTTGCTTCCACTTTACTTATCCCAACCACGATGGCATCTATCAAGGTTGGCGACACGATTCCCCAGGGCGAGTTTGGGTACATCCCGTGGGCGCCCGAACTCGACGACCACGTACGTCCTTCAAGTTTCCTTTCTCTTCCATCCCTTCCATCTGACGAACGAACAGCTCGCGTGCGGCGTCCGTGCGTGTCTTTCGCCATACCATACTCAGTTCTATCATTCATCGTTGATACATTACAGCGAGCAAGATCAACACGGACAGCTGGAAGGGCAAGAAGGTCGTCCTGTTCTCTGTCCCCGGCGCGTTCACCGTAAGCCCACACGCCCCATCTTAACAAACTTAGCTTATGATATGCATGATATGTAGCCGACGTGCCACACGAACCACCTCCCGCCGTACCTGCAGCGCTACGACGAGTTCAAGGCCAAGGGCGTCGACGTGCTCGCCGTGCTCGCCGCGAACGACCTCTTCGTCATGAGCGGCTGGGCGCGCTTCGAGGGGTGCAAGGACAAGGTGTGCATTCCGCATTCCTTCCCATCTATCTGTATCACTATCAAGTAACAAAACTTCTAACTAACTCACTACTCCAATCCAATCGCCACCATCCATCGCATTCATCTATCACTCGGACCCCAGATCCTCGCCCTCTCGGATGCGAACGCAAAGTGGTCCGCCGCGCTCGGCCTCTCCCTCGATCTCACCGAACGCGGGATGGGCGTGCGCACCAACCGCTACGCCATGATCATCGACGACCTCGTCGTCAAATACGTCGAGGTGCCCTTCCCTTCTTCCCTTGTGTTGTAGGCGGTAGCTGATGCGATGCAGGTCGAGCCCGCCCCAGGCGTCACCGTCTCTGGCGCCGACGCCGTCCTCGCCAAGCTCTAGCTTTTCCTTTACCACACGAGGCGTCAAAACGCAATCAGGGATCGGCGAAGCAGATGCGATGCGAGAAGTGTCGTAAATGTAAACGAGATATCAAAGAATACGATGGTTTGTTAGAATAGATGTATGAATTTGAAATGAAAGAGTGGCGTTTACAGTTCCGGGGCGTGCGTGTGTGTGTGTGTGTGTACGAGTGCGGGAAGGGGAATAATTAATGAAGAAGCAAGATGGATAGATAGATACTCAGTAAGATAGATCGCAGTGCTATGTGAAAGGGACGGGGAATCTGCTCCCGTCGTTCCTGAATACGGGGAAACGTGATTCCCATGCAAGGACGACGAAAGGCAGCCCCCGTCGGGACGCCGGGTTCGGGAATACGACACCGTGGCCATTTTCGGGGAAACGGATCTTGGGTCCTGGGTCCTGTGTCCTGGAATTCTCCGCGAGGACGACGAGAGCCCGCTGCCCCGCTGCGTTGCAAATCCGACCTCCACCTCCACCTCCACTCACCCCTTTACGTCCGCTCTCCCGTCTCTGCACGCTTCTCCCGCCCGCCCCGGGATCATCGCGGTGCAGGAGAACCCCAGTCGGTTGCGTAAAGGCGGGGATTGGGATTGATAGCGAAGGGGAGAGGGGAGGTGGGATGGGAGGGAGGACGAGGGTGGTGAGGGAAGGAGGGGGAGCAAGCGAAGGAGGGAGAAGGAATGGCGGCGGCGCAGACGAGACCAGGGGAGGGCACACCAGCGAAGTTCTTCCTACGGATGTCGTCGCCAGCAGTAGCACGCAGACGGCAAAACGCAATCAGCGATGGACGATCACCGGGCAGAGAGTTAAGTTAATGGATCAAAAGCGTGCATTCGTGTACGTGGCAAGTCCGAGAGGAAGACGAGCAGTGGAGAAGCGCTGAAGATGGATAGATAGATAGATAGATAGATGTGAGGTGGAGGAAAGGGGCCGGGACCGCGCGCTGCTCCATCGGAACACCAGTGTCGGGAACACGAAGACGACGCACGCCACTGCGTCATGGTCTGCCTCCACGCGCCGACAGACCCCCCGCGCCCATGGAAGGAGCAAGCGCGACCACCGTGACGAGGTGCCGCATGCCGGCTCCAGCGACACCCGCTTGGATGCACGTCCCCCGAGCCCCAGCCCGCCGGCGGTAGGGGGAACGCGCTTTGATGGCTCCAGGGGCGGCGAGTACGAGAGGGGCTGGTGCGGGCGCCGAGTGCTCGAAGATTCGCCCGCTCGGGGCAGGAGAGGGAGGTCGTCGGATTTGGAGCAGCGGGGGAAGCTAGCCTTGATGGGTGCGGAGGAGAGTGCGCCGGAGGACGAGAGGCGCAGATGCTGGTCAGTGGAGAGCGGCCGCTGGGCACTTTGATATGATATGATGTATTCGGCTGTAAGACAGGGTTTGAAGTCGGCACGACGAGCGGGGAAGGGAAAGATGGGACTGGGACATGCAGGAGCAGCTGTGAGATCGAGAGTGAAGGCTCTCCCGCCAAACGAGGTGAGGCGCGTGGACAGTACGAGGGAAAAACGGGCCATGGCGCAGAGCTGGGCATGTAGCTGTGAGCGCCAGCAGCTTGCAGCGGCGGAAGCTCAAGCCTCGAGGAGGGCGGAGTCGAGTAGAGGGGGAGGGAAGGACCTGGAGCCTGTCAAATGAGGGCTGCTGATGCGCGTGCTTTGATACATCCGCTGCGCATGATGTAATTTAGCGGGTATGAGACAAGGTTCCAAGCCGGCAGTACGAGCGGGGAAGAAGGGAGACGGATCTGACATCCATGGAGAGCAGCTGCGAGACCGAGAGATGCAGACGCGGGCAGCTCTCCATTTGCAGACCGCGCGACATTCGAGAGGACGAGACGAGGCGCGTCGACAATGCAGGCGGGGCGGGGTTGTGAGAGGATGCGTCGGGCGCTGGCCCGCGCACAGACGAGGAAGAGCGGAGATGCAGGGAGAGCACAGGACGATCGGCGTGTCTGCGGCGGTGGAAGGTCGAGCCTGGAGGGAAGCACCAGGGCTGATGCTTCCAACGGCCGCTGCTGACCTGGAAGCGCGTGCGCGTGCTTTGGAAGTTCATGACGCATTCGGTCAAGATGAATGTCGCCAAAGTGCTACTGAGGCTGAATGGGCCAGAGATGACCGGGCTTCTGAGAAAGCCCACATTGGTCAATTTGGTGCGCTGGATGTCGATCGACGAGACGCACAAGAGGGGGTATTTTAAGCCGGCTACCGTTCCTTCTTGAGGATGCGAGTTCGTCTCCACAGTTCGACTGTAAGGGCCGCCGTCATCGCAACTGCTCCGCCCGTCGGCGCTCTTGCGGTGGCCGCGGGTCTAGGTTTTTGGCCGGACCGCTACACCGTGGATCGACTGTCTAGAAGCTATTCCACCCAACTTTCCTCGTGGCCCCACACCTCTAGAAAGTAGTCTTCGCAAAAAATGACAGACACCACCAGAGATGGAACTGCCGTCCGAAACAGGTCACTAGACACAGACACGGTCGACTCGGGAATATGCAGCTCTTGCAAGTTGCACCGCGATCGCGATACGAACGACGCCAGTCTAGAAACAGGGTCCGGTCGAAGGAACTCTTCCTCAATATAAAGCTGTCGCAGAGCCGGGAGAACAAGCATGTCGATGATTCTATACTCGTGGAACGGAGCGCTTTCGTTCAGTAATCCCAAACCCAAGGTTTTCAGGCATGGGAGGTTTATCTCGCGGCTCAAACTGAAACTAGAGTTAGTCAGAAGTCGCATAAAGGTGCAGTGCATACCTCGAGTCCTCCGCGCCGTTCATCAATAATTTGCAATGAACCAGCTGGGGTGTCAGGTTGAGGAGCGCTGCACATTCCTGCGGGGCGATCATGCGGACGTTCAGCGTCGTTAATTGCGGCCCATGGAAGATGGAGTAGAAATTCTGGTCGCAGACTTGAAGATGGATCGTGTGTGGTAGAGGTGCGGCCAGGAAGGCAGTGGTTGGAGCGGTACCATCTTCATCAACATCGGGGCTCGCCAGTTTCAAGCTGCGTAATGAAGGTGCTGATAATGGACCTTCGATGGATCGCAGAGAGTGCTGCCGCACATGCAGGTCCAAATGTTCCCAGCGGGTGGAATGTGAGATAATTTCCTGGAGAAATGCACCAGCGAGTTGGGTTTCCGTTCCTCCGAGTTCCAGTTTGATGGAAAGTGTACAAGACCCGGACCGTGAAAGGAAAATTTTTAAGAGACAGAGCTGCTGCTGGCCGAGTTCTCCTTGGCGCAGGATCGACGCAAGCGCCCTCCAAAGGGCCGGGGTGGAAAACGCGATGTCCCTCCATTTCCTAGATATCTTCCCGAGTAAGATTGGTGACTGGGAACCGATTATTGGGGGGCGTTTGGGATAGACGGGAAGGAAATGGATGAAGATCTCGGAGATGATTTCGTTGGGCAAAGTGAGGACAGGGTATGTGTAGGCGTCGAGTCGGTTCTGCGTGAATTATTTCTCCTCTCGAAGGGCTCGCAGGGAGTTCTCTAGCGCGCAAATCTGAGCCGCTATTTCTGCAACGCGAGCACGATCAGCTGCAAGGGAAGCTCTCTGGATGTCGGCTGGGAAACAGGGTGAGCTGCTGCGTATTCCATCGTTTGAGGTTCAAGCATCTCGCTCAGGAGTCAGGGTCCTCAAGCTCGACTTGGACGTCGAGGAAAAGCAAGAGGTCTCTGATCTTCTGATCCGACCCACTGAGAACAGCACGTGCATCAGAGGGAGACCAAATAATGATGTGTTTGGCCTCATCCTGCAAACACACAGTGAGCTTTCTCCTGGTTATAGAAAAAAATGTAGAGGAAAGATATAATGTCTTTAGCCATTAGAAACCTCATTTTCTGGGTTGAAGAACTTTCTCGGTCCCTGGACCTCACTCACCCAGTCTGGTCCAAATTGGGACATAAATCCGAAGCCTTGCTCAATAAAGCGAGTTTCTGCGGGAAAAGAAGAGTGAGGTTTTATACATACATTTACACACTCTAGATATTTTTTGTGGAAGGGTACAGAGGGTCTACGCTGGTCTACGGCGCTCATACGACGAGGCCAAACACATCATTATTTGGTCTCCCTCTGATGCACGTGCTGTTCTCAGTGGGTCGGATCAGAAGATCAGAGACCTCTTGAGGAAAAGACAGAACATGTATTGATCGAAGCCTGATGGCCTTGGATCCAAACAACTCTTGCCAACCAACCTTGCGTCTAACCAGATTCTAAGCCATTTCTGTAAGAAATCAGGTTCTTAATCCTTTTTTGAGCCGAGTTTCTGACTCGGTTTTCCGAATGCGACAGTCTGCTTTCATCTAACATAATCTGAATTATCTCACCGGAGACTCAAGGCGAGCAAACTCTGGAGGTTGAAACTCTTCGGATACCTCTCGATATTCACTGATTCCACCATACAGGCCAACAGTGGGATGGATAGTTTGTTCAAGACCCACGGGACAGACGTCCGCGACCATCTGAGACACAATATCTTGCCCTCTAATTCGGAGAAAAATGCAATCATTGAGTCGGTAACAACCGCGCGACGTCTTCTCTCCAAAATTGGGACTGTAGAGTCCTTTGCGTCAGATATGCTGCGTTGTTACATCTCAGATTATTCGTCCCTGGTCTCACCTATCCGCCGCTTGCCGGACGATATACTGGAGACCATTTTCCTCCATCCAGAGATCCACGATTTCGTGAAACTTGGACGAGTCGCTTCCGGGCCGTCCTTCGTGGTCGACAGGCACAAACCGCACATTATCGCGTCGGTATCCCACCACTGGAGAGAAGTCGCAGTACATGCTGCACGGCTTTGGTCTTCATTTTCCTTCGACGGATGCCGCGGCGAGTACACACTGCGCGACCTGCGGCTCTGTCTCGACCGGTCGAAGGATGCCGCCCTTGACTTCACCTTGGATCTTTCCTCCGGTCGTCGACCAAACCCGGTCATCCTCGACGAAATTACAAAGCATTCAGAGCGTTGGGTGAAGTTTACCCTCGTCGCTCCTCCAGATCCGCAGTATCTGCAGGTGTTTGCGCCGGTGCACGGGCGGCTGCACCGGCTGGAGGCGATTGTGCTCGGGTACCCCCCCGGCAACTACGACGAATTAGCTAGCGACGTCGCGACGT
This sequence comes from Mycena maculata, assembly GCA_029448575.1. NCBI lineage: Eukaryota > Fungi > Basidiomycota > Agaricomycetes > Agaricales > Mycenaceae > Mycena > Mycena maculata. The sequence goes on along the minus strand of JARJLG010000059.1, from coordinate 408,900 downwards.
GGAATGCGTTCGAAGTGGCACCGAGGCTCACCGTGCTGCAACTTGCAATATTTCGGGGCGGCCCCGTCCTCCCCCTTCCAGCCCACCAAATTGAGACCATATCCTTCGTAGGGTCACACAGCGGATCCTGCGGCAAGGTGTTCTCCATGTTTCCCCACGCGCGCGAGATGGCCTTTATCTCATCGGGCCCCCCCGACTTCTTCTACGTGCCGGACGTCGCCCCAGAGCCCCACCTTGCTACAAGGAGAATCATTTTGGGCGAGGCCTTGGACAACATACCCGACCGCCTCAACACGCCCAACCTGGAGGAGCTCCGTATCATTGACTGCCTCAATTGGAGTCGGCGTATCATCCCATTCATGACGCGCTCTGCATGTTCCCTCCAAACGCTAGTCGTCCACAACACCCGTGTCCGCGGAACGGAGCTTCTGGCGCTTTTGCGGCAGGTGCCGACCCTCGACACGCTAGTGCTGACGGAGTTGGTCCCCAACTCCATCACCGATCTCGTCTTGGGACCCCTCACCCCTCTACCGGGTTCCCCAGCTACTCAGGTAGTACTCCCAGCGCTGACGAGACTCGTCGTGGCGGGGGTCTACCTCTTCAGCACACAGGTGCTCATGCAGATGCTGGAGGCCCGCCACGACGCGCTCGTCCTCGTTCATATCACGCTCCATAAGGAACTAGGAGCAGCCGAGTTGGAAAGATTCGCGGCTTTTCAGACGGCGGGGTCTTGGTGCTTGCAATACCTCGACGATCAAATGAAGTGTGTACGCATTCAGAAGGGTAAAGCTGCCCAGTTACAAAGTATCGTCCCTGCTTGGTGTGCATAGGATGCCAGCCAAATGAATGATAAAAACGTATATTTTTTGGGGTAGGTAGGCACATGGTAGTATATCTAAAGGAAACAACTAGATTTTGAAAATAATTCCAGAAATTTATAAAGATCGGGGCGTCATGGGCTGAGCCACAAGCGCTGCATCTGCCAATAGCTACCACTGAGTCACGGTCCCCCACGCCGGCACGCCTTCCTCGACTCATGGCAAGCGACACGCACACATGCGTCCTCGCACGGCGACGCTTCCCCCCGGATGCACGTTCTCCCGGTCGACCGTCTGGGGGAGATCGGCGACGACGACAAGCTATAGCAGCACGCGGTCGACATCCACCCACTGTCCACAGGTCTTTGTAGTCAGGAACGGAGACGATACGGAGTCGGGAATAAGAAAGGTGGCTCCGGCGGGACCGATGCTCTTGGCGGCAGCTCATCGAGCGACGAGAGGATGCGTCGCGACGGTCTATTCAGAGCGGAGGCCAGCTTTGGCCAAATGTATGATGTCGTATTTGCAGCTCAAGCTCAACGACCGCGACCGCAGTAGGGCTGGGCTGGACCACGATGCATCTAATCTGCCAATTCGTGTATAGTACGCCACCGAGGATAGATAGATATGCCAGGAACCACCGATGTCGATGGAAACGATGCCTCATGTGCAGCCGCGCAACGACAGCAAGACGCTTCCGGGTTGGTTAGGAAGTGCGATACTGATGTCGATGGAAACGATGCCGCGCAACGACGGCAAGACGCTTCCGGGTTGGTTAGGAAGTGCGATACTCGTAAGCAGTCGTGGATATGCCCAGGAACCACTGATGTCGACATGTCGATGGAAACGATGAGCCTCGCAACGCAAGACGCCTCCGGGTTGGCTAGGAAGTGCGATATTCGTCTGATGTCGATGGAAACGAGGCCGCGCAACGACGGCAAGACTCCTCCGGGCTGGTAGGAAGTGCGATACTCGTAACAAACGGCCGCTGCCGGTACGAGCCCTCCTCGCTGCACGAATCCCCGACACTACGCGCGACGCCAGCGTTCATGCTTCGCTTCGCCCCTCCACAGCCGTTCGGTTTCGGGAGAAGGTAGCACAAATGCACAAGGAAATGAGATTGAGATTGCCGGCCCGGACTCGTTAATACATGTGAGAATAAATGAAATGTATGGTGTGGCGTATGGTGTGCAGTACAAAGGCGTGCGTGCGTGCGTCGTGTCGGATCGTGTGCATGCGCAGAAGAGAACCCGAGATATGAGATGAGATGATATAGCGACGTTGGTGATCATGAAGGGACGAGGCGGATTCATGCCCACGGGTTATCCTCCGAGTCGCTCGGCGCAAAGTGCGCGTGCGCGGGGGGCGTCATCGTGCGCGCCAAGACCGGTCCCAGCTCCGGCGACACCGCGTCCTCCTCCCCCTCCGAGTCGCTCCCAATCGTCATCAGCGGCTCCTCCTCGGCGTCCTCCATAGCCTCCTCGACGAATCCGCGCCGGTAAACCCTCCGCAGGCCCGGCGGCGGCTCGCCCTTCCGGCGGTGCTCCTGCCCCGCGGCCGGATCCTCGTCCTCGACGACGAGGTCCACCGCGTCCGGCGGTAGGACCGACGGCGGCGTGCGCGGGCCCGCGCCCGGCGTACTCGGCGCCGAGCCCAGCGACGTGCGGTGCGCGTGCGCAGACCGCGGTGGGAGATTGCGCGCCAGCGACGCGCCCGAGTCCATGCGCGTGTGCCCCGGCGCCGTGCGTGTCCAATTCAGCCGCACGTCGGCGCCCCCCGGCGGCGGGCCCTCGTTGTGGTCAACGACATACCCACCGGGGCTGGGACTCGATAGCGGGCGCGCCGGGCGCGCGGCGGTGCGCCCCACCGCGCCGTACCCCTCCCACCGATGCCGCTCGCGCGCCTCGGGCGCCGGGACCGGGTGCCCCGGGATCGGCGCATACCACGCGCTGCGCTCGTCCCTTAGCACCTCCTCCTCCGCGTCCCAGATCCGCGTCCGCGCCGACTCGGAGCTCACGTCGATCACGGGGTAGTTGTAGTCCCCGAACATGAACTGCCGGCTGTGCGCGAACAGCTCCTCGTCGCCGAGCGCGGCCGCGTCGCCGAACGGCAGGTCATACCCGTCGGCGCCGCCGTCCCCGCTGCCCTCCCAGATGTTCGGCTCCTGCGCGCCGCGGCGCGCGAGGTCCGGCGCGAGCGACACCGCGGCGTCCTCCTGCACGGCCATCAGCGGCGCGTGCACGTCATCCAGCGCGCCGTCCACCGCCCCGCGCAGGCGCCCCCCGCCGCCGACGTGCGTGCGCGCCGCGGGCTGCGGCAGCCAGTACTTGCGCCTTCCCCCCTCCGCGTAGCGCAGCCCCGCGCGGATGCGCCGCTCGCGGCCCTCGCCCTGGTGCATGTGCCCCTCGCTCGGCTCGAACGCGCGGTAGTCCATGCCCTCGCCGCGCAGCGTCGCGCGGCTGTCCGCGACGACGTCGCGCAGCCCGGCCGCGTCGCGCGCGGCGTAGTACATCGGCATGCGCGCGACGTACGTGATGTGAGGGTCGATGAAGTCCGTGTACGCGAAGGCGTACGCGTGCGCGAAGGCGAAGAAGGGCATCTCGAGGCAGATGAGCGTGTCGGTGATCGCGAGGGCGATGATGTCCTGGTCCTCGTCGCGCGTGTAGGGCCCGATGTGCGTGATGGCGCCGGCGGAAACGAGGATCGAGATACAGAGCGCCTGCCAGAAGGAGAAGAAGAGGATGCCCTTGACGCAGAGGAATTTTGGGACCGGGCTGAGACGGGGTTAATACGTGATGCGGGCTCGGAAAGGGGACGTACCGGAAGGGTTTGAGGTCGTCGTTTACGCACATCCAGAAGACGGCTAGACAATAGAGACTGAGGCAGATGCTCGTATTATAGACGATGCTGATGTATAGATAGCCGGAGGTGGCGCTGAGGTTGCCTTCGTTGAATTTGCCAAGGGCCTTCAGGACGAGTGTCGCCACAGCAAGTATGGGCTTGACCTGGACATATTCTGGTGGATGGTGTAAATAGAGCGTATCTCCAGCAAAGATGACACGTACGGAGGATGCCTCGCTTGAGGAACAGGAACATGTAGGGATCGCTGACGTCTATCTCGCGCTTGAACAAGCTGAGGGGAAACACGGGATCCTTGGGCGGCCGGCCGTGAAGCATAATAAGAAGTGACCGCTCGCCGCCCAGATATGAAAGCAGCAGCACAAAGAAGCAATAGATGACAAAGGCCTGTGTAGTGTGCTCAGTAATTCAGCTCCACGCAACACACGCAAGCCACACACCTCGTAAATGTCGCGTATCGCGTCGATAAAAAACGCAGCTGCGAAAATTCGTTCAACACTGTCTGCGTAGTGAAACTATGGATCGTACCTTCAAGTGAGAACAGCGATATCAGAGACGATACTGCGTAGAGGGGAACCATAATCATGATTCGGACGACCATCCTGCAAGGTGTTTGAGAGACATTCTGGGCGCATTGCGGGCCACGTACCGCTGCAACGCGGGCTTGCGGTAGTTCCGAAGGTGAAAGTGTATCGACATCCCCGACACAATAACTGCGACGAGCGTAGAGAGCCCCGCGACCGTCAAGACAGATGTCGGAAGCCGAGAACCAGCACCATCGAGCAGAAACATGGTGGGTTTTGCTCGTAGAGTGTTAAAGAGCTCTTTGGTGGTTTAAGGATAGGTAATGGTCGTAGGAAAGCCGTGGAACGCACGAAGAATCGTGGCAGGACGCGAAGAGGTTGCGCTCCAGCCTGCGGAAGAAACGTCATTATCCTCGATCGCTTCTGTGAGCATTTGCACGAACAAGGTCAAATTCGTGAGAAGTTCAAGATTTCCAGCGTTCGGACGAAATGGCAAACGGAAAAAAAAGGACGACGCAGTAAGCACGCAGCACACTGCGCCGTAGTCGAGGCGAGAGTTCACTGCATCGGCTCGGACTTCCGAACGAAACAACGACAAATATGTTTTCTTTCTTACCCGAACCTCGTTATTGCCTCGTCCCCGCATGAGTCTGACCCTGGAAACGGATCCTGTTTAGCTTTCAAAATCCCCTGTTCTGAATGAAATCCAAGGAAATTAAAACCATTTCTCAATTGATTTTCTCTTCGTCTGGATGCTGGACTCCACGCTTGAATCCGTCTCTACAAAGCTCTGACCATGCAACCTCTGTCGTACACTGGGCACTGTCTGATGTCAGTCTATAGCTGGACGAGCGGCTCGTCATTTTCAATCCGGAAGACCCCGTCACTGGTCGAGAAGCACTCACCTGGGTCTATTATCTCTGAATCGATGCTGAGAGCTACCCCGACACTCGACCCTCAGTGCCTCTTGGTCTCGGAACTCCTCTGCCGCTGACCAGCTGCCCCCCTCGGTCCTCTCCGTTACTACACACCCCATTTCCGTCCCCCCGAAACGGGAGTTAATGCTCGCGCGGTCTCGATGATTCAAAGACCCCTTCAAAACTCGCAAATGGAGAAGCATCTCCTCGGCCCCGTATCACAGTCTACCGAACTGCACCGATTCCTGCCAGCATATATATCATCAGCGGACGGGGAAAATGCTGTCGCTAGTATGGTGTGGGTGTGGTGTGGGCTCGCGCGCCACACATTAAAAACTCGTCGACATTCATTTCGAAGAATACATCATGAGCAGAAGAACCAGGATTACTATCAAAGCACGCGTTCGCCTCAAGCTTGACAAGCATCAGCACCTCCTTCCCCAGCCCACTCCCCTCGGGGCTTGAGCTGCCCCGCTCCAACCATGCCTTTTACTCCTCCTCGTCTGTATACGGCCAACTGGCAAGCCCGCATTTCCTTCCTTCCCCGCTCGCGCCGTCTTGTCCTCGAATGCGGCGCGGTCTGAGCTGCCCTCGAGCATCAGCGTCTCTCGGTCTCGGTCTCGTGGCTACTCTCCACGGATGTCGGCGCCGTCTTCCCCTTTCCCTTCCCTGCGCCCTGCCCACTCCAAAACTTGTTATCACCGACCGCATATATCATATCAAAGCACCACCCTGACAAGCATCAGCGTTTCCCAGCCCAGTCCACCCCTCCTCCGTCCTCCGCTCCCATGGCGTGTTACTCTACTCCGCGTGCTAACACGATGATCGTAATTGTATCCCCTCGCTGAACTGGACTCCCCAATCCTGCCGTTCCTTCCCTCCTTTTCTCCTCCCTCTCCCGCCTCTCCCAGGTGCAGGACCGAGGCAGAAATACCCTCCCGCTTCCTCCCGCCCCGGGATCATCGCGGTGCTGGAGAACTCCACTCCAGAAGTCTTGGCGTCGCTACGGATTGACAGCGCCGATGGCAGATTCGACGAGGACGATTCGTGGTGGCGAGACGCCACTATGCTAGTCGTGAGCGGCGCTGAAAAGGCTGCATCGTCAACACGCCCTTTCGTAAGCCAGCCTTTCCTCGCACCTCGCCTTGTCCTCGGATGTGGCGCGGTCTGAGCTGCCCTCAAGCATCAACGTCTCTGTCTCGGTCTCGTGGCTACTCTCCATGGTGACCCGAATTCCTTCCCCGCTCGTCCTGCCCTTCAAATCGTGTCTCGTACCGACCGAATACATATGCAGAGGACGTGTATGTTCCGACCAAGTTTGGTCCTCCCCCTCCCTATACTCCACTCCCCTCGAGGCCTGAGCTTTCGCTAACAGCGCTCGCCTTCTCGCACCAGCTCTGCCTTTCCTGCCCGCCGTATTGTCGACGCGCCTCCCCTCGTCGAATTTTAGCGGGAGAGCCCATCGCATCTCTCGGCCTCGCAGCTCCCCCCCATAGGCGTCGGTCCCGTCTTCCCCTGCCCCGCTCGTCCAGCCGGCTCTAAACTTGTCTTACGACCCCATACATCGTATCAAAACACACTGACAAGCATCAGCGTCTCCCAAGCCCGCCTTCCCTAAGTATCCTCCGCCCCCATAGCGTGTCAATCTACTCTGCCCCGCCCCTAACACGATGATCGTGTATCCCCTTGAAACTGGCCCTCCCAATCTCCGCCGTTCCTTCCCTCCTTCCTCTCGACCCCCTCCACTCAACCCACTCGTCAAATCCGCCATCGGAGCTATCAATCCAGCCGACGCCAAGAGCTTGGAATCTGGGGTTCTCCAGCACCGACGATCCCGGAGCGGGCGGGAATATCAAGACGCGAGGGACCGGAGATCGGGTGGCAAGTCCTCCGCCCCCGTAGCGTGTCAATCTACTCCGCCCCGCCGGTAACACGATGATTGTGTATTCCCTTGAAACTGGCCCTCGCCGTTCCTTACCTCCTTCCTCTCGACCCCCTCCACTCAACCCACTCGTCAAATCCGCCATCGGAGCTATCGATCCGGCCGACGCCAAGAGCTTGGAATCTGGGGTTCTCCAGCACCGACGATCCCGGAGCGGGCGGGCATATCAAGACGCGAGGGACCGGAGATCGGGTGGCAAGTACGTGCGACACGCTGGTTGTGGTCGGCGCTGAGGAAGCTGCATTGTCGCGCCGGGCGGGGATGGAGGTGGATTGTGATACAGAGGGGCAGTGCGAGGCGACGCTGCCTTTCCTCGTCCCTCGCCCGTATTCCCGAAAGTTATTGTACTCCGCTCTCGTCGACGGATTCCGAGCTTCAATGGATTTTCCAGTTCCAGTCTATGCACAGCGTTGTTCGCCGGGAACCAGTTCGGAAGGATATTTATTGCCTACATGTCGATGAACGACTCATCTCGCCATTCTTCTGCTCAAAGTCCGTCGTGCTTTGGGCAAGGGTAACACCGTCGGTAACCAGCCCGGACGCGCAGCCCCACCACTCTGAATCCGGACAGGCCCCCCTTGCTCGTCGAGGCACTGCAGGCACGAAGACTCCGCCGGCCGCAAGGCTGCGAACCTCTCCAGCTCGGCTCCGCCGAATTCCTTGGAGGGTAGCGAGATGTCGATGACGACGAGTGAATCGGCACGGGCCTCGAGCATCTGCAGGAGGAGATGCGTCTTAAAGAGGTAGTCCCCCGCCAGGACGAGCCTCGTCAGGGCCGGGAGCACCGCGTCGGTCGTTGGAGAGCGGGAGAGCGGGATGAGCGTTTGTATGACGAGGTCGGTGAGCGCGCTGGGGGGCAGGTTGGTCAGCACAAGCATGCCGAGCGTGGGCAGCTCGCGCAGGAGCGCAAGGAGCTCCCGCCCGGGGACGCGAGTGTTGTGGATCGCCAGCGTCTGGAGGGTGCATCCCGAGCGCGCGATGAACGGGATGGCGCGCAGATTCCAATTGTAGCAGTCCACCACGTAGAGCTCCTCGAGACTGGGCGTATTGAGGCGGTCGAAGATATCCATCCTGTCCTCCCTGACCGCCAGCGCGTCGCCCAAAACGATTCGCCGTACAGCGGGGAGCGCCTCTGGTGCGCTGTTCGGGACGTCAAAGTCCGTTGGCCCAGTCGAGACAAAGGTCATCTCGCGCGCGCTCGGGAACATTGCGAACAGCTCGCTGCAGTGTCCGCTGGCGGACCGCGTGAAGGAGACGGTCTGGATTTGGTGGAATGGGAGGGGAAGGAGGGGGCCGACCCGGAATGTCTCGAGTTCCAACGCAGTGAGCCTTGGTGCGTCTTGGAACGCATCCCACTCCGCTACGTCAACATCAGTCTGGCTGGGCGTTTGGAAGGCGGTTACTTTGAATGCAATGGCCTCCAGCCGGTGCAGCCGCCCGCGCACCGGCGCAAACAGCCGCAGATGTCGCGGATTTGGAGGGGCGACGAGCGAAAAATGCACCCAACGCTCCGCATGCTTCATAATTTCGTCAAGGATGGCCGAGTTTGGGTGAACGAGGGAAGAAAGATCCAAGGTGAAGTCCAGGGCCGCGTCCTTCGACCGGTCGAGACAGAGCCGCAAGCTGCGCAGTGTGTACTCGCCGCGACAGCCATTGAGGTAAAATGAAGACCAAAGCCGCGCAGTGTGTACTGCCACGTCTCTCCAATGGTGGGAAACCGACGCGATGAGGAGTGGATTGTGTTCGTCGACCACGGAGGACGGAGTGACCCATCCAATCTTCACAAAGTCGTGGATTTCTGGATCGAGGAAAATGGTTTCCAGGATGTCGGCCGGCAAACGGCGGATAGGTGCGGTCAGGGAGGAATAATCTGAGATGTAACGCCGCAGCAGGTCTTCCTCTATGTTGCGGGCGGCAGAGATGGAGAGGGCAGACTCTGCCTCGCTTTCGGAGAGGAGACGTTCTGCAACTGCTATTGACTCGATGATTGCGTTTCGCTCCTTGTCTGAAGGCAACACATTGTGTCTCAGGCGGTCGCGGATGGCCGGCTCGGGGATTATGAAAAGATTGTTCATTGCGGTGCCTTCCAAAGATGACATTATGTTCAAGGACCTCGCCTGCACTTCTCTGGAGATAATGGGCCTTCACCTGCACAAGAAACAATCAGCGATTCAGCAGCTCGATGTAAATCCACCGACAGGGTCACGGACCTCGCAAATTGAGGAAAATAGGTATAGCTTTCTTTTTTACACATTCAAAGCATAACTTGTGCAGTGGTGTGAATAATAAAGAAAGTCGATGTTCGCTGGAAGTTGATGAGGCTTGACAAGGGGGACAAGTCACGACTCACCGTAACCGGAAAAGACCGGCTGTTGTCAATACGTAACAGTTTTTTTGGCCGTAACTGTGTCAAAAATTTCGTCACAGCCACAACGGCAATCTTGTTCACAACTTCCATCTCCAACTAGCTTCACATGCCAGTGGAGCAGGCATCGACTTAGACTCCTCTCCTTCTCTCATCTCCCCTTCTGGCAGCTTCAACCTTTGCGTGTCGCACTAATAATTGGTTAACTGGGAAAGTTGCTCTACTATGTAGGAACGAGCGAGATTTGTCAAGAGGGCCCCGACTTCAAGTCCTCATCACGGCAAAATACTACCATCCTACGTACCTTATAATTCCAAAAGACGGTGGATCTCGATTGCATCCCAAATTTCCGCATCAGCCCTGCTGGCGAACCTCGCCGCCCCGCGTCTTCTAGAGACGACCCCTGCTGGATCCACTCCAAATTCAACGTCCTCTTGGACATAATCAATCTGAGCGATGATGTGTCCTCGGTGGGCCCGTCCGGAATCCTGAACTGATATGCGAGCTTGGCTCCATACTATGTCCCGGCGGGACAACGGAAACGACGCCCTTCGTTTCCCATGAATAATGAACGACGTACATCAATGATGTACATCGAGGGAAGAATAACAAGGAAAGAGAACATGCTGGGAGTAATTGTCCGTCGCGGAGCTGAAATATTCGCGCCCGTCAGGTTTCACCAAGCACGTCGGTCAGTCTTTCGACGTCGACCTTCAGTTTGCCGTCCTGCCTGCAATATCGAAAATTTGCCCATCCTCCAGCGGCCTGATGAAAAACCTTCTTAAATATGCGGGTAGCGGCAACATCCGCGCCATCTAGCCATTCAACCACTGCTCGGCAACTCGGTCTCCCTCGGGCGTATCGATCCCGACGTGAGCTGCGCCAAGTCTATACTGTCTCCAGTGACATGGCCTCCTTGCATTCGGGCATTGGTCCCCTCTGGAAAAATCAATTTGGACCGTCCTCCTCCACTTTCTATAGGAATCCCGATTAACACCGATTCTATAGAGACAACGTTCTGCAGCTGCTATTGATTCGATAATCGTGTTTCGCTCTGTGTCTGAAGGCAAGATATTATATCTCTGGGGATTCGCTGATTCTTCTCCAGACAGAAACCGTGATGAACAGGCTATTCGAAGTCCACCAATGAAAGCAACTTGACTGCCGCTTTTTTCTGCTCTTTGTTTTGCTGCTGCATTGATTCATAGTTTTACAGCCGCATACGATACAATTGTGTTTTCTTTTACGTCGTTTTCCGGCATGGTGTGGATGTGGAAGCGAATTGCCGATTTGGGGGTGTGGGAGGAGTGGTGTTTGGCTTGGCGTAGATCAGGGGGAAATGGCAAACTGCACCAACAACGCGATGATTTCAGGAGTCAACGCCACGCGCCGAATTTGGTGCGAGGATGAAATGTAAGGACGTCGACGCGACTTTTCGCAGGGCGAACGTGATGAAAAATTTACCCGTTCGAACGGACGCGTTACTTTGGGTACTTGGTAAGTTCAAGGACTCGGAGAAGAGCTGCGCTAGATGTTGACCGTGTCCAGGGTCTAGGTTCCGTATGCCAAGGACAACCGCCACTGCCTCCCGTGTTTGTGGCTGCTACACAACTTACCAGAATGGGAATTTATCGAGTGGCTCACAGGATTGCAATCCAAAAAAAAATCATAACCAGGATCCTCTGATGGAATGTGCGCATTTTCTTTGTTGAGCAGCCACGACTCACAGTGATCCCGAGGCTCGGCTAGATCATGAGGTAATTTCATTGTCGACAACCAAAGCCCGTGTCCGAATTTGGACTCGAGTGCTTCGAACCACGGAAACTTGTGGTGGCTTTGGTTTCTCCGGGCTCGACAATGGAGGGGTACTTAAAGCGCAGCCATAACGACTCGTCTCTCGCCTCCCTCCTCCTGTGACGACCTCCTGGAAATTACTCCAACGCTTCCTGACCCAATTCCCTCTCTGTTCTACTTCCGCTCCGATAATACAATGTCCCACTCCGATCTCCTCAGCATCTTCTCCATCGAGCCGGTTCTCGATGAGAATTCCTTCCTCAACGACTCCGACGCGAGGCTCGACGAGAGCTTGTTCGCCGGGTCTCTCTTTTACGAGGCCACCTCTCGCGACGCGGCCTTCGACGCGAAGGTCCCCACCCTTTACGCGCCTGCCCCCGCCCTCCCCTTCGCGGGTTGTGATCTCTCCGAAGAGTCCGTCGACTCCATCTTCGCGGATCTCTACGCGTCCTGCGGGTCTGACTACAGCACCGACTTGTTCGCACCTGTTGCGCCTCAATTCACTTCGTGTAACGACTCAGATTCCCAGGCGACCACCCCATCATCCCCTGTCCACACCGTCTCTCCCTCCGCTCTCGCACTCGACCATGCGGCCCAGGCTTTCGTGGCGGACCGCGTCGCAGGTGCCGCCCACGAGGACGACGAGTCGGGGGACGAAGTGGATGCGGATGATGTTGTGGCGGACCCTGACTTCGAGGCCATTTCTGCGCCTCGCACTCCCCCTCGTGCCATCTGTCCCTTGCCGGGGCGCGTCTTTCCCAACTCTTCCCGCACGGCTCGTTCCTCGCGTCGCGTCCCCGCCCCCGCCTCGTCCTCGTCCTCGACGTCCCGCTCCGCTCCCAGCTCGAAGAAGCGCAAGCCTGCCCGCGCCGCTGGACCCCGCGCCACCAAGAAGGCAGCTGTTCGTACCCGCGCCGGTGGGCCCGCACCGCTGCCCCTCGTCCCCAGCACATCGCGCGCCGCGAACCACGCCTGCGGTACTTCCGCGACTCGGAGCGTCCCGGAGAAATACCAGTATCTCCTTGGCCTCGGTTGCACTGTCTCCGGCCGCGGCATGTTGTGCAACATCAAAGGCTGCACACGACGGACGGGCAATTTCGCGGACATGGATCGCCACATGGTCGTCCACTACCCCCAGCGCTTGGAGTGCGAGGGCTGTCCCGGTACATTCTCTCGCAAGGACCCCTTACTCCGCCACATAGAGCAAAAGGGCGGCAGTGCCCACTTGACCAAGAAGCGTAAGGCGTTTACGAAGGCATTCAGGGCCCTCCCTACCGTCAGCAAGATGCGCGAAGAGTGTTCGCCGGACAACCTTTCTCAGGGGAAGCTGAACGCGGAGTTGTGCGTCCTTTTTTCCTCTCACTCTTTTGCTTTCCCTCATCTTTCATTTTTCAGGGAGCCCATGTTCGAAACTCTTCTCCGTCAGTCCACTGCCAATTAGGATCCTCATCCATCTCGATAGCCCTAGTGCGGCCGCTCTCGACTTCCGTTCTTCACGTTCCCTCTCATTCACTGTATCTTACTCCACTTCTAATCACCAAGCTGCGTAGCACTTGTAAGTATCTTTCCCTCTGGACAGTTAATTTATATATACATGTTGTAAGTACCGCACTGTCTCCTTAGCACAATTGTGTAGCTCGTCACTCCTTGTTGAATTATAAACTTTGGTTATTCTGATTTCAATCGGTCTCAAAAAAAGAAGGGTTTGCCAAGGGCTTCGTGGGTTCATTCATGGAGTGACTGCGGACTAGCATGCACCCTCGGGAAAGAATAGGCGACGTCCAGAAGGATTACATTGATTTTCTATAAAATACCTAAGGTAAAGGGAAGTGGGATCGTAGGGTTTTTCTTCTTCTTGGTAAAGCCGAGCAGACTAATTTAATCGGCTCTTGGCGCAGGCAGGGTTGAGGACAACGTCCCAATGAGGCTACTCAAGTCACTTGGATCCGGACGAACTTTCAGCTTGGACGTTACATGAATCTTACATAAAGCTGAGGATCAGATCTGACGAAGATGGACGGCAGATGCCATCAATTCTAACTTTGATTCCGCTGTGATCCGCAAGCCCATGATACCAGCGGCCGGCGGATTCCTAAGGTTCGGCACTGTTCGGCAGGACCTCTCACAATGAAGGCTAGGCCAGGCATGGTCAAAATTTCGGGATTTAAGCCCTCAAACCTCGGTCCGGAACATAATTCGGCGAGCCAGAAACTCATCCGTCTTCCGGCAACCCATTTTAGGACGAGCTTCGTACGCAATTGCTGTCTTCATGTGAGAACCGTCCAAAAACACGCTAAAATCGAGCCGCGGAGGAAAATTGCGAGTTTTTAGCTGAACAATTACCCATCTCCCACAGTTGGCTAAAATTTAAATTTAAATGCCCAAGAGGTGATCTCTGGATCACTACGACCCCAATCCGAATACGGATGTTTTCCTCGAACATGATCTCAAACTCCCTCATTACAGCTCTTATGTATTTACTGTAATATTTCAACATGGAATGTGCATCGACGGCTGTGCATCAGCTGACATAATCGTTCGTATTAGACGTCTTTGCAACCGCCAAATTTTGGCCATCACTAGTCTTAGCCGAATACCAGTGACTGATGTGATGAGCTCGCCAAAAGCCCGGTCCCAAAGCAAATATTTTCTCTTGGATGCTGGAGGAACCATGTGACTGTACTCCCCAGACTCCACTAAAAGAAACAGACTCCGAAGGGTTATTTTTCAGGTCTCTGGCAAACTTTTGGGCGCGATCATGCTATTTTTAGTGTCACGAATTTTCACCATCAGCCATCAAATTTCGCCGCGAAATGTGTTCGGAGGGCTGCAACGCTCTATTGGCTGATCCGGAAATCGCTCACCTTTGCACCGAAACCTGCGCGGACAAAAATTGGCCCATCTGGGATTTTTTTGACCTAGCCTTCCTGGAATTGTCAGGGGTCCTTGTTAGGCTGGGTGCTACTTGAACAGTGAAGAACCTGTTCGGAACGTTCCGGCGATTTTGCCGACGATCTACTCCGATCGATCGTTTCGGTCCTTCGTGTTTCGAAGTGCCACTGGACATCGATAATTCACTGAACTCCATGGCGATGTCCACCTTGCAGCTGCAAAGCCTGCAATTATCCCTCAACCACATCTAACCCCTTCTGCTGCTGGAATGCGGGTTTGCTCGAAGACGGGCGCACTGACAAGTTGACTGTTTCTCTGGCAATATTTGCTCCGGCCTTGATGCCATCTTGAAAAGAATTTGATTCGATCGGTGTACATGTTTCAAGACGTTGTCATAAAGGGTTTACACAGATGCATGCCTCGAGATTTTGCACGCCCACTTCTCAGCATGCATTCTTCAATCCTATACGTCCTGGTTGCGCTCACCAGCGCATATGGCAGCACCATCGGGCCCGTGGGGGACGTCCATTTAACCAACCAGCAGGTGAACAGTAATCCCTTCCTGCAAGAACAGCCTCTTACTCTTGGAAGGTTTCGCCCGATGGATTCTCGCGGAGGTATTGCATAACCTTGTCCAGCTTGCTCGACGAATATTAACGAATCATTAGCGCTATCGTCATTAACGGAGCCTTTCCTGCTCCCCTTATAAACGGCTACATGGTGAGCAAGAGACGTCGATTTTTTCCCCGCATCTCATATCTCTTATTACAGGGCGGTCTGTGACTCCCTTGTGCTCCTCTGCCTGTGGCTCAAAATTTTACCTCCTCAACCCAGAGCTCTTCCAACTGAATGTAATCGACGGATTGACGGATACGTCTATGCCGAGAGCGTCGAGCATTGTGCGTTACTAGCCCAGAGTTGGATGTTGCTTGGAATTGAGCTCCGCTCCAGCACTGGCACGGGATATTCCAAGAGAATAGTAATTGGGCTGATGGGTACGTGGTCCGGACGAACCTCCTCCTACTCCGAATCAACTTGAACTCTCTCGCAGAGTATCCTTCGTCACTCGTATGTCGCCTATATTCTGCATCGTGCCCATCTTGTCATCCGCGTCGCAGAGTGTCCGATCCTTCCCGGAAACGCTTTCCTCTACGAATTCTCGACTCTTCAGTCTGGAACTTTTTGGTAAAACGGCTCGTCCATTACTGTATTGACGGAGTTGATTCAACCACTGTGCAGGTACCATTCACATTTCGGTTGGTCATGACGATGGGTATGGTATTCGCATAATTAATTGGACTGTCAAGCCCTCCAATATTGCGACGGCCTTCGTGGCCCATTTGTCAGTAAGTGCCGGGTGCTGGCCCGCGAGGAATCACAGCTAAAATTTCCCGAATAGTTTACGATCCCTTCGATCCTCTGGCTTATCTCTATGGTAAGCCTGGCCGCTAGTGTCGGTGCAATATGCTGAATTTCGTTTTCAGACGTGGACGATGGTGCGTTGTTATGCTCGAGTCTTCTTGCAATGAGCTTATCTTGTCCAAAAGAAACGACCGTTATCACCCTGGCAGATTGGTATGTTGCCCATCCGTTCGATTGGGCCTTGGCTGATATTTGCAGGAACCACTTCACTACCAACAATCTTCCAGCCGTGCCCAATTTCAGCTCCGTTCTGATCAATGGCCTCGGTCGTTTTTTGGGAGGAGTGGGTTTCCCTTTTCGGCCAGCAGTGAATGTCCTCTGAACTTTACGCCAGCCTCTTTCTCCTCTGGCCGTGATCTCTGTGAAGCATGGCCTGCGTTATAGGTGCGAACAATCCGACCATATTGAGATCTGACTCTGATGAGCGTAGATTCCGGCTAGTCAGTCTATCCTGCGGAAAGTCTTCATTCAAAAGATTACCGGGATGACCGTCGTATTGACTTCAATTCCCAGATCCCAGCTTTACCTTCAAAATCGACGGCCACAATATGACGATAATTGAGGCCGATGGTATAAGCCAACGGCCAGTTACAGTCGATTCTTTGCAAATATTCGGTTCGTCCATTCGTTATGTAGGAGCCAAATTAATTCATTCCTTCTAGCTGGCCAAAGATACTCCTTCGTCCTCGACGCAAACCAGAAGGTGATTTCTTGTTGGGTTGAAATAGATCTATGTATTCATGAAATGCTTTTGCAGGTCGACAACTATTGGATCCGGGCCATTCCAGATTATGTCAACAGCGGGTTCCAGAACAACACTAATAGGTAGGAAACGTTTTGGTTGGCCGCCCGTCTGACATTCATTGTTATCTGAACAGCGCCATTCTCCGCTGTACGCCATGTTCAACGAGTTTCATATGCCGCACTGATTTGGTTCGTATTTTAGATGTTGGGGCTTCGGAGGCGGACCCCACAACCGTCACACGCAATGGCACCAACTTGCTCAATGAGACCGATCTCCATCCGCTCATCCCAGTCCCTGTGCCAGGGGCCCATCACGTCGGTGGCGCGGACGTCTCCATAAACCTCGAAATCGGTGTTGATTTTTCGGACCCCACGGCGCCCAAATACACACTCGGTGGGTCGGTAAGTATTGGGATCTCAAAAGTTGGCGTGAAACTTACACGCCCCGTGTCCACAGAGCTTCCTTCCCCCGACGAGCCCCGCGCTCCTGCAGATTCTTTCCGGCGCTTCTTTGGCGCCGGATCTACTTCCATCCGGGAGCTACTATGCGCTTCCTCCGAACAAGGTCATCGAGATCAGCATCCCGGTATGTTTGGGTTGACTCAGAGAAATCTTTCTCTAACACCGGAAGCAGGGTGGTTCCGACGGCGGTGCTCCGGTGAGTTCAGCCCCGTTCTATGGTGAAGGTGGCTTACATCGTCGGGTCAGCACCCATTTCATTTACATGGGGTAATTTCTTCTTCGATTGTGCAATGACTCGGGATCTCAACCGTGCTTTCGTACAGCACGCATTCCATGTAGTACGGAGTGCAGGTTCAACCGAATACAACTGGAACGATCCCGTCATTCGCGATACGGTTTCAACCGGGACCGCTACTGCTGGTGACAATGTGACGTTCAGGCAAGCAGAATTCCCCAGTGCTTTCTACGGCTAATCCGTCTCCAGGTTTGTAACGGACAACGCTGGCCCCTGTGCGCAATATTTCGCCCTTGCCTCCCTTTATACTGATAATCCACACTGACAAGGGTTCTTGCATTGGTGCATACTCTCATTTTCTTTTGATTGAAGAGCCGTTCTGATTTATCATTCATCCAGTCACATTGACTACCATCTTGATATGTGAGCCGTTGATTATCGCCCTTCAATATTGAAGTGCTGATGCTGATCGTTCGCAGCGGTCTCGCGGTGGTGTTGGTCGAAGATATCAAGACAACCCAGCATGAATATGTTCCAGGTCGATTCTGATGATCCTCTGCATCAGTATGATTCTCTAACTGTGGCTTTTCAGAGGCTTGGGATCGCCTCTGTCCGATATACGACGCCGCCAACGGAACTCAACTCGCCTGAACGTGACTGTTGGAATACGTTCATAGCATGTCTTAATGGTCTCGTTCTTTCCTTCTTTTATCTTATCCGCTTATCGTGTCTCGTCACTCTTTCTTTACATATACTATACAGTCGTTACTCGTCACACTCTCAGCGTCGTTCCTTTACGCGTTCGCTGAGAGTGAGTCTTCAACTAATATTCTCTACATACTTTACTTACTTCCCTTCAGGGATCTCTGCCTTGTAGCGACTACACTGGATGAAAAGGATGTAAGTTATTTATGTGTTTATTAAATTATTGGTCTCGTATAGACTAAGACTCGTAACCTGTAGGCTGCGTATGTATCCCGATCGCACCACCGGTTACTTCCGGCTTCATCACCCGGTTTATCACATCCTTGCGGGGACCTTACCGGCCTTACCAATACACTCGTTAATCTGCGGAAACAGATAAAAGGTGAGCCGGATGTTGTCCGGAAAATTGTCTTGGCTTCTCTCGCCCACATCCAAATGTCAAACTCGAAACTTTTCCAGCCCGTCCGTCTTGGCGACATCCTCCTCAAACATCGGATCGTCATGGCTCCGTTGACGAGATTTCGCGCGGACAAACAGCATATCCCCCTCTCGCATGTCCTGGAATACTACGAGCAGCGTGCAAGCGTCCCGGGAACGCTACTCATCACGGAAGCGACTTTCATCGCTCCCAGGGCCGGAGGATACGATAATGTTCCCGGAATATGGTCTGATGAGCAGATCCGAGTGTGGAAACAGGTTCGTTCCCAGGTTTAAAGTGTATCTTCGCGACTGAAATGTGTCCAGATCACGGACGCTGTTCATGCTAAAGGCTCCTTCATATACCTACAACTGTGGGCTCTCGGACGTGCCGCGCAGCCTTCCGTCCTGAAAGCTGAAGACTCGTCCTTGCCATATGTTTCGGCTTCCGACATTCCGCTTCGGGAGCGTCCCACGACGGAAATACGTCCCAGACCACTCTCGATCCCAGAGATCCAAGAATACACAGAACTGTATGGAACTGCTGCGTCCAACGCGGTCAAAAAAGCCGGTTTCGACGGTGTGGAGATACACAGCGCTAACGGATATCTGCTCGACCAATTTTTGCAAGACGTGAGTAACGTCCGGTCGGACGCTTATGGTGGGAGCCCGGAAAACCGGTCAAGATTCACATTGGAAGTGGTGGACGCAGTGGTCTCAGCCATCGGCCCGAAGAAGACCGGAATCAGAATAAGCCCATTTAATACATTCCAAAGTACGATCCGTTCCTTCAAAGTTATTCGGACTTCTGAGGCCACATCTAGATATGCTCATGGAAAATCCCCAACCAACCTTCGCGTACTTGGTCAGTCAACTCGTAGAACGGCACCCTGAGTTCGCGTACCTACATGCCGTCGAGCCCCGCATGGATGCCACCGTCTTGCGTCCGGTCGTTCCCGAGGGGTGGTCGAACAATTTCCTCAGGGATATTTGGGTGTCTACTGGGAGCGAACGCCAATTCATCAGTGCAGGAGGGTACAACCGTGCACTCGCGGTGGAATTCGCAGACACTAAGAACGACATAATTGCATTTGGCCGGCCATTCATTTCGAATGTACGCTTTCCCTTATCCTTTGATTCCGTGCTGATTTTCTATGTATCGTAGCCCGACCTGCCAGATCGTTTACTTCACGACATTCCGTTGAGCCCGTACGATCGAAAGATGTTCTATGCACCAGGAAGCAGCGACCCGAAGGGATTCACCGATTACCCTTTTGCGGGAGAAGGCAAATTCCAAACTGTGAAAAGTCGCTTCTGAATGTGTCTTAGCATGCGATTTCCGTACGTG
Organism: Mycena maculata; assembly: GCA_029448575.1. Classification (NCBI taxonomy): domain Eukaryota; kingdom Fungi; phylum Basidiomycota; class Agaricomycetes; order Agaricales; family Mycenaceae; genus Mycena; species Mycena maculata. The sequence goes on along the minus strand of JARJLG010000059.1, from coordinate 389,456 downwards.
TGGAATAGGTTTTTCATGCAAATATGCGTGTCTGAGTGTCGTATCATTTCACATAGTACTACTGGCCTGAGAGACAGAACATCGATGGACGAGGTTGGTCTGTCCAGTAATCCTAGGATATATGGCCCTGTTTACGACGGAGTGAACTTTCTGTTTCATTTTACAACCTCGATAAACATCAGTTCCAAACGGTTCGAATGTGCGAGTATTCTTCCCCTCGTTTTTTCTCAGTGAAGAGTTCATATTGTTTGAACCGCTTACACGGCTCCTGAGGTGAACTAGGAGAGGTTGGTCGACTTTCGAGATATTTCTATCGGCAATCAGAGAGCTCAAACCATTCCTAAAGTATTTTAACACCTTGAAGTTGTAAAGATAAGACCGAGATGAAATCTCAAGATAAACTGCTATTGGCGTATGGGCACTCGGGCATCTCGGAGATGTTGCGTGAATCATCAGGAATAGCGGAGAAGAGTCAGGAATACTATGGAACACCCATGTACAGGCCCATGCCCAGTAGGCGAGGGGCATTTCGGCCTCGGTCCACATCACCGGCCCCTGGGTGGTCTCAATGGCGTGCCCGAGGGCGAGCCGGGATGCGTCGGGTAGTGGGAAGTCGATCTGCTCCATCTCGAACAATGGCGTGCGCGAGGGCATTTCGGAATCCATCGGCCTCGTCGCAGGTGAGGCGCTGGATCCAGGACCTGTCCTGCCGGACGTCTTCGGCTTTCCAAGCACCGGGACCTGATGCAAAAGCCATGTACATAGGTTCGAGTCGTTCGACCGTACAATGTACGAGGGTACTCTAGCACTCTCCTTTGGCGAGCATGCTTCCTACGGCTTCTGACTGTTCATGTGAGAGGACAAGGGGAGAAGTCCAGCATTTTGCATCATGATCACCTTCTGAGGTCCTGGCGCTATGTTACATGTATACGGAATCGAGGTGCGTAGTTACCTGCTCCATTTTCTTTCACGCCCTGATGATACACTCAAGTAGATGTGTGCATGCAAGCTATCAAACACGCTTTGAGATCAAAATTCAACTATGCATGTATTTTCTCAATCAATGGATTTCTAATTTTTCCACTCTAGTTAAGTCTGACAGGAAACCGTTTTCGACGCGTTTGATTTCAAACTCCAGAACCAAGAAGTTCGATTTTTCTACCACTCAAGTTCGGGTTCAATTTTGGCAAGTTCGCATTTGAAATACCTCAGTCCATTTCTGACTGGTCTATTAGACCTTTTACAGTATCCGATCGCATTCAATTGGATTCACGACAAAAGGCTTGGGTCTGTGTGCGGAGAATAGGGTGTGGACACTGTCCGTCTTCTCCGTTCTCCGCACGATAAAATCAAGAAAGGAGATAGCAGTGGGACAATTTTGCTTCTAAGGTGCGGCACGTCATCCAAGCTACAGATACAACATTCGCTCAAGCCTTTTAAGTTTCTCACACCGGATAAAGAACTCTCTTGACCTAAGTCAAGATGTAAACTGAAAGTGCATAACTCCGTTATCAAATTGAATTAATAGAAAATTGGACTTTCCTGTTGGTTCAAAAGTGTTGTTGAAATATCGACAATCAGCCATTTCCCGGACCAATAGCAAATATCCCACAGCCTTTCTGTTCACCTTTCAACCTAGGTCGAAAGATTTCTTTGTCCGGTGCGTGAAACGGCTGCTGAAAGTTGATCTTTCAAGGACCCCCGAAAGTCGTGTCAAATGTCTGTCCGAGAAATGTCGGCTGAGGGCAGTTTTTATCTGGTCCCCAAATCGGGCAATTCATATCCGAATTTCGCCCAGACATTACCGGAGTCGAGTTTTTATCCGAATTTTTTGCCAGACCTCCTAAAAAAATGCTCAAAAACAGAAAAAATCAATTTTGCGCTGGCCAAGTGCCAAATGTATCTCCTCCTCCTCCCCCTCTACCCATCCTGAGGTCCCTTGCCCTTTTTCCGTGATCCAAATGCCTTGGCTGCTGCAGCTATGTCTACAACCCAGCTATTCAGTTTCCTGAACAGAACAGCAGACAACAACCTGATGCCGGAGTTTTGCTGAGCTACCCAGAGTAGGCAAAGAAATGCAATCGATGGGATCAATGCACACTGCCTAACTTGTAGACGTTGTAGTGATTGCGGAATGGAGCAAAACTGGATGCCTCCGAACATGTGTTCAAAGACCTGGGTAGGAATATTGGAGACGGCGGCAATATTGGCATGATGTGAATGAACCTCAACGTCGTGGAATGCTGCGTTGTCGTTGTGTTGTTGAATTGTGCGCAGTTTGCTTTCGAAACACATGTTGCCAAACAAGTGGAGGCTACACCCTAATCGGCAAGTCCATCGTCCTCCCGAACAAAATTTATCCGAATTCCGGCCAGACGACCTCGAGAACCCCAAAATTTTATCCGAAAAGTACACCAGGGTGTGGTCGCCATAATATCGACTTTTTATCTGATTCCGGTCGACATTTTCCGTTGTGGGGGCAGTTTTTATCCGGATTAAAAATTTTGGCAGACAGACATTTGGGTTGGTTCTCAGGGGTCCTATCTTTCATTGGTCCTTTTGTACCTCACTGAGGGCCTGATCAGCAACCTTGAATTTCTCCGCCTGGATTTTGGTTGAATTCTTCTAGCACATACTTTTCCCACAATTTTGGTCCCCAAACTATCCTAATGAAAACTGGGTGCATTTCTTTGGCTTTCGAGGTGTCGGGGTGGCTGCGATGAAAGGGGCTCCCAATATGTTCAACTTTCAAGAGATCTTCCTGAAATCTGGGGGAAGCTTTGCACAACAATTTTTCTACCCCCCTCCAACCTCAGATCTTCACTTATACATGCCATTAAACATTGTAGAAGGACGGTCTTGGTATACGTGGTAAATTCAAGCAAAATTCATGCGTGAATCAATGGTTGCCGATCAGGCCCTGAAAGTGGATAAATGTGCGGCCTCTGAAATGGTGGCTGATTGTTGATATATCAATAACACTTTTGAACCAACAGAAAAGTCCAATCTTCTATTAATTCAATTTGATATCAGAGTTATGCACTTTCAGTTTACATCTTGACCTAGGTCAAGATAATTCTTTATACGGTGTGTCTATTCTACACCTTAATATCCGTAAAAGGTGGACGCCGTCATATCATTCTATTTTTGAGGATGCTGATCTCTTTCCCGCGCAGAGCGGAACGATTGTTGATGATATACTCAGGTTGAGCTGTATAGGGGAGTGGCAACGCATCTGGGAGTTTAAAGTCTGTTGCTCCCGGATCAGATGGCGATTTATACATTCTCATTGCCTCTCTTTGCCATACCCTGTTTATAATGGTATGTTTCGTAGCCCAGAGAGGCAGAGAAAGGCGATGCTCGGCGATCATGGGAATGCCTGGAATGTTCAATGATGGGAATGTTGATCAAATGGGGACTCTGTCGCACATAGCCGCCAAGCCAGATCAGCACCGCGACGCACTGAACACAGACGTCGTCACAGCAGATATCGCCACAGTGACGCGTATTTTTGACCTGCCGGGTGTATAAATGCTTTGCGCCCAGCGAGCAACAACCGGAAATTCCCCATTACAATGAAACTTGTCGCTTTTTCAACCACTCTTGTCTATCTCACGGCGTGCACACGCACGCTGGCAAAAAATCTACCCCGCGATGACCCTTATGCCTCGTATGTCATGTTCAGATCCTCCACTATGCTACTTTTTGATCCCTCAAAAATCGCAGAATTACAACCACGATTACTGGCCTCCCCGTCCCGACATCGACGGCCTCAAACATCGTTACTGACTACGAAAATGCAGTGCAAGCGTGTGGTCCGGACATCGATGCTGCGCTGCAAAAGCTTTTGCCTGAGTTCGGACCGGCCACTGGCAGCACCCAAAACGTCACCGTAACAGACCCAACGTTTCTCAGTTGGGCGACAACACAACCGACGTACGAGACGGCGAGCCTCTCTTGCCAATCCGCCCAGAACGCGCTCTTTGCTGACGAGGCGTCCGATGGAGGCTCCTCCTCGGCATCGGCATCGCCCACTGCCTCTTCAGCGTCGGCTGGTCCCCCGAGCTCGGCGGGGAGTGGTTCAGCGGTCTCTAGTACAGCGTCTTCGACACCGACTTCAGCAACTTCCTCGTCTCCTTCCGTGTCACCGACGGCTTCAAAGCCAGGGGGAGCCATTAGCCACGAACCTGAGGCATTGCTGCTCATTCTCACTCTCATAGCTTCATTAGCTTGGGAATTACGGCATTAGACGGAAATAAATTATCTGCGGCGCCAGTGGCCGTGTGTATCTAAATACGGGACTTTACATGTATGATTCTTACTCACTTCGCCGAAATTGTACTTGTTATTTTGGACGTTGTGCGCGATTGAAAACGAAAATATTTGAAGTTGATTTTCAATCCTCCGCAAATAAGGCGCAGAAGCATGTCCAATGAAGCCGTGAAATCTGGAAACTGTAGCACAGCAGCACTCTGGTGGAGACTTAAGCTGTGCTCAAACTAAAATTGTTGTAATATAGGACTCACGACACGACATCAATCGTTTTAATTCATGCCATACTAGGATACGTTGTGGTCTTAGTCAGGTTGGACAAAATTAAATTAAGTTTTGATTTCGTCGACTGCGTCAGCGTCTCTGAAGTTGTGGATATCCCCTGTTGGCTCAGTGACTGAAGGCGCGCCGAAGGGTCCGTGATCCGCGCCGCGCCGGACGCACGCTTTATGTATCGCCGGGATCAAGGATCGCCTTGCGACAACCAACAACTTCGATTGACGCCCATTAGTGAACACTGAAACTTGTTGAGTGTTAACAATCGACCTGTTGGCCCAGTAACTGACGTCGACGCTCGGTACTTCATTAGGATCGAAACGTGATCACCTTGCAACGGACGATGTTCATGATAGACTGCTTGTCCGATGCCAAACGAATTCGCTTGCAATCTGGCAAGTATTTTTTGGGTTTTGTGCTACATACGCTCGATTCTAACTCGAGGTGACCAGCGATTGAGTCAACTTCAAGTTTGATATTGGCACGAAAAGATGTGTATCAAGATGGCGATACAAATTAGGCGAGGTGCTCCGATTCTCCTTGCCTTTACAAATACAAATGGCTTTACATGTTACTCCCCCTGGTTACTACTATGAGCGTTACTCTTTTGTCGTGGGGACACCCGCGAGGGTCGCTGCTTACACCGCCGAGCTTCTTCAGATGGAGCTATCGAGCCTTATAAAAACTGGCGTTCTTCTGGTCGAAACTTTACACCTGGTTGTGTCCCCCAGTACTCTATCAGGTTTACGCGCTGGTCGCTAACCGCCATCCTTGCAGTCAGTTTCCATTATCTTGTCTTGGCGAAATTAAATCTGACCTCTCTCCCAGCCCCCGAACCTTATTTTTTCACCAATGGCGTTCATAATTCGCTCCTCGGTTGTAATGGCCGGGTTGACCTCCGTGGTTATGGCCCTCCCTCCACCCAAGGCTCGGGCCAGTACCCCTTCGGCGTCGGATCCCGATATCAAACAAAGCACCCAAGCGGTTATCACGGACTTTTTGAGCTCAGAGGGTGTCAATAGCACTTTCAACTTCCTCTCTTCCTGGACCGCGGTGGATTTCTCCGGCGCCGAAAAGGGGAATATGACCACAGGTCATATCAATTCAATCATGTTCCAGAGTTTCGATCCACTTACCTCGTCCAACGGGTCGAACACCTGGTTCTCGACCGAGTATTTCAACTTCGTCGAGGTGTGCTGGATCGTACAATTCCATCCACGGTGGTGCTGACATTTGTTTCGAACCGTTTTAGGACGTCAACAAAGCGGTCCCTTCGAATCAAGCCAACAACAGCCAAATTGTAAACGCATCGAACGCACAAGCGGCTGCTTGCTCTCCGATAACGAGCATTCTCAACGCTGCCATCCCCGAATACCTGTCTGCTGCCGGCATAAGCACACTGCCAACCGGTTCGAACACAGATCCGGGACTTCGCGAGTGGGCCCAGGCGAACTATGCACCGTTGATAACAGCAAACCTCAATTGCGAGGATGCCACGAACAACTACTACTCGACTGTGACCAAGATCATGGGCGACGATGTCGGCATATTTTCTTCGATGGTCTCGATCGACAGTTGGCAGCTGGACCCAGACAAGGCCGGTTCACAGCCAGGGAATAACATGCCGATCAGCGACCCGCTTCCCGGGCTCCCCACCGTAGGCACCACCGGTCAATATGTTCCGGAGTATGAGATTTCGGTCCTTAATGGGACGCTCAGCTATTGGCAGAGCACTGCTGCTCCGGGAGAAACCCCGAAACCGGCTTGGTCGCAAAATGTGACTTCGAGCACCTTCACCAATGACAGTACTACCAAATCCGGCGGAGGAGGATTGAGCTTTATCTGGGAGGATGTCTCCGGCTCAGGTTCGGGGAGTTCGAGCCAAACCACGACCAACATCACCGGAAGCACCTCCGTATTCAGCATGGGCTTTACCGGAATCCAATTGATGTCGATCGATCGCGGCATTTGGTTTGACGGCTTTAGGTTGGCAAGTGCTGCCCAAAACCCTCCTGACAACGTAACGGCTCCGGCAAAGCCGGTCTTCGACAAGTACTTCGGTACCTCCTCGAATCCGGGTCCGGCAGCGAAATACAAGCGTCAAGCTCTTATAGGCTTCCAGCCGTCTTGGACGGTTAAATTGCAGTCTTCTTCTGACTACCAGCAATTGAAGACATCTGCCGGCAGCGCGGGAGGGTGCTTTTTGTTCATTTGTAAGCTCCCTCTCGTCTCCACAATTTGACCCTAACATTTTCGATCAGGTGCTAACTCAGCTAGTTCAACTTCCTCGAACAAGACCACAACCGACGACAGCTCGCTCACGATTACTTACCAGGACACTACCAACAACGCATACATTATTGGCTATGTGATCGCTTCCTATTGGGACCACGATAACACTACAACGGTGGCGTAAACAGTACTTCGTTCTGTAGTGCCTTGCTTGGGGGATAATGCGATAATGATTCGTCTGTGACTCTGCGCGCCGGTCGGCTTGTTCACTTTTGCGTCGTGCCAGAACCTTCAGACTTGAATCACCACGGGTCCCGCGACACTGGCCCGGTACTACGAGCTCTTGGTTGGAAATGATTCCCTTGACGGCGCAGAAATCAGTTTCATCCGGTTCATCGTCTACTAGACTAACGTGCATCTGGAATGTCTTGACTAAGAGAGTTCACATCAGTTGAACCAGCTGAAGGAGGAGCCAAGGAGGAGCGTACCTAAGTGTTGAGTTACCAGGCCCAGAATAACGCGATTCTCACTCCTCTCCGCAGAATGCCGGCCGAGGTTTCGGGGGACATTTTCTCGTAGACTTTGCCGCTTACCGTAACCGGGACTCACGTTCAGCGTGAAAGACAGCCTCCGCTAGGGCGCGGCTCTTATATTAATAATATTATCCGGCGGAGAGTTTCAATCCAAAATCTTGTGGGTGTCACTGGGTACCTGCTGCCCGAAAAAAATCATGCGGCCATACCGCATTTCTCTTTCATGGACGCGTCTGTTGGACGTTCAACAGCAACGCGAGGGGACATCACGTGGTCGTCGTGGAACCAGGGGCGCGCACTTGAATTAAAACGACGACGATGATCGTCGGATCTGGCGTTCTCTGAAATATCGCAAGAATACAAAGGTGTCCCGTTACAGTGGCTGGTCCCCGTTTTCTAAGTAGATTGTCATAAAAGGTGCAGGTTCCTTCGATGTCGGCCAGTATCTACGGTCATCAGCCCCCATCCATTCATCTCGCATCTCGCTTGACGACTCGTCGTTTCTCCCAATTCTCCTCATTTTAAAGCTTATTGCCCACAAGGCGCCATGACCCATGTCCTGGCTTGCTACTCTGGCACTCGCAGCCCCGCTCATGCGCATGCACGGGCACTGGAACCGGAGCGACATGGGCGAGGTCGTCGTCGGGCTGCGCATGCCGAAATTACCTTGACACGATACTTATCTACGCGTTCCTCTTGGTTTGGTTGTGGGGCCCCTGGATACTGTACTTATTGGGTAGATATTATTATGTATTGGTCGCGTCTGCCATCGGTCGGAATGTGTTTGAAATCATCATGATGTTGGTCCTTGCGAGCTCTGAAGTGCCCCCCCCCCCATCGAAATAGACGCTGGAGACGTCAAAGTAATAATTAGCACGTCTATGTACACCGAAGAAGAAATAAACAATGTATGGGACTACATACACACAGTAGTGGAGGGCTATGTACGCGAATGGTCTACGCCGGCTATGGCTCCGGTTGCTCGTACGGCGGCGGCAGATGGTTCGCGACGTGCGCCTCGAGCGTCGCTAGCCGTTGCTCGAGGTAGCGTTCGCGGGCGGAGGTGCGTGTACCCGGGGGCGAGACGGCCGAGGACGGCGAGACTATCGCGTCGCGATCCCGATCTTGCTCCCGCTCCATCTCAGCGCGCTTCTCCGTGTCGGTCGGCGAGCCGTCAGAGTGCACCGGCGTCGACTGTGAGAGCTGGCGCGACACGAAGTGTGTGTGCGTGTAACCCATCTCCACTGGGCGGGGCTTAAGCGACGGTCATGGTCCGAAAACAGAGGACGAGACGACGCACGGGTTTTAAAGTCGGATGGGTATCGCCCCGCCGTCGCCGCGGTGTCCACGAACGGCGGGGCGTCGGTGCTCGTGCCCGCGATGAAGGTCCCCGAGCCCGCAGCGCCGCGGGATGCGCTGGACAGTGTCGCGAACGGCCCCGCGGCAAAGACGTTCCCAGCCAAGACGGAGCCCGCAGGCACGTCCGGCGGGCGGTCATTCACGAACGGCTGCAACGTGCCCCGGATCCGGCGCATGCGCGGCGGCTGGGGCGGGAGCCCCGCTGCGCGCCGCTCCTCGTCTTCGCGCGAGCGCCGGCGCTGCGTGCGGCGGCGGCACAGGCAGAACCCGATCAGGGCGAGGACGGCGAGCACGAGGGTGCCGAGGACGGCGCCGAGGATGGCGCCGAGGTTCGTGTGGTCTTGCTCGGAGGTGGCGGATTGGGGGGATTGGGGGACGGAGGTCGATAGGGCGCCGGCGACGCTTCTGTGGACGTAAAGGACGATCAGCAAAGACGACGAGAAGTCAGGCAGGTGACATACTCGGAAGATCTACGAAGCGGCGTCGTCAGCTCACGCTAAGCTCGGAGCAGCGAGAGATGCTCACATAGAAGAGGCTATGGACTGTGAAGTGATTAAGCTGAGGGGAACTCGTCAGTTCATGATGATAACGAGCTGGACCAGAGGGTGATAACGGCGGGAGACTCACGAAGTAGCCGACTGACTCGCGACGGCGGTACCGCTGTATGTAGTATTAAGGCCGAGTTCTCGATGTAAGAGCATGTCGGGAGGACATACGGGGATACGCTGGAGGACGGGACGTTAGACACGAGGAACACTGCGCTTGGCATGAGGGGACTCACGTCGAGGATTGCTGGGTTCCACTAAGAAAACGAGAGAAGAGTCAGGGTGGATCTAAGATGAAGCGGCGCCACATACAGCTTGTTTGCAGCGGGGGTGCTGGATACGGATGACGAGGTGCTGTAGTGGCCTTCAATATCCAAGCGCGGATGAGCTGCTGGCGGGGACACTCACGATGATGAGCTGGTGCGCGTTCCGCTTCGGAAGTCAGAGACGAGTACATGAGTAACAGAGCACGACGCACGATGTCTGTCTGCAAAGAAAGAGTCAGTTAGCATGCCGGAGAGAGAGGTCACAACGCACGTTTGCGCCGCTGTGGTGGAGGTACCGGCGGTCGTACTGCACCTCATCAGCAATCAAAGCCAAGGTCATTGCGGAAAACGCGTACGTCGGGTTCACCGCCGCCGGGGTCGCCACATCCTCCGTCCCGCTCGTGACGATCGCGTAGTCAAACAGCGCCTCCTGCACGCCGACGCCGGTCGAGGGATCGATATTGTATATCCAGTTCACGGTGTGGGTCTCGTCCGCCGCGAGCCCAGTCGCGGAGAAGAAGAGCGCGTTGTACGCGAATTGCTCCGTGCCCGTGTAGTGGTGCACCGCCTGGATGCTCCCCAGCGTGAACGCGATGTCCGGCTGCGACTCCGCCTGGTCGATGCCGAAGATGTAGACCGCGGAGCCTGGCGCCAGAGATAAGCTTGGTACGTAGACAGGCAGGCGGAGCGGACAGCACACACCTGTGAATGCGAAGGACCCGGTCGTCGTCGTCGGGGCGCCAGTCCGGTAGTTTCCGTCGTGCCATGTCTGGTTGAACGTCTGGGTCGGGTCGGGCTTGGAGGAGCAGCCTGCGCAGGGATCGGCAGGGGACACGGCCGTCCAGGCGCCGGTAAAGGTAAAGGCGGAGTCGGTGTCATCAACGGTCGTGTTCGTGACGGCACCGTTCGTAGAAGGCGCACAGAGGAGAAGCAGAAAGAGCGCAAGCGCGGGGAGAAGCGCGGTAAAGGAGTGTGGGGGCCCCATGCGTCGGGGAGCCTGCAGGCAGGCTGGAGACTGGAGACCGCGGTGGTTGGGGAGAGGGATGCAAAACAAGGTAACAAAGCTCGCTGCTCAAGGAGCCGGCATCAATGAGAGGCCCAAGATCATGATGTCGGTTAAGGAGGATCAGTTGCGCCAGCCCATTTTAATTGGGTTTCCGAAGATCAGGGGATCTTCGATGGCGACCACGCATTTTGCTAATTGCTATCCTCCAAATTTATTTGAAAGCAATGTACTTGCAGGAGAACCCCCTGTGAGGCAGGCAGGTAGGTAGGGAGCCTCTGGAGGTCCCGGAATTGGGACTGGAAGCAAATATTGATGATCATTGCGCTGATTGCTGAGCTGGTGGCCCGGGGATCGTGCGGAACGATGTAACTGCACATGGCGGATTGCCGCGAACGGTCTCAGGTCTCGAACGGACTCCGGCGGCGAAAATCATACTCGAGGAATTAGTAAGATCTCCGACCATTGTCAAGATCTGCATCTCGCAGAGTAGGTTAGATATTGTGTTGCCTTTCCAAAGGTCAACCACTGTCCAGCAGGGCGTTTATGGTCCAGTCTAGGCTCGAGATGACCATCAAGCAACGGCGAAGTCGCACATGCTGCGTCGGTCGTCCAAGTGAGTGACGGAGGAGTGGATCAAGAGTCGCCATTCATAGTAAACGTGATAGTTTTGAAAAGATTCTCCGCCAAATATCCCGAAATGCGGCATGGACGACGAGTCTCAACGGAGAAGCTTTGCGCAAAAAGAAAGACGAGAAGTTGACGTGCCCATCATTGTTTGTCCACGTGTCGATCTCGCCGCCACTGATGCCGATCGATTTTGTTCCTTTTTTTTTTTTTTTTTTTTTTGAGCGTTGGGTCTGAACCTAACGATACTCAGGCAGCAGAAGCATTCCGAGTCGTCCGCTTGTATTTCTGGTTGTGGACCAGATGTTGCCGGGGAAGGTGTCCAGGAGGAAATGCCATTACGCACAATAATTACAAGTGTGGGACTCCAGCCTCAATATATTAACCAATGCCATTTTTCACAGTATACGGCTGTATACCCACTAAAATCCCCTTTGTATAAGTCCAATCATCCGACAGTGACTCTTCATTTAAAAGCAGACCACTCCAGGTGTTTAATACTAGTTCTTTATTGAACGATAGCGTTCCAAATCTGATCTTGTCTGTCAAGATTCGATCTCGACTCATGGATGCGTTAACGGATCGCAACCATTGGGTACAAATTCCAAGCTCTGAGTGGACTTTACCAGGATGCGTTAATACTATAAAAGTTTTTTTCGCAAAGTATTCATCGGTTTGGAGTCCTGTGCTGAGGTTGTGGTTTAAAGGCCAGATTATGGTTCTGGTTCGTGGTTTTTACATGGTTTGTGGTTTTGGTTCGAGGTTGCAGATCCAGGACTGTGGTCGCAATTATGTCAGCTTGAAGGTTTCGGTGGCGTGCTCAGGTTTCACTATCACTGGTTTATGTTTGTGGTATGAGGTTGAGGTCTCAACATGTGCTGCATAAAATCAAGGCCTTTTTGGCACATGATATTCATAATATCTTAGTTCGAACCCATCAAAACCAAGATCTCTCAGCCAATCCCAACATTGCCCTCATCATGAATATCAATCTGACATCAAGCCCATCTCGCCTACCATTTCACAGCCACCAGCAGTTCAATCAACTCGTGTACAACTCATACACCCCACCTCTCAAGAAAATTAAATTAAAATACATCTGGATGAAGTACATGGACATAAGCCAGGGCATTGACCCAGAGAGGAATAACATCTGCATCATCAGCACTCCCAATGAGGCCGGCGAAGGCACCGGCTATGATTCGGCTATGATGTTATTTTGATCTTGTTGTCGGTTAAGATGGTGGTGATTTTCCCATTATGGATTTACAACATCCAGAGAGCTCGGTAGAGTTTAACCTCGATGACAAACCACATAAACCTAGATCCACCACCTCCAAGACCTGATCACGACACAGCAAGAACACGATCACGAGACATGAACTGCAACCGCAGAAAGTAACCAAAACCACGATGGCAATTAAATGTATTTCCGCGTTCAATTCACCGGTATGTTGAATATGAGGATGAAAGAATACCGTCAAGAGGGTAGAATTGTGCTCAGGAAGGATCAATCTTCGCGCTGGAATTTCATTTAGTGACTCTTCGAATGCAAAGATCCGGAATCCTTGCTCAATGTCGTTCAACGTGAAGTTGGGATCAAAAATCATGACTTCACCTGTCTGTACCGGCTGGCTATTCAATTTAATTTCCTCGGGGGTCAAAGACCCATTCCCACCTAAATCATCGACACCTATGGTAGGCTTCCATTTTGGATGGATGCTATTACAGCTAATTGCAGTACCGAAGGCGCGAACCAAAAATTCCTGTTTTGGCATGTTTTCAAAGAATTTCCTATATCTCAGTCAGTTCTTCACCGATTCACATAAAAACTGGATAGATCTACTCAGCTAATTCACGCACAATTAGTGATAGAAAATAATTTGTGAAAATATTATGTATTATGTATTTTCTGGTTCCGGGCTGTTTTCGTACGGGGAGCCGTCTAGCATGCCAAGAACATGTCCCAGCGGCCAAATATTGTAGGAAGGACAGCACTTATAGTTGAGGAAATATGTGATAGAGCCAGAAACATGGATAAATTATTTACAATCCTTCTAGCTCCCTCGGATACATTTGCTGGTTTTGTCATTGAGAGATATTGTAAAGATTATGTTTATCTAGGAATTTCGCGTATTTCTGGCCCTATCACATGTTTCCTCGGCTATAAAGGTTGTCCATAGGAAAATATTAGGTGGCTGGGACATGTTCTTGGCATGCTAGATGGCTTTCAGTGCAAAAACAGCCCAGAACCAGAAAATACCTAATACATAATGTTTTTCGCAAATTATTCTCTATCACTAATTGCGTGTGAATCATCTGAGTAGATATATCCAGTTTTTATGTGAATCGGTGAAGAACTGACTGAGATATCGGGAATTCTTTGAAAATATGCCAAAACGGGAATCTTTGGTTCGCGCCTTCGGTACTGCAATTAGCTGTAATCAAAATTTTTGCAGTGTCTATACACTTTCCAGGATGTTTACATCTGAGTTCTACACGGTCCCGTTGGCATGATGGACATCCACAATTTTGACGACTAATTCCTGAAGGATTAATTTTGTGAGGCTTTTGTGGAACTGTACTTCTACGTGTAGCAATAGTCAGAACATCTTTGACTGACCTAACGTTGTGATTTGATCTCAAACATACGGCTGCTTGACGTCGACAAGCGTGATCATAATCCAACTTGCGGACTGCTGGGTGTTTCCAGATTATTACATCCTGGCTCATTGAAAGAGCGTGAACTTAAGTCTGTATTTACGTGCCGTCGTAATCATTTTCTGGAGGCAGTTGTGATTTATTACTTGAAGTTGGTAGGTGTATATCTTGCAGAAAAATATTCATGATTTGACCTGATTGAATGTTCAAGTAACTGGTTTCGAGCCATTTGGCTAGGATAAAGTCTACAAAGTAACACCAGGAGGCTCGCTGAGGGCCGTATGTCAAGTATGACTGAACATTCCAAAGGTCGATAGCCTCGTTTCGTGCGCGGAGGTTCAAAATTTGTTTGCCACCCATTAAAACGTTGGACTGCATGGTACTGTCAGAGATTCTGGCCTGTTTGCCATCCCAGACAAAGGCATGTATGAGTTTGGTTAGTGATTCTTCAATGTCATTGGGCATACCTTGTACTCTGGTGAGGTATTGCGACCTGCCACCAACAAACATATTAATGATATGGCGCTTTCCTTCAATGCTAGGATTGGTCAATTTCCACCGTTCTAAATCATTCCTGATTTTATCTACTGTTGGGGGCCACGGGGTTAAATATGGTATGGCATTCCCAATCCAGGCACCAAGCATGCGGCACGTCTCGCCATCACGCACTATTCTAACATTGGGATGTATGCATTCAGTTTGTAATTTGTTAATTCGCCTTTCCAATACAACATTTTGACGATAGGTCTGGGTGCCAAACGGCAGAATTACTGTTTTACTTTCGTTGAATTTTGCTGTAGATGCAGCACACCAGAGGTCGAGGACAGCCCAGAGACTTGACCATGAGTCATGTGATGAGAGAAAGATTGTGGTGTCATCTGCAAAGAGCGAGAGAACTAAGTCTTTGTCTGTACCAGGAATTTTTATGCCTTTCAAATCAGCTTTATGGATGAGACAGGCCAAAGGCTCTATAGCCAGATTAAACAAGAGGCATGAAAGGGGATCACCCTGTCTGACTCCACGCAAAACAATATACGGGTCACTTATCATACCGTTGACCATTACCACTGTTTTTGCATTTGTATACAGATTCGCTATCGTATTATAGAATCTGGGTGGGAATCGCATATGGCGCAATACACGTATGAGGTAGTCATGGTTGACCCTATCATAAGCCTTTTCTTGGTCAAGAGCTATAATAACACCATCTTCTTCTGCAACTTCGGCATAATTCAAGAGAAATTTTGCAAGTTTGACTTGATCTTCAATTTTCCTACCTTTCATGAAGCCGACTTGATCCGGATGAATCAGAGACGGTGCGATTTTCATTAGCCTGAGAGAATATGCTTTCGTCATTAACTTGTAGTCAGTATTTAACAAGGTGATGGGCCGGTAATTTTGTATCAGTGCTTTGTCTCCCTTCTTGTAAACTGGGCATAACCAACCTTCATTGAAGTTTGTGTCCTTTGTGATACCATTTGTCTCAATGTGGGTGTAGAGTCTGGCGAGGAATTCCATGATATCAAATATTTCTTGTGAAGTTCCTTTAGTTAGTTCAAATTTGATGTCGAGCATTCTGAAGAACTCATACGGTATGCCATCCAGGCCCGGAGCTTTCCCATTTTTTGAAAATTTCAGGGCATCTCGAATATCTGACCCTGTGAGTTCTTTGTCCATTTCACGGTATTGGTGTTCGGAGAGTTGGACCGTGCATTTTTCTAAAACAATTTCTGTGGCCATCAGCCGGCCATATTCGTCTGGCAGGTCCTTTTCCTGGACAGCACTATGATAATCCCGGGCCATTTGCGCCATATTTCTCGGCCTGTTTTCGAATCTCCGTGTTGAGGAATTTATTTCTGAATCAATCTTAAACTCATGGATTGTGTCACGCATTTGATATCCCTTTGAAGAATGGGTCCAGAGGTTTGTTCGCAAGGTCTCACCTTCAACATCATAGTGAGCACTGGATAAAGCTTTTTTCTCTTCGGCCTGTTCTCGTTGGCAAGTTTCAATTTTCTGTTCTAGCATAGCGATGGCCTCCCAGCGATCTGCTAGGGGCATGTCATTGTCATGGATAACAATCAATAATTGTGCTTTCCATGTTCAGATTTTCCGTGTGTATTCGTTCGTTACATATCGTGTACAGTGTTTGCCATAATCAATAACAGCGGCCTTGAATTTAGCCCAGAGAGTCTGTATGTCATTGTCCGTGTTTTCGCCGTGTTCGACGCTTTCAACAGCTCCAATCAAGTCTTTGGCCAATTGTTGAACGTGATTCATGAACCTTGGTGTTTTCAGAAGATAAAGAGGCATATTCCACCGGCCATTACCCTGTTTAACGTCTGGCCTGAAAGTTATTTCGGTAAGGATCAATCGGTGATCAGTTATCACCGGGCAGTGTTTGATAGTCCAGTCTCCAAACTGGTCAAATTTCTGACTATCTACGAGTGTACGATCAAGTCTTGAGTATGAGCTGACAGTAAGCCCAGTATTCTCATCTTTGCGGTGTTGCCAACACGTGTAGTCCCGTGTATCCGGAAAAGTTGTTCGCCAACCATCCTGCCAGCGAAACAGGGCTTTCAATCTTTTGAAAGAGGCCGGTACCTCATCCTCGGCATTAGAAGAGCGATCCATGGGATCTTCCACAAAGTTCCAGTCCACCTGAGTTATATCGGGTAAGGGCATATCACGGTCAGATACCCATATGTCCCAGAGATCATCCCACAATTTCCGCCTTTCAGCAGGCGTGTTTGGGGCATAGATGTTTAATAGTGTCAAGATTTTGTCTTGGTGCCAAGGAATGGAGATGAGTAACACACGCCGTGGGATCAAAACATATTCGCGATAATTGTCAGTGTCAAGGAATTTTTTGTTAAGCAGGAATGCAACGCCAGCAGTAGAGTTAGGTTTTGTGGGGTGACCAGAATTGATAAGCTTAAACCAGCGTTGAAATATGTTGTTGAATTGCACAGATCCGTCAAGGTCAAGGTGCGATTCTTGAATTGCCAGAATTCCTATCCTATTTTCGTCCATGGTCTGTTTGAGATACCTGTGCATAGACTTGTGACTGTCCCTACCATTGATATTCAGGGACGCAAGAGTAAGGTTTGTCTTCATTGATTTTCCGCCGCGTGGAAGTTTAGGATGTTTGTGTCTCCTTCGTATGTTTGCAATCATTTCTGCCCATCTTTCTTCGTTGGATATGTTTGTGTCATTTTGTGAATGTCGAGGGTGTGAGTTTGGTGGAGTTAGGTTATTTTCTGTATCTGTGTTCAAATTTGCATTCGCTGGTGTATTTGTATTCTGTATGCGGGAACTTTGGAGTCCCTCTCCATCTCCCATTACCTGGTTTGAGAATGAATATATGCCTTGTCCGAGAAGGACATTGGACTGAGAACCTAGTCCACCACTCGTCGTGGAAGATGGGATCAACCACGGTGAGTTGGCATCAAAGGAACCTGTCGCAATTGGAGAGGGACGGGTTTTGTGCTCTTCGCTTATCGCCGTAATAGCCAGAGCAGCAGAGCTATCACAGAAGGGGCCGCGCATTGGGTAGTCAGGGCTAGGCCCCAAATCACCCCGACTCCTGCTGGTTTCACACTCTGAACTCGCAGCCTGCAGGC
The DNA here is from genome assembly GCA_029448575.1 of Mycena maculata. NCBI lineage: Eukaryota > Fungi > Basidiomycota > Agaricomycetes > Agaricales > Mycenaceae > Mycena > Mycena maculata. Next base: position 372,059 of record JARJLG010000059.1, on the reverse strand, counting down.
ACTGACGAGAGGGAGGTACCACGTCCCCGAAGCCCTCTCGCGATCCAAGAGGGCCTATGGTACTAAGTCGAATTTCATTTAGGTTGTGTTGCATGGTGAGGTACGTTTAAAGACCGCCGTCTTAAAGTTTGGATACCATTAATTTGAATAAGCACATTCCAGGACAAGACTGCTTGTGTGTTGGGTTGGGAACATCGTTCTGCTTCGTTGATTTCAATTACAAATACCCAATGGATGAGCTCAAAGGCCATTTTCCGTGCCTTGAGCCACATACCTCTTCATGAATCACTATGCTCACAGCTACTATACTGCGCATGTATAGGAAGCCGGTAATGAACTCCAATTTACACATTTAATGTACAGGGTACAGATGCGCATATATAATGTAACGAGACAGAACGGTGCATAGGTAGTGTACAAGATAGAAAGGAGGACGGTCGTGATATAAGTACAACAGCATAAAGAGACAGAAGGGTGCATAGGTGATGTACAAGATAAAAGGGAGGACAATGGCAATATAAGTACAACATCGTGAATCGGGGCGGGCAGGATGGACAGATAGGTAGTGTACAGAATAAGACGGAAATATACAGACTCAGAGAGAGTAGGGGGGGAATCCGCGGCCGTATCCACCACGGCCATAACCACCCCGGCCGAATCCACTGCCATAGCCACTGCGGGCATGACCACCGCCACCACCGCGGAAGCGGCCTCTGCCTTGTCCTCCACGGAACTGGCCGCGTCCAGCGCCACGGTAAGAGACCGTGCTCCAGCTGTTAGTGGGTGGCGCCATGGGGGCAACGGTCAGCGACGTTGGTACCGAGGAGTTACCTGCATCGTCGTCGCCCTCTGGGATGCCATGAGCGGCGTGATAGCGGTGTGAGTTGAGTATCGGACAATCGGCGTTGTAGTGGTCGATACCATGGCACTCACTGCAAGACATCAGGGTCGTTATGAGGATCGGAACCCATCCACGGCGTCGCTTTACCCCGCATGTGAACGTCAATGGTGAAGCCCGGGGACATGAGGTGGTTTTGGAGGCGTTGGGTGGCGTCCCAGTTTTTTGAACTGGGTGGAATAAGAATGCAGTGGGCGATAGTTGGGATATTACGTCGGTTGTATCCGCGATGCACTACGGTGCAGGTGCTGATCTGCGCCAGATTGATGGCTACACGGATGACGAAAGCAGGCGAGTGTTCTCCCGGGACATTGCTGTGGTCATCTCTCGCCATCTGAAGCACAACGTCGTCAGCAAGTAGTTTGATGAGGGCAGCCTGCTTGAACTCAGCAGGTTCCGTGAGACCGGTAAGTCCAGTGTAGACAGCGAATATCCACGGCATGTCGGGGTCCACAGGAAGGCAGTAGAAGGAGATGGGTAGATCGTGTGGACATTGTGGAAGACGAGGCTCGCCAGCACTGCTGATGTGAAGGTGTTTGTGCAGTTGAAGGTGATGTTGGTCCATGGCATGCTCAAGCGCTTGCCATCTCCGACATCCTCCTTCGGGGTCAGAGGGTATATGTCGATCTTATCTGCGTCGGGAATTTTGTTGGATACGAAGGTAGCTTTGATCGCGCCAGGGCTGCGACCACGATCAAAGAAGTCCGAGTCGAGGATAACGATTGCAAGACATTTATCTGCATTATAAGTTAGATTTAGTGTTGAGCTAGACCACATGTAGTGCACCTGGGCTCTTATCAAGCAGCTCGATGACTTCGTCAATATGGTTCGCCCGAATTAAGGCTTTCGTCCACCCGCACGCCGGAGGGTCGTATGATTTTGGACTGTCAAGATTGACGTTGGGCTATGGAGTAATCAGGCAAGGGTTACGAGGGCGAAGGAAGGACGTACAGCCTGGGGCATGTCCACGTCTCCCATGGCTGCAGACTTGGATACTTTAGAGGGGCGAGGGGATGGCGAAGCAGAGATGATGCGTTTGAACTTGGGCAGTGGCGTTGGGCCAGCAGAGCGGGTCAAGGGCAACTCCGCAAGCTTCTTGGAGACAACTTTCAAAATGTTAGCTGTGCGGGGGGTTAATTTGGCGTGCTCCTCTTCGGAGCGGGAGGTGGGAGAAGCCAGGATGGGCGATGAATTCCTGTCTGCGCGCATTTTGTGTTCAGGCACGTCTGAGCAACTGTGCGCGTCTTGTATTCAGGTAAGACAAATTCTCAAACGCACCCCAATTTTCATTGCATTCATCACATGATGCTCCAGGCGGCGTCCTGTCGGGCTTAAAATCCCGCTCCCGCCATCTTTGCATCGCTGCGAGGGCGACAACACGCGAAGGTTGTGTACTGGACTCAGGAAAGGTGAGTTGCAAGTTGATAGGGCATCAAAGAGAGCGGGGGTCGAAGGCATGATGTATTGTAGAAGATGTCCGAGGGCACCAGGGCTTCTCGGAATAGACTCGGAGAATCTAAGTCGTCATCGTTGACATCATTTGCACATACGACGGCTCGACAATGACCGCTTGTGAGCAGCACAGAGCTCCTCCTTCTCCAGGTCAGCAATGAGAAGGACAACGATGAGAGGGGTGAGTTGGAAGGAGGTTACTCCAACATCCGTCCCTCAGATCTCGCAGGATGAACTATAGATGAAATGATTGGCACTCGTAGGCGCTACCATCTAGCTCGTAGGCTAGCGTATAATCTCATCGTGGCTCGTAGACCACATGGCGGGGGTCACCGTGGGCTGCAAACCCGGGCTGTAAACTCACTCCTGACACCGTCCCCAGCGCCATTCTCGACCCTCTCGCCGCCGACCAGTGATGGACCGGCGTGGGAAAGCGGAGATGGTGGTGGTTCCGGATCAAGGAGCCCCCCGATCGATTTTGTTTCCTTTCCGTTTTTTCTTTGCCTCCAGGCCTTATGTACAAGATAGCACTACCACAAATTTTTGCAGCTGTATTCTCTCCAATCAGATTCTGGAACTAGGATCAATACAGACAGAAAATGTGTTTTGCTACTGTTTTGCTCAAGGGGCTGTCGGGATTCGAAAATCGGATATCAGGTTGAAAAGTTTTTTTCGACCTCCCTCTAGACCCCCCCTCCCCCTCCTTCCATATAGGGAAGGAATTTCCCACCCCTAGCACCGGGCCGCTCACCCGTATCATGCGCGCCTTTATCGCGACCATCGTATTCAGTGGAAGGTTGCTCCCATTCATTGCTGGGTGTGCCCAGACAGTTCTTAAGCATGTTGGAATTCTCTACAAATCCTCCTTTGGGCCTCAAGACATGGATGGCAAGTGAAACATATAGTATCTCTCATATTCTGATGAAATTCTTGTTCCTGGGTGTAAATAGTGTCCACCAGTATTGATTTGAGTCTGTTCCCTTCATTCCTTTAAATTCAGATCTCTAAGGTTCATCATACAATAGCTTCTTTGCATATTTCGGTGAGATCAAGTGGGCACGTGCTCGTGATATTTCCCAATCGGGAACACTCTCTACCGCTGACCTTTTGAGGGCCCGGAAACATTGCCCACCCTCTGACTATCATTTTACAGTCATTTTGGAACGTTGGGAAGCTCCTTTGAAATGTACCTTCAAAAGTTTTTTTTGACACTCGGTCAGACCCCCCCCCCCCCACCCTATATCCAAAATTTTAATCCCGACAGCCCCTTGGTTTTGCTATTCAAATTTGCCTCTGGTTCTTTAGGGGCTCCGAGTCTTCGCGTGGAGGTCTCCACTGCCTCCAGAATTTTATCCAGGCGTCAAGAACATCTTGCCACCGTCGCGGATGTCCTATGCCATGAAAATCGGAAGCCGAACCAAAGAATCTGACGATTGCACCAGGTGGTCTTTTCCTTCGACGCGCAACATATTAATTTGTAAATTGTAGCGGTCTTCCTGATCTGTCTTTAGAAACGGACTAATTGAAAAGGGATGTCTCCTTCCTTCACTCCACCCTCTGCTGCTGGTTCCACTCCGTAAACCTGAAGGAAGCGAGAAGGGGAGCAGCAGATTCACCGTCTCAAAAACAATTTGACACCCACCGCAATTGTTGTCAACTATAAAAAATCTGGCTTCTTCTTGGCTTGGCGCAAACTACCGGAGTTTCTGATAACTTGACAACGCTATTCTGAGAAGCTACAAAAACAGCACACGCGAAATACCATCCAAGTTCGTCTCGCGCTGATAAGCCGTGAAATCAAGTACACATGAATTTTGCGATTTTGCACGATTCAGCGTGTCAACACGCACTGAGGGACCATCAGGGCACTCTGACTGAGTGGTCCAGTCTATTAGCACAAGCTACGAGGTTAACGAGGACTTCTACCGGTACCTTCACAAATGGGGCCACCAGATCTCTTAGTTAACTAAGGAAACTTGACGATGGTGGCAGAGAAACTAGGACATACAAGGCCTAAGGCTGCTTGCTAGGACACAAACAGCATACCAAAGAGGTTGCGAGGTCAATATACCAAGTGCTGGCAGGCAACAGTGGGAAGAACCCAATTATTCACGACAAGACTATTTAGACCTGTTTTACCCAAAACTGAGGACGTGTTTGATCACGCATTGGGTCCAGACCGAGTCCGGGGATGACTTGGACAGTAGGACATGATCCAGCCGTTTAGCCGCGAGGATAAACCAGAGAGAGAAAGACAGATTGCAATATTATGGACAAGCCACCAAACCAAACCAGGGACTATGGGGTATCATTGGGAAGGTAGAAGAGTTGTGCAGAAGCTTCAAGACTACTCAGGCCCGGGACTAGAGGCTACAGACGAAGAAGACACTTTCTATCCACTTAATCAGCAATCACATGTGTCGTGTCAAACACCACATGTCTACCATATGTCTCGACAAGACACGACCAATCAGGAGTCAGGGAGTAGGATTCGGGTGCCGCGAACCCACGGACATTGTACAGTAATCATCGTGATGTAAACCATAGGGCAGTAGTATAAAAGGGCAGCAGAAGAAGAGGGCAAGCTAGCACATCTAGGGGCGCTGTACACGTTGTGTCAGCCACTGGAACCGTCGCTCTGATAGCCGTGGAGATTAGATTGCTTTGAACGAATCATATACCAGACTCAGAATCAGAACACGGCAATTGATAGAACACGGCAATAGTCAGAACACGGCAAACAGACCCAGAACATTGAACAGAACACTGAAACCGTCGAAAGACACAAAAAGCGCAGACTTAACGGTCTTAAAACCTACCCTATACTGTCTCCTTGACGTCCTAGACGTTACTTGTCCAATACAGCTTGACTTGACCAGTCAAACCTTGCAAAAGCGCGAGCGACCCTTAGTTAACTAAGCGATCGACCGAGAAACCAGCTGCTATCAAGTCTAATACTTGACTTACACCCCCGAACTTGCACTCTGACTCTCTCTATTGAGGGGTTAGTTGTTGATAGTGTTGTGTGTTGTGTGTGGTTTGGAGTTCATAGCTCTGCTGCATTAGCATTTCACATTTCGCATTCACACATACCTGAGAGTTAGCGTTTTCAGCGCCATGGAGATCCTCAAGCGCGAAGCACTCAGTGATACAGTGAGTACTCCAATGAAAGGGTTGCTCAGGTTCAATGGTCTAAATATGCAACTGCCAAAATCCCCCCTATCGGACGACTGAGTTACACCTAACTCACAAAGTGAGATTAAGCACGACTAAACTGACAATAGACAGACTCCAACACCAACACACTCCCTTAATGACCTTGATGCACTGACGAGATTCGGGTCTTTTTGGACACAAGTATAGGTCCAAGGAAACCACGAGTAAACGTATTTGTCACGAAAGTATCAATTCCCGTTCCCCCGAGGGTGGCTAAGTCTCAACTAGTTTCTTGAAGTGGCGTTCAAGACACAACCTGAATTTATCAGTTGGTTCCCAACGTGGATTTAAGTTTCCCAACTATGCAGATATAACGGCTCTAGACCGGTTTGTTTTTTGGTGGACTATTAATCCGGTGGGCTGTTTAGACCCGGTTGTTTGGCTCGTGCCTTATTCCACTGACTTGGCTCACGCCTTATTCCACTGACTTGGCTCGTGCTTCAAACTTGCTTGGCTCGCACCCCGTAACTATGGCTCACGCCTCCGAACACACACAATGGCTCACGCCTCGAACTTGGTATGGCTCACGCCCCGTAACTGACACTTATAAATCCCACTGATGCTATTCCAAAACCGAACTTAAATTCTGAGACTAATTGACAGCCAAAGATTCAAGCCTAAACTTCAACTCCGTACGCAAGGGCTATATTGCTCCTCACTTTCTGGGGTCTGGTTCAGTGCCGTCCTCCCTGGTTCTGCCCTCCTTATATACTGTACAAAAACTATTACATGTGCGTGATTACTAGGCCTCGGGTATTCTACTTAATTAATTAGCCTGCAATCGGTATCAGCTGCGCGCGTCCTGGCGCCCTTATTCGCTACTTGAGCTCTCCTATATGTTCGTCCAATGACTCCCATCGATCAGGGGATTATATGTGTAATTAGTCCCCTGAATAAGATAATTGACTCATATCTTCCTCTGTGGTAGATGCCTCAACTTCTAGTATCGTTGACTGGATTGTATGGTTTAATACCCTCCCAATGATACCCCAGATGCCCTTAATCGGTATCCAGAAACACGCAGTACAAGCTTAGTCCGGTCTGCGGCTTATCGGGTGATCACGCTGTCGCGGATCCAGTGTAAAGGAGTAATAATTGTAGGTCCAGACCTAGATCAGGTGACCCATCACGTTGCGTCGGGTAATCCAAAGTCGTGTAAACAACTAGGTGTTTCCCTCCCGAATAAGGTTCCCAGCGTGCCAATAAATGCCAGAGGTGGATAATATGATTCTCCCTTTGATAGTGAGCATTGCTTTGCCTTCCCACGTATAGAGGGTGTTTCAGGACTTTGATGTATGGGCTTTGAGCCTTAATCCGGATTCAACCCCCAAATGTCCCAAGGTGGAGTTTCCAGGAATAAGCTGTTATTGCCAGTTTAAGATGATATGCAATATGGCTCTGAGTTGCACATTTGGAGCTCACACCACCCTCTGGATGAGCGCTGAATGTCATGCATTCGTAAATTGAGGTTTCGCAAATTTCGCGGCTTATCACCGACTGTTGTCGGACGCTGACCGTGGGCACATCGACCTTTCCGCTGTTGTGTGGCCATGCATTATAATCAGCACCATCTTGACCTACCACAGAAAGGCTGGGTTCATCCAATTCAGTAAAATTTCATGTGTTACAGCTGTGTTGGGCACAGTGCAACTCCACTACTCTGCTGACCGGCCTTCCGTCCTATGCGTCCATCGTCTGACAAAATACGATCCAGAAATGCGCCAGCCAAGACTCCTGGCTTCTCCGCGCCTTCGTGATGGTTCATCGACTCCGTACACCAAGCCCTCTTGATCTGGTTCGTATATCATCATTCATTACGGCGATGAAAACGCTAACTCTCAGGTATGTGTGAATGCGAAATGCGAAATGCTAATGCAGCAGAGCTATGAACTCTAAACCACACACAACACACAACACTATCAACAACTAACCCCTCAATAGAGAGAGTCAGAGTGCAAGTTCGGGGGTGTAAGTCAAGTATTAGACTTGATAGCAGCTGGTTTCTCGGTCGATCGCTTAGTTAACTAAGGGTCGCTCGCGCTTTTGCAAGGTTTGACTGGTCAAGTCAAGCTGTATTGGACAAGTAACGTCTAGGACATCAAGGAGACAGTATAGGGTAGGTTTTAAGACCGTTAAGTCTGCGCTTTTTGTGTCTTTCGACGGTTTCAGTGTTCTGTTCAATGTTCTGGGTCTGTTTGCCGTGTTCTGACTATTGCCGTGTTCTATCAATTGCCGTGTTCTGATTCTGAGTCTGGTATATAAATCGTTCGATGCAATCTAACCTCCACGGCTATCAGAGCGACGTTCCAGTGGCTGACACAACGTGTACAGCGCCCCTAGATGTGCTAGCTTGCCCTCTCCTTCTGCTGCCCTTTTATACTACTGCCCTATGGTTTACATCACGATGATTACTGTACAATGTCCGTTGGTTCGCGGCACCCAAGTCCTAATCCCTGGCTCCTGATTGGTCGTGTCTTGTTGAGACATATGGTAGACATGTGGTGTTTGACACGACACATGTGATTGCTGATTAAGTGGATAGAAAGTGTCTTCTTCGTCTGTAGCCTCTAGTCCCGGGCCTGAATAGTCTTGAAGCTTCTGCACAACTCTTCTACCTTCCCAATGATACCCCATAGTCCCTGGTTTGGTTTGGTGGTTCATCCACAATATCGCAATCTCTCTCTCTCTCTCTGGTTTATCCTCGCGGCTAAACAGGCTGGATCATGTCCTATTGTTCAAGTCATCCCCAGACTCGGTCTGGACCCAATGCGTGATCAAACGCGTCCTCAGTTTTGGGTAAAACAGGTCTAAATAGTCTTGTCGCGAATAATTGGGTTCTTCCCACTGTTGCCTGCCAGCACTTGGTATATTTGACCTCGCAACCTCTTTGGTATGCTGTTTGTGTCCTAGCAAGCAGCCTTAGGCCTTGTATGTCCTAGTTTCTCTGCCACCATCGTCAAGTTTCCTTAGTTAACTAAGATATCTGGTGGCCCCATTTGTGAAGGTACCGGTAGAAGTCCTCGTTAACCTCGTAGCTTGTGCTAATAGACTGAACCACTCAGTCAGAGTGCCCTGATGGTCCCTCAGTGCGTGTTGACACGCTGAATCGTGCAAAATCGCAAAATTCATGTGTACTTGGTTTCACGGCTTATCATCTCCCCCATTCTTTAATATTGACCGTCCCCGGTCACCAGTCTGCTGGCAAAGCATTTTCTAATGGTCCCCCGTTCTTCTGACATAACTTGACCACCACTACATTTTTCATGAAATGGCCAAGTTCGACATTTTAACACGCACGTGCGAATCACGTGACCGTGTTTTTCCCATATGCGGACATCATTTTGATCAACACGGTTCTCAAACCTTGTTCGGTCAACTCCCTTCGCAGTTGAACACTGTCATGCCCCTTAGCACCATTAGATTCCTCTCGTTCTGGCAATCTTCCTGACACCCCATATGTCTAGGTTTATTTTACAGGGCCTGGCAAATCCTTCGATTAAAGGTTTTACTGCCTGTTTTCTATTCTGAGAAAGTTTTCCCAGGGTTCAATTGAGATGCGCCTTAAGGCGCGCTTCCTTGCAGAGTTTATTCTGCATCTCAGAATAACTGCGCAGCCTTCGGCTAGGTGAGCCACTCGTTTTTCTTGTCCTGACTCCACCACCGCCCTTGGTTAACCAACGCCGCCGCTCTTTTATTCCTCAAGAACACTTTCTCTGGCTTGACTTCAGCATCAGCCCGGCCGTCCTGACTTTCACGTCGGACGGTCTCTTTCGCTTATGTCTTCCACCGTCGCCACTTTGGCTGACCGCGATGCCAATGGACGAATCATCGATCCTTGGCATTTCTTTCGGCAACCTAGCTGGGTGACCGCGCACCAATTCACGGTAAACCCCGCGTCGCTCAAGATCTCCGAGCAGGAGGTCCTGGATGCCATGGAGCTCGCACTGCCCACCTTGGTATGTTCCCTTTTCTCTAGGCCATGTCTTAGTTAACTAAGACATGCTCCTTTCTTTTCACTCCAGCATGATCATCGTAACGAGTTCCCCACCGCTTATCCGGCTGATATCAAGAAGTACCTGTACCCCCTTCGTCACGTCTTTGAACTACTGCCGGCGTCACGGGTTAAACAAGAATTATCGCCATTCTTGCCTAGTGAAGTCAAATCTTGGTCTGTGAGTACAGTTCCATGTACTCCTTCTTTCTATCTTGCTGAGATGGTTTGTCCTCAGCGTAAATTTTACCGCCTCCCCCAAAACTGGTCTCTTCCCCCTGTCGGTGCGTTTGTCAAGAACACCGCCCCCAGTTCCGCCGTGGACGCCGAACCTCGCGGACGCACCTCCACGTGCCCGTCCAAAGGCAAAGGACGCGTTATCCAGTCTCCTCCCCCGACCGAAGCCAGTCCTTCCAGTCCCGCGCGTCTACGATGCATTTCGTCAAAGCCACCTCCCGAATCTGAGGAAGAGGAGCTGGAGTCGGCGCCGCTACCCCCCAAAGGCGCGCCGTATCCGCTCTGGTACCCCCGGCCCTGCGTCTCGCCCAGTGTCCTTGTCCGGCATCGACGCCGCGTCGGAGGGCCTTCCCACCGAGCCCCTCATTCCGGACGTTAGCGCCCTGCGCTTGTCTCGTTCTCCATCGCCCAGTCAGCGCGCCAAATCCCCTTCCAGTGACGTTGAGATGCTCGACGTCCCCCCATCTTCGCCTCCACCATCTCGTATTCCCAAGCCCAAGAAGGTCATCTTTGCCGGCGTTGTCGTACCACCGCGTCCTCGGAACGAGAACGTTCTTCCCAAGACTCAGCCCCCACGCCGCCTATCTGACCGCCAGAAGGGCAAACGTAAACGGGTCGAGGTAGAGTCCGAGGTAAGTCCTATCCCTTAGTTATCTAAGTGCTGTTTCTGATTCGTCTTGTCTAGGAGTCCAACGATGAACCCGATTACATCCCCCCAGCTTCCGATGGCGAGCACGAAGTCGAGAGTGACCGCGAGACCCCGCCCATCCCCGAGGTTGCTCACCCAAAACTTCACCGCGTCCAGACCGCCCACCTCGCGCAGCGCAAGCATCCGCATGGGCGCAAGCGCGCCTTGCCCGGGGAACCGTGGCACCCCGTCACCGATCCTCAATATTGGGATGGTCAGCCCCAAGAGCCCGCGCCCACTCGCGTTACCCTCCCGACCAACCGGATGCGCCTTCCTTCCGTCGTGCGCATCAACCCACGGAAGGTCACGAAAATTCTGACCCGTATTTTGAACAACGTGGGTCGCTCTTCCGCTTTTATTCGCATTTGTTCTTACTCATGTTCTAGCCCGGCTACGCATGCTTGACATGCATTCTTTTCGATCGTCTTTGCGAGTTCCGAGGCTACGGTGCTTACTGCACCGCCTGCGAGCTCCAGAACAAGAACCCGTGCTCTTTCAAGTTCACGGACCGTCAACTCGAGCACTTCCGTCTGCTCGCCATGCCCTGGTTTCATACCGGCTACAGGTCGTGCGTCGTCTATCTATTTGGTCTTTCATTTTTGCTGACTTTTCCAGATATCTGGCGTCTCGTCGAGGAGATGCACTCCGCGTTCGTCCGCGCTCAGCGCGCTCAAGTCGAGGCCGTCCACGCCACCCAGGAGTTCCGCGACAAGTGGCTCGAATTCCAAGACTGCGCCAACAACACCATTCGTACCGTTGGGGTCTTCAACTTCAAGGACCGCTTCACTCCCGATAACGCGACCGAGGACCTCATCGAGGTTATCAACAATCAAGTTGATATTTATAACATCATCCTCGCCCGTCAGCGTTTCCTTCACTCGCGCCGCCACATGGAGGCTTTCGACATTCGTCCTTCTGGCGAGCAGAATGTCGTTTCCGACGCTGCGCCTCTCTCGGACCTCGCTCCTCACCCTCCTGGGCTTCCTGAACATGCCGCCTCCACTATCAAGCGGTACACCATGCCCGAGGGACCCGAGGCCGCTCAAATCGTCGAAGGTACATCTTTTATCACTCTGCTTTTCTTAGTTAACTAAGGCTTCGTTCTTTAGAGTTTGACCAGGGAGCCGGAATCTGGCAGAACCCCAGCGAGGTCTTCGCTACCCTGGATCAGCCGGCTTCCGATTTTGAAGGCATGGACGATCCACTCAAGAATGGCCGCGGCGAGGGGACTTCGGGTGGCGTGCGCTAGGCGGCTGTTCCAGGGCGGGTGCGTAAAACGAAGGAAAAACCAGCAAAGTGGTGAATGGCACCCTTTTCTGAGTTTTTCCCTGCTCGTTGCACTCCCTTCGGATTCGCTCGCCTTTGGACACTCAAATTTTCTTGATTTTTCATTACAATTTTCTAACGCTCGCCAATAGAGACTATTCTATCTTGTAGTAGATAGAATGGCCTCTCAAATAGTCATGTCGATTTTTCTTGGGATTTTCGAAATTTCTCTAAGCCTTTAGCGCGCCTCAACTGACCGTGGGAATATGGACTTGAAGGATTTCGAGTCCCTCAGTCTGTGCCCGAGATCACCGATCTTATCTTATCAAGATAAGACATCTCGACTATCAATCTGAGGCCCAATATGGGTTCTTACTGGCTAAGTTGTCACTTTTGCCCGCTGTCTGAAATTCAACAGAATTCCTTTTTCTTGACTAGAAATAGAATAGATGTTACTCCAAACAGTTCTAACTCGTATTTTAGTCCTCTCGGATCATTACCCCTAATGATCCCTTTAAATTTCACATTTAATGCACGTGATGATTTCCGAGTCTCTCGACTCCCAAACCATCATGCCCATCACTAGTCGTCGTCAGGAATTCACTCTGTACCTTCTAGAAGACTTGAAGGTACTGTATTCCTTTTCTTCGCTCTAATTCCTTAGTTAACTAAGCATTTCAGCAGCCTAACACTCCTTGTCAGGCTTGTGTCGACGCAGGAGTGACCTGCTCTTCTTTCTCTTGGGGAAGGGGATGTGACTACTGTGAAACCCGCTTAATCAAGGAGTGTTACATCTCCGAATATCAAGCCTGGCTTGGCTACCAAGTTATTCATCAACCTGATCTCCAATCGCGTATTTGTCACAATTCCTTCGATCACTCGAGTCTAACCTTATCCCAGGTCGTCTTTTTGGCCGGGCCCATCAGTATACCATCCCTCAACTTGAGGATACGATCCCCTGGGCCTTCAACTACCTGCACCGCTGCTACTTCAATCACATTCGTCGCCTCTATATCGAGGGACTGAATCAGATCAACAACCAGACTATCTTGGAACGCATGTTCCGCACATGGACTCAGCGTGGGTACAGTGATGGTGCGCTTCGTCTCATCACCAGACGCCTTATCCAGATTTCTGGAAATCCCGATCGCGTAGTCTTCCAGATTTAGACTAGGAGTTTCAAAAGTGATCGAATTTATCGTCTGATGCGCTTTCTCGGCCCCATAAGAGCGTCCTTCGACCCAGATGTCGGAAAACTTCCTGTCTCTCTTGGTTAACTAAGATGTCCCACATTCTTTATCGTTCCCCTTACTACACCGAGCTTCACCTCATGCTGGTTACACGCAAGGTACGCCGTTTGTCCAATTTCTGACTTGTCTGACCACGCTTTAGCCCGACAAAGCCTGTACTGCTTGTCGTGAACGCGGGCACGACTGCACGTTCGTTTCTTGGTCGACCATGTGCCTGGAATGCAAGCTCTCTCATCGCGGGGAATGTACTTTTACCAGCTACGAAGAGTGGCTCAAGTTCGTTGCCGCTGAGGACGAAAGGGTTCGCCTGGAACACAGCAAGTCATTCTTTCTATATCATCATGTCCTCAAGACTGACTTATCTTGTCTTAGAGGCTTCCCCTAACTACTAGTTGCTGGTCGGGCTTAACCGGTTCGCTCATTTATACCAGCACGTCGAGACGTACTTCAAGGCCACTAAACTGCTCGACGACTATCTCGACGAACGCGCTTTTCGTAATCTGGTCAGCGAGCTCCCCATTAATACAGCTCGTCAGCTTGCTGTTGCCTGTCGGTCAGCCGGGTTGTTTGGCTATTTTTCGGAGCTTTTCAAGGAGCGGGCGGAGCTTGGCAGCTCATTCCTTCTCTCTGCTTCATCTACTATCCCTCGTCAGAAGGTTATTGTACTGAACACCGCTCCAGTCAGCTCTTCGTCGGGTACATCCGATTCATCCTCAGCCACAGACACTACCACGTCCACGAACACGTAATTTACTCGCTGATAGCTTAGATTCGCTTTGAGTAGTCTTAGTTAACTAACTTTGGGTAGCTAGTTAACTCGAAATTTAAACGATCCTTCGTTTATCCTGTGTTGGGCTTGACTAGCAAGTGCTACCATAAGCTCCCCTTGAGGTCCGAGATCGTTGCTCATCAATCCTCTCGAAACTCATCGGACCTTGTTAACCCATTGGTCAATCCTTTGTGATGGATCCTGCTACCAGCGTGGGCCCATCACATACACATGCTTCGATCGTTTTGGATGGTTGTGAAACCGTCCTTATATAGGATCTGAGCTGGTTCGACCAATCTGAACTGGTTCCCTTGGTTAACTAAGAACTGTTAGGTTCTTCGGCGTCCAATCGTGCCCTTCTCTTTGGTCTTGTGGGTCGCACAATTCCTCGCACTTCCACATGTTCGTTGCATGTCGTTCGATAATTTATTTCTTAAATTTTCGTGCTTATCTCCCCCATTTAAAATAACAACTGTCCCCAGTTGTCCTGGCGGTTAAAAGCTGGAATGTTTCGCATTGAACGCCCACTTTCCTCTTTCTCTACCACCCGTCCCGAACTACTCCGCGTCGCGCATCTTTATCCCGTCGAGTTTATGGCTTCACTCGTCAAGAACCCGGAGGGCCTCCCCGGGATGTCTGCGGACTATCTGACCAAGTTCAAGGGTGCTAACTCTCTCGCTATGGCTATCAGCGCCCCTGGCCAGAGAGATTTCGTTCTCCAACAGATGCTGGCTCAGGCTGTTATTATGGTACGTTCACGCGACTTTCTTTAACCAGTCTAACCGTTCCTCCTAGGCCGACGTCGAGGCGTTCATCCCTCACCTCTCCCGCCCTAACAATATCTTCATGCAAGCCCTGCACACTTTTATTGGCAAGTGGGGCAACGTATGGGGCCGCGAGAAGGGTGAGTGGCCCACGCCAGTCAAGACCCTTCAGACTATCATCGCCACTGTTGCTATCAACAAGAAGGCCGCCAACGCTATGCGTACCAACCAGCAACAATTCGATCGGACAGAGAAGCAGCTTGCCCTTGACGCTGCTGCCGCCCTTCAAGTGTCGTTGGCCAGTACTGGCAAGAAAAACCCTGCCAAAGTTCGTCTTTCCTTAGTTAACCAAGGTTTCCGTCGCTGATTTGCATCCAAGCGCCAGAAACTCAGTGTCAAGGCCACTTCCTCGGCCCGTGTGGAGGAGTCCGACTCCTCTGGTGACGAATCCCAAGGTGAAGACGACCCAATGGACGGAGGCCCCGCTGACCAGGTAAGTAGCCCCATCAGTGGATCCACTTCTTCCTGCTCGGGAGTTCTGCGCGTACATTGTTGACCGCAATTTCAAGGGTGAGAAGCTCACTATCATCGTCAGTGACAGTGAGGATGACGCCCCTGCACCAGCTCTTCAGGCGAAAAAGGCACAGGTACTCATCTTCACTTCATTTATCCCTCTTATTGATTTCTTTCTAGGCCGCTGTTATATCCGTGCTTTGTCGGACCGGCCGGCCCGGTCCGGCAATTCCCGAGAGGGTTTTCACGCTATGGAGGTCTACTGAGCGTTTCCCTTCTAATCACTGATTACTCATCGGGCTGACGGACTTGTATTTCTCCGAGGCCTTATTGTCTAGTCCGACTTCTTTCTCGGGCGTCCTTACCAAGCCCGAAGTCCTTTATTGTTTAACCTTACTAAGTCACCTTGCTACCTTATTGTTTAATGTTTCTTACTTACCAATATCTCGCACGCTATTGTATTCAATAGACAATAGCGTACTTAGTTTAAAAAGCTAGTTAGATATGTTTTGTACTTCAGTTTGATTATTGATTGTTTCTTCGCTATCTCGGCGTTGGTCGAGCCTCTGTCATTCATCCTCTATTCGGACTTCAACTCCGAACTCCGAACTCCGTGACTCCGGACTATAGTCTTGTGCGGAACTGCGGACCGAATAGTCGCTCACTCTATTCATTGTAGTGTTGCGAGAAACCGCGAACTCCGAGGTCGGACTTCCTTGGCCTTGGCCTGACTCGACATATAACAGAGCCTTGCTTCATGGTCTTGATTTCTGGGAAAAGCGACTCAATCTCTGCGATCCAGGGATCAAGTACTTTCCCTTTATACGTGTCTAGAGTAGCCCACTCTTCCTGGATAGTCAGAGGCAGGTACTTTTCGAACGTGGCTATCTTTTCTGGTTCAGTCGCGATAGCTGCTCCTTCTATGATCATTCTAATATGTCTGACATATTTCAGGAGGCTTTCTGCCGTTTTTCCATCGAAACTCGGCGCCCCTTTCGGGTTCCAAGGCTCTGGGATACGGAAAGTCGACATCTTCCTTAGATAACTAAGGTTTGGTAACTGGTTCTGGGTGTTTACAACGGTTGTTACTGGTTGCACAACAGGTGGGGTCTGACTTGGTGTAGTCAAAGGGGAAACTGGCTCTTCAATGGTGTTTGGGGAAATAGGTTCGAGTCTAGATCCACTCGCAGCGTTTTCAGATAGTAACTCCTGATGTGCGCCTTGTCTTTGCCTGGTAG
This sequence comes from Mycena maculata, assembly GCA_029448575.1. Lineage (NCBI taxonomy): Eukaryota > Fungi > Basidiomycota > Agaricomycetes > Agaricales > Mycenaceae > Mycena > Mycena maculata. The sequence goes on along the minus strand of JARJLG010000059.1, from coordinate 355,777 downwards.
CAGATGCAGCTTTTTCTCTGGCTTTATCAGCCGGAGAAGGACGTTTTTCGTGTAGAAGAGGAGGAATAGTTCCTGCTCTTTGTGACGCGCGAGTTTGTCTAGGAGGAGGTTTAACCCAACTGGAGCTGGTTTGTGACCCTGATCCTGAATGAACTTCTTCAGAAGTTCTTTTGTCTTTGCCTTTCCTTGCCGTTATGACGAAGGAGAGACTTGCTTTGAGTTGTAATAACTCGGGTTTTTGTGCAGGGTGTTATGAATAACAATGCAGGGACAACTTTCTTGCTAGCTTGGTTGGTCCAAAGAAACTTTGGGATCCGACGTTCGATTCGAGCAATTTAAGCTATCTACCCCTCGCGGTGGGCTCCAGATGAAAACGCTAACTCTCAGGTATGTGTGAATGCGAAATGCGAAATGCTAATGCAGCAGAGCTATGAACTCTAAACCACACACAACACACAACACTATCAACAACTAACCCCTCAATAGAGAGAGTCAGAGTGCAAGTTCGGGGGTGTAAGTCAAGTATTAGACTTGATAGCAGCTGGTTTCTCGGTCGATCGCTTAGTTAACTAAGGGTCGCTCGCGCTTTTGCAAGGTTTGACTGGTCAAGTCAAGCTGTATTGGACAAGTAACGTCTAGGACGTCAAGGAGACAGTATAGGGTAGGTTTTAAGACCGTTAAGTCTGCGCTTTTTGTGTCTTTCGACGGTTTCAGTGTTCTGTTCAATGTTCTGGGTCTGTTTGCCGTGTTCTGACTATTGCCGTGTTCTATCAATTGCCGTGTTCTGATTCTGAGTCTGGTATATGATTCGTTCAAAGCAATCTAACCTCCACGGCTATCAGAGCGACGGTTCCAGTGGCTGACACAACGTGTACAGCGCCCCTAGATGTGCTAGCTTGCCCTCTTCTTCTGCTGCCCTTTTATACTACTGCCCTATGGTTTACATCACGATGATTACTGTACAATGTCCGTGGGTTCGCGGCACCCGAATCCTACTCCCTGACTCCTGATTGGTCGTGTCTTGTCGAGACATATGGTAGACATGTGGTGTTTGACACGACACATGTGATTGCTGATTAAGTGGATAGAAAGTGTCTTCTTCGTCTGTAGCCTCTAGTCCCGGGCCTGAGTAGTCTTGAAGCTTCTGCACAACTCTTCTACCTTCCCAATGATACCCCATAGTCCCTGGTTTGGTTTGGTGGCTTGTCCATAATATTGCAATCTGTCTTTCTCTCTCTGGTTTATCCTCGCGGCTAAACGGCTGGATCATGTCCTACTGTCCAAGTCATCCCCGGACTCGGTCTGGACCCAATGCGTGATCAAACACGTCCTCAGTTTTGGGTAAAACAGGTCTAAATAGTCTTGTCGTGAATAATTGGGTTCTTCCCACTGTTGCCTGCCAGCACTTGGTATATTGACCTCGCAACCTCTTTGGTATGCTGTTTGTGTCCTAGCAAGCAGCCTTAGGCCTTGTATGTCCTAGTTTCTCTGCCACCATCGTCAAGTTTCCTTAGTTAACTAAGATATCTGGTGGCCCCATTTGTGAAGGTACCAGTAGAAGTCCTCGTTAACCTCGTAGCTTGTGCTAATAGACTGAACCACTCAGTCAGAGTGCCCTGATGGTCCCTCAGTGCGTGTTGACACGCTGAATTGTGCAAAATCGCAAAATTCATGTGTACTTGGTTTCACGGCTTATCAGCGAGTCCGCATACCTCTGGCATTTACACCCGTAGGCGCCATCCTACCTGCGTCTTGTTGTTCTCATTGCAGTTCTCAGAGCCCTGGAATGGAGTGTTCTCTGTTACGGAATGTACGTCGCCGCGGCTTATACTTGATAACAGCAAGAATTGACTTCTCCTTGATAGTCTATGCTAACTATTTTTCGTGCGACGGATAGGGCAGCGTAAGTTCATTGCCCTGTCCGAATGAACCTGAGCTCAACGTCCTGCTGTCTCTGACCACAGCTAGGTGCTAACTGGCCTCCTCTTCCTCGCCGAGTCTGGCCAGTATGGCTGCCAGCTGACGTACTTCGGCATGGCGCTGCACTACACCTCCCTCACAGGTATCACCCCGCTTCTCTTCCTCACCAAGACCATCAACATCATCAAGCTCATCATCTTCTGCGTCAACACCGGCACGGCAACAGGCGTCAGTGCCATCCTCGCGTACCCGTCGAAGCTCGTGTACTATGTAAGACCCGTTAGTTGGCCACTTAAGCATTTATGCCGCAGCCCTGGTGTTATACCGGCGCCGGTGCAGGCCAAACTATGTCAGAATGAAGGCATGCATCCTATGAAGAGTTCGAGTCCACCAGCAGTGAAATACTCCAAGATTTGAGTCCGTTAGGAATTTATTTTGACCGGCAGTCCAACATAGCCAAACAACAGATTAGTTGGCCACCCCACCAACTAACATACTGAGCTCTCAAATGGCAATGGTCTGCACCCAAAATCATATATACAGGTTATATTCACTATTTAAAACTAGATATGAGGTATAAAAATGGGCAGAATACATGCTTGCAATCGACGGGAAACCTCGAAATTGGGGTCGCGGGATGAATGAGTGTTCTGCTACTCAGAACAAGGCTGTGATGGGCCAAATTAGGATCCAGGCTACTTGATGGGAAGTATTTGGACGTACCTGGATGCCCAACTCCATTCCAAGTTGCTGACATCTCCCCCAAAAAATCCAACTGTCAGCAGGACTGAAATTGCGTGATTTTGGACAATGACCTCCAGAGCAATCAGAGTTCATTGGATAAAACCTGGAAAAGGGTCTCTGAATGAAGGATTGTATATTTAGAAGTCCTGTGTAAAGTTCCAGACCGATGGCATAGTGGTGTCGTGGACCGCGACAGTGCCAGCATGACTGACCTACAAATGAAGTCGTACTTTTCCTGCGTGTGTTACGAGTGATAGTCCAGTCAGTTGCCATCCCATATCTTCTCAGATGGAAGGCCAGTGTTGGGGGATCCGAACGAGGCCCCAAAGTCGTGGATCGAGGAAGAAATGGTGGAGAAATGGTGATGGCAAATGAGGTGTTGATAAGAAATTGATGTCCCCACGGTTCTGATCCTGATCCGTGATCCCGTAGCTCCCAGTCAACCCATCACTTTCGGCTGAAATTTGGTCAGAACATTCGTCAGAGCTCATATTCTGTTTATACATTATGCCGAGTCATAATTATGAAGCCCTGGTCTTATAGGAGTCAAGTGGCCAACTAAGGGGTCTCTAATAGTACATGTTACTCTGCGTGAACATCGCAAGGTTGTATGTCAACAGGTGCACATGCATGACGGTGCAGAAAAAAAATCTGTTTGCCCTGCTATCCTAGCCTGCTGGCGGCCCTCAAAATTATCAGGACATCCTCAAGAGCGGATCCTGGCACGAGGGCGACTCCAATCACTTGACCAATAGTATTTCCATGTGCCAGTTCGACCACCCCTCCCAATCCACGTCCACTGTGAATGCAGTGCACCGGAAACTTAGCCGTGTGCTGATGCAGAATAGCAGCACATGGTCAGAATCCACGTCAATGAGGAGGTCGTGGACCCTGGAAAACGCGCAGGGTGTTCATCCACTAACTACGGCCTGAATACAACACTGAGTACGGGTAAAGCGGACACCGAGGATCAAATATAAATGGTATGATGGTAAGGGACGAAGGGAAAAGGTACAAGGGCGAAGGTGCATTCAAAAGGGGGACACAGCCGGTGCAGCTGAGCGTGCGACAGGGCGGCGGGATGAATGTAGCCAAAAGGAGAAGTCGGGCTCGAGTAAAAGCCAGGAGGAACAAATGAGGAAGTAAGGAGGCGAGTGGAGGGGCAAAGGCACGGCGCGAGCACGTTCAGTTGTATATATTCCAACGCGTACCATTCATTTAGTTACGGCCATGGTATATCCAAGAACAAGTTTTAAGAGAAATTTACTTGGAATTCAAAGCTACAAACATCCTAGTACTTACTCACAGCATACAACGACGAGTCTCACATAGACCCAAGTTCATGTTCAGGAGATGTCGGCAGATCCCGGCCCATCAGTCATTTTCGCCGGCATTGTCAATGAATGATGTCGGCGACGACTACAACGAGTGGCTTGGCAATATTCGGCAACAAGATCCACTCGGGGGCAACTCGGCATTATTGATTATGTCCATTTTGCAGAGGCGTATTTTATGCATAAACGGACGGTTATATTACGGGGATACTTGCTGCGTACCGCTTGAACTTGTACGGGCACGTAACCATTTAAATTTTTACGGGCCGCCATTCCCTAAGTTCAGCGCAGCGAGAATGTTGGTCGTATTGTGCAATCACGTTGATTGCACAAACGCGCTCCTGTCTTAGAACCACCACAATGGCCAAGTGTTGCGCCGTTGACAGCGACGACGAGAACACATCGGTTGGCGGAAGTCCTGCCTCAAAGCGTGCCCACACGGCTGTTGGTGACGACGAGGACGCGCCATGTGCCTCAGGCAGACGCGCCTCCAAAGGCAAGCCTGGCAAAGCACGTCGTAGAGACAACGATGACGAAGAGGCAAGAATTGACTATACTGGCGACAACGAGGAGGAAGACCGCAAATTCGAGGAGGATAACACGCCACACATCCTCGCCTCCCTCAATGATAAACACAAAGTTCACGGGGTAGGTGGGATCAACACTTGTGTTGACTGTCTCAAAACCCTCAGGGCATTGCTGACCATGGGATTATCGAGTCCATCGAAATGCACCGATTCATGTGCCACAAGTACCTTACATTTTCGTTCGGGCCTCAGATCAACTTTATTCAGTACGTTCTAGTCTCTATCCTTTTGTTCGTCATATGTACTCTCTTTTTTAAGGGCACAACGGAAGTATGTTTTGTAGCTGTATTTTACCGCCCGTGAAACTGATTGTTGTTTGCAGGTGGAAAGAGTGCCGTGCTCTCAGCTATAACCGTTGCTCTGGGTGGCAAGGCCAATTCCACCGGTCGCGGCAACAGCCTCAAGTCTTTCATACAGGAGGGACAGACATACATTTCTCGTTCATTTTTAACATGCGTCTTCACTCACCTTTCGTGCAGAGCGTCCGAGGTGACTCTCTCACTGAAGAACCAAGGGGAAGAGGTGTACAAGCCCAAGAAATACGGGAAATCCATCGTCATCACTCGGCGATTCACGAAGGTAGGAAATAGCTCCTGGAAAATCAAGAGTAAGGACGGCAAAGTCATTAGCACCAAGAAAGATGAGCTTGCCGCCATCTGCGACCACATGAACATTCAGGTCGACAATCCCATGAATGTTCTTATGCAAGGTATGTTCGTTTCTCCAGTTTCTCGCATAAATCTGATTTTCATGTGCAGATGCTGCTCGACAGTTCCTCGGTGCATCGTTTCCGGCAGAGAAGTACAAAGCAAGAGATAGTTTTGTGCTTCTTCATTTCCCTGATCCGCCTCGCCAGTTCTTTCTGCGTGGTACACAACTCTCCCAACTCTCCGACAAATATGACACGTGCTTTGTCAACATTACCGCCACGACCAAAATGCTTGCCCAGAAGAAGGAAGCTATCCCTGATCTCAGGACAGTGTTTCGTGAAGCGAGTACTCGGTTTGAAGAGGCAGAGAAGGCCAGGGAACAGAAGAATAAGGTCGATGAGCTGAAGAAGGAATTGGTGTGGGCACGCATAAATTCCAAGGAAGAGGAAATGAAGGCTAAGTTTGAGGCCGTTGCCAAGCTGGCCGGCCGGCTCTCCCAAATTCAAGAGAACCTCGAGAAAGCAGAGGTAGTCCCGTATCTATTGAATTGCCTTATATTCTAAGATCTTTAGACCAACTTGGCCGCTGCTGACGAAGCGGTCGTTGATTCGGAGCATGAGTACGAGGCTCTTGGCAAATGAGGAGAGCTTCAAGCAAAGAAAGACGAAATTGCTGCTCAGATCCGCGTCAAGAAAGGAGAGATCGCCATCCTGCATGTACGCCATTCCTTCTACTTATACAACATCCGCAACTTTCTCGTGCTCTAGAATTCGCTCAAAGACATTGATGAGCAACTCAAGAGAATGAAGAAGGAGATTGAAGCGTACACCGCGACTATCGGCAAGGAAACGAAGAGACTCGAGAAGGCCTCCGAGTCCAAACGTGGGGAAACCCAACAGAAACTGGAAGGGGCGCGTGCCGATGTCAAAGCCACAGAGGACGCCTTGTCGGCTATCAACACTCAGATATCTTCGGCCGAGGACGAACTCAAGCACCTCAGGGAGGATGGCGCCACCGCTGAGAATGCGCAGCAGAAGTTGGACGAGCGCATTCGGAAATGCAACATCAATATACAAAGTTGCCTCAGTGCCGACACGGATCACTACGGTGCTTACAGCAACAACATCCAAGGGGTCATGGAACGGATCAACCAGACAACATGGCATGGCGAGAAGCCTCTTGGTCCTCTGGGCATTCACGTCAAAGTCTGGGATAACAAGTGGGTGGAGCTGTTGCGATTCATGCTTTTAGGGTTGTTGTGTTCATTCGCTGTCACTGATGCGAGGGACATTCGCGTCTTGAAAAAGATCCTTGCGGGCACTAACAAGTACATATCCTTCTTGTGGTATTTAGACCTCTCGGCGCTTACACTTGAACGAAATTAGTCCCAAGACCTCTGTCCATTTTTTTAAGCCTGATCTGTTCGACTACAGTAGTGGGGAACCGTTGGCCAACGTTTTGACTGTCCTCCGTGCTCTTGAGGTAGGTGCCGCACTGCCCTCCATTCCCTTCGTTGACACCTCTAGGTCTCGGACCCTCATGTTTTGCGCATTCTGATCAACAAAACCAGTATCAAGTCCCGCGTTCTTGCTCCTAGACGTGTCGAGGCTCAAGGTATCCTCACCAACATGAGGAGTGGGAGCGCTTGGACCATTGATGGATTCAATGTGACACGCTACCCGTATGTCCCTGACCCGTTGCTTTCCTTGGGATACGCTGTAGTGATGTGCTGGCTTGGCTTGGCCCGGAAACCATGGCTTGGGCCTGGCCTCGTCTGGCTTGGGCTTCACGAATCTCAAGCCCAAGCCCAGGCCAGAAAGTCTGGCCTGGCCTGGCCTGGCCCTGGCTTGAGCCATGGCTTGAACCGAGATTGCCGACGGGTGATTTTCCGAGCTGTATAAGACTTATACATGCCATATCAGTGATTCTTCATGACTAGGAGGTAGAAAGGAACACTTCTCGGGTTTTCATTGGCCATAATGGCACAATTCAACTCGATATTCCAAAAGCGGACATCCTGATTCAAAGCTCTCGGTTGAAATAATAATTTCTGATGGGTTTCAAGCTAGCAAAGAAGTATTATTTTCATTGGATGGCATTCAGACTACTTTCCAGCTTCACACACCCACCTTCGTGACAAGAAAATGAAGCTCTGGCTTGCCTGGCCTGGCCTGGCTTGGGAAATCTCAGGCCAGAAGCCCAAGCCAGCTCAAGCCAGAGGTGTGGCTTGGCCTGGCTTGACAAAGCCCTGGCTTGGCCGGGCCTGGCTTCTGGCTTCAAGCCAGGCCAAGCACATCACTAATACGCTGACGGGTCCCGCATACTGTAGTGAAGGTGGAGAGTCCTTGGTTCCTATCCACATCAAACAATTGCATGCTATGCTTCTTGTTCAAGTTAGAAGCACGGCGACTCAGCTACAGTATGCCCTCCATCACGCTCTTCTCTCTGCCGATCATTGACCGCATGCGCCCCAGGCGATGGCGTGACAAGAAAGTCGAATTCGACCACCAGCTCCAGACTGCTAACGCAACCCTGGCCGCTGCGCAACAGAAGTGGAATGAAGCCAGACAGGGATTGGACGCTCTGAAGGCATGTCATTCAATGTCATTAACATTGTGTGCTGACGATTTGGTCAGGGGGCAGACAGCGGACGACACTTTCCATGAGGCAAAGTGCATTGTCCTTCAGATCCAGAATGAGATCATCGAGGAAATGCCAGCTCAACTCTCTTTCATTCGAGACGCTTTGCAGGCAAGCATAGTTTCGACGCATCCGAGATTTCCTGCTTATCGTGCACGGATTGGTTTGTAGGACTCAGAAAGAGAGAAAGAAGTTATCATGGCCCAGTTCACCGAGATTTCGAAGCAAAAGGCAACGCTCAATGGAAAGCAAAAGGAACTTGTTACACAGAGCGACGAAATTTCTGGAGAAATCCGGGAACTTCGCAACTATCAAGGAAGCTGCAAAGGTGCGTGAAGCCTAGGTAAATTTATGAGATTCGGAATCTCATCTCTGAATCAAGGACAAAATCGAGACAGCGGCCGAGAATCGTACGGATCTCCTGAACGACGTCAACCACTGGAAAAAGAAAATTGCAGAGGAGGAGGCGAAGGTTAAGGAGGCCGAAGACAACACGGCGCTGATCCAGACTGAATTTACAGTTCGTTATAGTGCGCCCTGCCCGTCAAACTTGAAAGTCTTGATTCATGTGCAGGAATGGACCACCAAGGCCCAAGAGTATTGCGAACGAGTCCCCACCAAACGCTCGCCGGACGCCATAGACCGCAGTTTGAAGTCTACTCAGGCGGCTCTTGTAGAATGTGAGAAGAGGTCCGTGTCGTCGCTTGATTGTGTTCTTCTAACATAATCTTCATCGGTGTAGGCACGGTGCTTCAATGGAAGATATGGCCATCGAAATGAACAAAGCCGAAGACAGATTGGAGAAGGCGGAGGAGGATCTGAAACACCTGACCAAGTTGAACAAGGTTTGTTTCCTCTCGACATGGTTCTCAGTTACTGACGCGCTTGTGTTCCAGGCTCTCCAGGTGTCTTTGATTGTCCGTCTTTTACGATGGCAAGAATTCCGCCGCCTTATCGCGCTTCGTTGCAAGCTGGTGTTCGGATATCATCTTTCGCAGCGAGGATACTTTGGCAAGGTCCTGTTTGACCACAAAAAGAGTACATTGCAGCTCAAGGTGCAGCGTAGTACACGAATCACCTTTCTCGAGCTAATCAAGATCGCAGGTTCAAACGGACGATCAGGCGGCGACTCAGGGAGGTTGAGACAAGGACCCTCGCTCCCTGAGTGGAGGTGAAAAATCGTTCTCTACCATTTGCTTGCTTCTATCGCTCTGGGATTCTATCGGCTGCCCCCTGAGGTGTCTCGGTGGGTTTCACTCAGCCCCGATCGTATCAAGGCTAGTGCTAACCTACGCGCATTAGATGAGTTCGACGTCTTCATGGACGCTGTGAATAGATGTATCAGTATTAAGATGATGGTGGGTGTCACCTTTGAAGCGGATCACGATGTCGCTGACTAGAGTGTCTTTAGATCGATACTGCCAACCAGTCGGACAAGAAGCAGTATGTGCTCATCACACCGCAGGACATGCACAATGTTAACCCTGGGCCGACTGTGCGGGTGCATCGGATGACCGATCCCAAACGTGGGCAGGGCGTTCGAAAGGCGTAGTGTCCAGTGCATTTCAATAATCCGTGTCCTAACTCATACATTATGCCCCTCGAATCTATTCATCTTTTTGCCAGCTTCTCCCGTTTCGTAGTTTACTAGTTGAGATTCCTCCTCTCTTTATAGCAACGGTTGACGTAGAGTGCGCAAAAAGTAACTTATGTAAACTAACTTTAACTTTACTTGCCCCTTCGGCATACGTGCCGTAAGTTAACTTTAAGTTTTCCCACGCGTGGTGAAACTAACTTATTTCAAACTCCGCTTGCACGGCTATTCGTGCTCCAGAACAAGTGCTCTCCCAGAAGGTTATAATCTGTTCTGGGACTACCTACTTGGATTTTAGGTCATGTATACCGTATACACACCCCTTTGTGAATCTATGTTGCAGGTGAGCAGCTGTTCAACAGGATTCTCATTTGATGTCTAGAGTGGTGGAAACAGAAAGGTAGAGGCAACATCGGTTGCACGGCATGAATCCCATACCATAGTCAAGTTTGGACCCATATCTCACAGGGATTCAGCCAAACCGAAAAAAAATCATTTATGGTTAACAGTAACATATTTCACCAAGTTCAGGAATCAGTGCACCACTCTTGTACCGACTGCCAGAGGAAGGAAGACCATGACACAGTGGAAGAACTCCATTGTCATTGGGCCGCACTGTGCCTGCTTTAAGTTCCCAAATTTGTCTAGACGATAGTGGTTTATTCAGGGCAAGCCCTGATTCAGAACACCATCACTTCCGACACTTCCCCCTGGCAACTGTTTGAAGAACAACGAATAAGTGAAGCGACATAATGAATTGAGAAGTCAATTAGCAGATGTGATGTCCTTCGATGTCTTATGCGTTTGTGAATCTAATGATTATGGCCATTTACCTTCCAATTTGAATGTCTGCTCTCCGCTTCACTTGGGGATCATTCAGAATAACATTGAGGGACTAACTGCGTGAATTTGGAAAGGTTTTACCCAAATTATGCAGACAACCAGTATTCCCCTCCCATAGCTTAGTGAGGCTTAGCGACGCTTGAGGGAAACTTGCCATGGCTGATGCAATCAATCCTCCGCAAAAAGTAACTTATACGATCAAATATCATCAAGTTTACTCATAAGAGGCGTTACAAGTACCCTTCAGAACATTCAAGGCACTCAAAAGGATACCTCCCATTAAAAGTTCACATTTCACACCCCAGGAATGACTCGGGGCCTGCTGAAACCCGACTGAATGACATAGGGGGTTCACTTCCAAATCTGTGCATCCACCGACTGTATCGTACCAGATCGTCCGAATGCTGAGGGCTATGTCCAGTGCTTGTGAATGGAGGATTATATGAAGGAACTGACACACCAAGCCTGTCTCAGACCTCTCCAGAAGCCTCAAGTTAACTCAAGTTAGCTGCGATCAAATTAACTTGATCTAACTTATAAGTTACTTGGGTGTACTTTACTGGGTGACTTCCCGTAAGATAAATCTATTCCTGCGGAATTTCCGAGCCTGTTTGAGGGTGCCAGTGATGACATCAATACGACAGATATTCGCGTCGTTCGTGTCTTTTATATTCAGGAAACACAGATTCTGGAGGGGGGGTAGCTACCCCCCCTCCAGAAATTTAATCTATTGGGGCGATTCAGAATAAAATCGGTTCATTTGTGGGTGATCCAATGATGGGGTCCTGACAGCTGCCCCGGCATCGCCCCGAAATATTCTGGGGGGATAAATCTACCTTACGGGAAGTCACCCACTTGAACTTTTACTTTACTTTACTTGTAAAACTAACTTGGCCAGCCATAAGTAAAAGTTAAGTTACTTTTGGCAGGGTAAGTTAGTTTCCATAAGTTACTTTTGGTGGCACCGTTGACGTAATGCCGTCTCGGGGCAAACTCGATTTTGGCGGCTTTGAGCAATGGGGACGCTTTCTTCGCCTCGTACCTTGATCGAGGTATCAAGTTTGTTCCACTTCGATTTTGGACACCTCAAGTAAGTACTTCAGTTTTTCGACGGGTACTTATATTTATGCGATCACACGATGCCTTGATGTCGACTTGGAGAACGACGTGATCTTGTCTCACGCCGCCACACCGACTGCGCTTACCTTCCCGCCTCCCACTCGCGACCTCTAAGTACTCTCGTCGCGATGTCTGCGAACCAGACCCCGGCCGTAATGACGTCTCCGGTGTTCCGTACGCAATGGGCCTGGCAGACATATCGAGGAGCTTGACGATTTTGACAGGGTACGCCGTGCTTGTGGTGCTCTGCGTGGTAGTCGTCATGGGCGCCGGCGTGTGCTACAGAACGCGCGTGTACCGACGAAACATGACCCTGTTGCCGGAAGTCGGCCTTCGCCCCACTGCTTCCACGCCGCGGGACTGGGGTCCAAAACCAAATCTCTTCGATGTCTACCTGCGTCCGCCGAAAGAGAAGAAGCCGGAGTCGGATTGGGAGGATATCATGGTGCGTGGTCCGCCCGCCCATCTCACCTCCCACAAATCTTCCCCGTCAAGCCAATATCTGTCACGCGGGATGGTCATAGCGTCTCTTCCACGGCGCGAGTTTCCGTGATGATAAGCATGCCCTCCAGTCAGCCGTTCGTGGCCCCGGATCTTATGCCCGACGACGACGAGAGATACCTGCCGTACATCGAGTTTGGCGTGTCAGATGTGGATTCGACACTGACGGATGTGGACGCACTCCGTCCTAGCTCCGATTCGGACGAAGCAACGAGCAAGAAAGGGTAGGGGGCTGCTGATTGGGAATGTACGATCAGATACGAAGTTACGATTAATGTACAGTTGTGAACCAGACAAGGCACATGTTACGATTCGGTGACCCAAAACCGACGACCGATTCTACGTGGGAAACCTTGCATATTACGGACAGTGTGAGGATTTTGAAGAATTTAGGACAGAAAATGGAGAAGTACAAGGCTTCAATCTGATTCATCGAAAAACTTACGGGTATTCGCCTAATCCATACTTGAGAATTTCGACCGGTGCAGTCTTACCAGATCGGTGAACGTGGTGACGGAGTTCCGCTGATAGCGCGACGGCGATGGCTTCTGGGCAGCTGACATTCCCTACCGATCCCGCATCGCTTCACGTACCTAGCAATATAAGCTAAGAATAACTGTGGAGGCCAAAATAAATTTGACCTGCAACCAGTTTTAGATGGTTATATAAAGCACGAATTCGCTATTGCGTGCGGGTACAAATCTGACGACATATCTGCCGCCACAGAGAGATACCGGCAGGTGTTCATTCCAGTAACGATTTCCATGTGGCCAGGAAGTTTATTCCCAAAACGGGACTTGGGTGTTTCGGCTTTGATCGGCATTGTCTACCCGGATGTTATCGTGCTTTCTTCTCACCACGTAACCTGCCCGCCTCGAAGGTAGCTCACATGCACACGACACAGGCTGTTCGAAGTTTGGATTGGTGAGATAACCATGGACACGGAGGCAAGATGCTGACAATAACGATCCAATCGTCAGTGGCCCACTGGTCGTCCAGGAACTCGTCGATTATTGCATCGATTTCCTCCATGCCTCACCTCCAGACTTGAAGGCATGTGCTATAGTGAACCGCTCTTGGACCCATTCGGCTCAAATTCATCTCTTCAACCACATCGTCATCGGCGCACCCGGATATACCTATGGTGACAAAACATGCCTCGCCACGACGCGGCGGCGATGTCGCCGTCTTTGGGAGCTGTTAAATGCGTCCCGGAGGCACATCGAGTGGATCAAGTCCATACAGATCCATCTCGATTCGACGCCACCCGACACTTTCACTCTCTTTGCGGACCTGACATTCACCCATCTTCGACGGGTGTCTGTCTCGGGCAACTGGGTTGAAGGCACAGGAGTGCAGACGGTTCAAGAGCTTCTCAGTGTTCCAACCCTTACCGCAATCTCTATCTCCGGAAACTTCATGTCTTTATCGCTATTCGCGCATGTTTTGGAGCGCTGTTGCGCAAATATTAACGACGTTTCGTTCTGCAATATTAAGATTTCGCCCGCGCAGAATTCGTTGGTGGATGTTGGTTCGTCTGATAGAAGGATCACAATCGACTCCCTGGATCTCTGGTGGTCAGATAACATCCACGACTGGCTGAATTCTCCTCAGTGCCCATTCAATTTCTCAAATCTCAGACGTTTGCGTCTGAACGAGAACACCTCCCTCCCAAATTGGGACGCCTTTGTGGCGTCGGTTCCCCGCGTGGAATACCTGCAGTTCCAACCACTCACTACTGACCTGGTAAGTTCGATTTATCCAGTGACTCGCAGACGGTTTTTTAAACACGAATCAGGGGCTGTCAAAAATCGACCTCGCGTCATTCACGAACCTGAAATGCATCGAAATATTTGTAGAATACAAGGTCGATCTCTCCAAGACGTTTGCCATACTCTCAACCATGGCACGGCCGAATCACATACAGACGATTCGATTCCGTTTCCCCCATCCATCCGTTCTGGATGCCGATTCCGGGGCGAAATTTGACCAACAGGTCTTGGCACTTCCCATGCCTCACCTGGCGGCGGTGGAACTCGTTTATCTGGAACCCACAGCTACCTACATAGCAGACAATTTTCCCCGTCTGAATGCACGGAGGTTATTGCGTATTTACCATGGCTAAAGTAGGTCTTAAAAAGCGGCTCGAAGAATTTTATTGAAGCAACCCCCACTGGCACAGCACCTACATAGACATATATGATATATGTGCTGGCGGACTGCAACAATTGCGATCGGAACAATTGGTCTGAACTACAACGCGCTCGCGCCTATAGCACCGATCAGAACAAGACCGAATTATAAAAGATCAAGCGACCGACCCGTACCAGCTCTTTTGTGATTGCTGCCTGTCGCCCACGATTGTACTTCATTTGCAAAGCGCCAATCATATCGGCGGCATTCTTCGATGCGTTATCCATCGCTGCACGGCTTTGGCGGAAGGAGTGCTACAAAGAATTTCCGACCCACCGCGCATTCTGCTCGCACGCATGACTCTCGACCGGGGCGGCGAAGATGGAATTTGTCAGAGAGAACTCTGCCAGATCCCGCTTGAAGTCGTCTTCCATTTCGTACTTGCTGAATCCCCAGCTCGCCTTTAGCGCTTTCTCGTCCAGGACCTCCGTAGCAGCCGCTTCGTACGATATGGCTGAAATTTATCTTTAGAAGTAGGTTAGTGGTCCTGTCAGCCAGTAAAAGAGAAGACTGCTTGTTGTAGATAATCACGGCGATATCGTATGATTCCCCGCTCTTGTCCGCAATCCCCGCCGCCTCGGCGAATTGTCGGTATATCATGCTCCACCTGGTTGAGGCGTAGGTTTCCCCGCAGGGAACGGAGGTGCCTTGGATTTAAATTTGTCACCGACGACTATCACCGGACTTTGCGCGCCTACTTGCACCGGAGTCGGCAGAGACATGAGCGGCCAATCGGGTAGCGATACGAGGGCCCGACGCGCTGCCTTGGATACGGAGGAGTGGATTCCACCGCAGAGCTTTGTCAGACGAAATGACGATGTATAGGCGCTTCTGTGTCGGGACCGAGTCTGCAGCAGAGTCTGCAGCGGTGTGCGCGAAGACCTCTGGTAGAGGACAGTTAGCTTCTGGCCAGGGTGACGATCGGACAAAAAATATAAAAGCTTATAATACCAGAGTTAGCTAGGCCGTAGCTCTTTCCCGCCTGCATTGCGCGCGTAGCTTTGACGACTTTGGTGGACGCCACAATTTTCATTCTCGATATGTTTCACGTATTTGAGTCGCATGTCGATCTCGCGCAAGGTCGCCATCGTACGACACGGCTACGTGGGCGTGACCCCATGAACCCAGGCTAAAGAGCGAAAGACAAACATTGTTATTGTGAAGTGATTGTACGGCAAGTGTTGAAGTGATGAGTCAGAAAGACCGGAATAATAGCAGTATTTTCAGCACTGAATGAGCAAGTTGCACGAACACAGTTCAAGCAGACAAAGAATATTTTCCCTATTACTTTAGGTGTTGAACCATGACCTCCACTTGAGGTTGACACACAGATTGATGTAATGTTCAATTGCCCCGGCATTCTAATCTCACAAGGATCCCAGTGAATTTTTACACAAAAATCATCAAGAGCATCTACCCTGTGCCACACAGAAAGTCAACATTTATCAACTTACATAGACCGTATCTATTTCTCTGTGCAAGAAATTTCTGATTATACCCTGACAGACGAAATGATTTACTTTCAAGACAACTTCATTGTAAATTATTTTGGAAGTCAATTCACAATATATTCAGAGTTGGTGACTTCTGGACACATATTAATGATCTTGGAGAAATTGCAATCTGTCAGACCTGTGGTGTCCCTGAGAACCTAGAACAAATTTGATTTGGGGTCTGACCAAAACACTCTGGGCTATGAAATACCACATGTGGCCTGCTCCCAGCTGGGGGCTCATTTTGGGCTGTAATCTTGTTCAAACTCTCCATTGGCAAAAGTGTCCCTGAGATGGGAAGATTATTTGCCATGTCCACTACATGGTACACAATCTGGAATATTCGGAATGACAAAGTATTTAAGAACCCAGACCAAAACAGGACAGATGTTGAAATCCATAATAGATGGTGGAAATCAGTGAATTTCGCACTAGGACGAGATCAAATCCTCACGAATAAAATGAAATCCAATAACCTTGCACTGAATAGGGATCTTGTCCTAAGAGCATGGAGTGGTCTACTAATGAATGAAGACTCGTTGCCAGATGACTGGACATACACAGTGGGGGTCTAGGCTAGTGGGTATACAGCCATTTAAGATTGAAAGATTCAAGAAATGGGATAGGATAATTTTAGAAAGGCTGGAGTCCCACACTATGGTTTTTGTGTGTAATGACATTTCTTCCCTGGACAACTTCCTCAGCATTAACTGGAATTTTCTGGTAGACCCAGTGGATAACTTTTGGAATGTGTCTGCAGACTGAATCTCAGTATCCCAAACGCTCCAAAAAAAAAAGAAAGAAAGGCCGGAATAAATCTGAGGTGTGCGGCACGCTGGTGATGCAAACTGCTAATGGGATTTGAAGCGGGCCCTAGGGGTATAAGTCTATCGATGCAATGATTCCTGTTAGAGATTTCCTCCCTGGAGTCCTAGTGCTGGCCAAATACGCTATAAATATGCTCGTCACCGTATCGTAGTCATATCTGTATTGTAGCGACCCCGGGGCCTCGTATTGTATTCGTAGTGTATTATATTATATTTTGAGTCCGAATATGACTATATTTTGAATATATGCAAAATATATTTACTTCCTATGAGCATTAATGAATTTCGTGTAGTCTAGCCCAGATTTTAGCCATTCCTTCGTCACAATATCCACCGCTGCTGTCTCCGTGGTCATGGATGAACGAGCATCCGATAATGTGTGCCTGACACTTGAGAACAGATGTTCCACGGAAATGCTCACACCAGGGATTGCAAGAATGTCTCATGCAACACACACCATGAACGGTAAAGTTCCTTGCATGTTCTGGGACCAATAATGAGTATTAAGATGGAAGGACAGTACGTGAAACTCGCCTTCCACCAAGTCAACAGGTCATCGAAATCTCCTCCTACAGTAGAAATATTGCCAAAGTAAAGTTCAAGCTCGACCTTGCCATCAATGACCCCTGCAGGTATGCTCTCCGTACTACCATTTAAAGTGAGCACAAAGATAAGGTGACAATCTGTGCTTCTGGCCCGCTTCCGCCCACCATGAATATTGAAATATATTTGACTGTCACGCTCAAGGCTCAAGTACTAGTCTGAGAGGTCGCACGTTGCGTTCTCAGATGTAGCAGGTAAGAGTGAGGCTCGAAGAATGATGGAATAAAAGACTAAGGAATACAGGCAACTAGCTACACTACTTATACTGTTCAACTGTGGCTATGTAACTAGTGCTAATAATATATACAATAGAGCGTCCATGTGCTACAAGCACCATAACCATGTGTTCTGAGTAATAAACATGCTAGAACCATGTGTTCTGAGTAAGAAACGTCCTGAAGCCATGTGTTCTGAGTAATGCCCATGCATACTCCACATGTCCGCAGCATGACACCTGTCAGCTGTCCGATCACCAATCCGTCGTGCTTCATCGGCATGTTCCTGTGAGAACCCGATCCCTGGCTGTCCGATCACTGATGACTCAAGCATAGCCTCGATGTTTAAATAGACCAGCGCTTATCCTGGCGCTTAGATAACGAGATAAGGTGTTGTCCGATTAGATAGCCTGCTTAATCGTGACATTACCCCCCTCTTAGGGTCGGCGTCCCGACGACCGTGAGAATCCGTCACACCTCGACTGAGGTACCGCGCGAGCATCCTTCGTTAGGGAATTTCTCCACGATCATCCTTCGTCTTGTGATTGGGTCGTATAGATAGCGAGTTGGATAATCAGCCGACTCCTGCTTCGGCTTATACCGCTTGATAAGATAATCCCAATGCCCCAGCGGCAAGACCGGAATCCCCTCGGTCTGCGGCTGTTCCTGGGCATCTCCTGGGGACTTAGCGTCTAGCGCTTCCTTTGGTGGCATCAAGCCTAATTTCCTGAGCTCTGTCGCCAGCGCGTCATTGCTCTCCTTCGACCTTCCGGCAACCAGGTCCTCCGCCCATCGGCGCAAGTCATGCTCTGCATTGTACTTGTTGAGAATGTCCGGTGCATTCTTAAGGTTCCGGGTTGGCTCCCAGTTCCGTTCCCCGATAGGGTATCCCTTCCACTTGATTAAATACTGGTATCCTCGCCCACGTTTCCTGTGGTTGAGGATCTCCTCCACCTCGTACTCCTTCTGTCCCTGCACGATCTGCGGTCCCGGCCGCTTCTCTTTCCGTCCCTCGGGCGGCTCCACGTAAGGCGTGAGAAGTGCTTCGTTGAAGACCGGATATGTCTGATCCGTCTCCGGCAATCTCAGCTTCCACGCCGAAGCCCCGGCCTTCTCCAGGATCTCGTAAGGGCCCAGCCTGAGATCATCTATCTTCTTGGTCGGTCTGTCTGTCTCTATGTTCTCTCCTTCCACCCAAACCATGTCGCCGACTTTAAATACAGGCGCCTCGCGCCTATGCGCGTCATAATACTTCTTCATCTTTTTCTGGGTTTTCTCAAGAGCGACCGATGCTTCATCGCGGATCCTCTTCATTTTCTGTGCGAAGTCGTTCGCGGCCTCATTGCGCGACTCGACTGAGTTTTCTATCCCCTTCCAGGGGTGGTATCCCGTGTTCGTATAGAAAGGTGACATGCTCGTCGACGAGCTGGTCTTATCGTTATGAGTGAACTCGGCCAATGCAAGCCACTCCGCCCAATCCGACTGTCGGTGATTGACGAAGATCCTGAGATATTTTTCAATCTCCTGATTCATCCGTTCTGTTTGTCCGTCTGTCGCCGGATGGTATGCCGTGCTCGGGTTCATTTCTATGCCGAGAAGCCGGTTAAGCTCTCGCATGAACCCGGATAAATATCGGGTGTCCCGATCCGATATAATTTTACGGGGAATGCCGTGATATCTAATCACACGATCCCGGGTAAGTCGGGCGACACCTTCACTCGTCAGCTCCATGTTCGTTGCCTCGCAATGGAGCATCTTCGTGTAAGTGTCGACCCAGACTTGGATGGCGTTAAAGCCATTGCTGACCGGCAGCGGCCCGATGAGGTCCATAGATATAATCTGCCAAGGCCCCTCAGCGATCTTGTGCGGGTTAAGCTTTCCCTGCTTGTACCGGCGCACTCGAGTCCTTTGGCAAGCCTCGCAGGCCTTTATATATTCGGCGACCTGGTTTCCCAGTCTCGGCCACCAATAATTACGTTCCACCATTTCCTGCGTGCGGTTCTCTCCGGGATGGCCGAGCATGGGCAGGTCGTGATGGAGTCCGATAATCTTATCGCGCAACTCCTGATTCCGGGGTACATATATAAGTCCGTTGTGATAGATAATATTGTCCTTCTTTTCCCAGGCTGGTAACTTTTTCTCGAGCGCCAGCTTAACGCTCTTATCGATCTTCTTCTCCTTAATTATCTCTTCCAAGATCCCTGCCTCTGGCCCTTCCAGCACTATGTCCTGTGCTCGGAAATACTCTGGCTTCAGCAGAACGACATTGTTGTTGTCGTCTTTTCCTTGGTCGTGATCCGATCTCCGAGATAAGAGATCTGCCTTCTTGTTCAACGCTCCGGGCCGGTGGTGTAGCGTGAAGTCGAACTCCGCCAGTTCCTGAATCCACCGGGCCTGTCTGCGATTAACCTTCTGGGGCTTCTTGAAATATTCGAGATTTTGATGATCAGTAAAGATCTCGAATGTTTGGCTTGCGCCCATCAACAACTCCCGCCACTCGTCCAGCGCGGTCATGATTGCGAGCATCTCTTTGTCGTAGATCTCGTAGTTCCGCTCAGTCTCATTGAGTCCATGAGACATGAAAGCAACAGGGCGCCATTCGCCCTCCTGCTCCTGTGCGAGCTCCGCTCCTATAGCTCCATCCGACGCGTCAGCCTCGACTCGGAACTTCCCGTGATCCGTGGGAAGTGCCAGTACGGCATCTTCGGCAATGCGATCCTTGAGCCTTTGGAACGCTCTCTTCTGCTCCTCTCCCCAGCTCCAGCCTTCCTTCCCAGTCAACCTCGTCATCGGCTTCGCTATCTCCGCGTATCCTCGGATGAAGCGGCGGTAGAAGTTCGTGAAACCTAAGAACGCCTGTGTCTGCTTAAGGTTCTTTGGTTCCGGCCACTCCATCACGCCCTTGATCTTCACCGGGTCCATCTTCATCGAGTTGTAGGAAATGATGACTCCTAGATACTCGATCTCCGTCTTCTCAAAGTCGCACTTCTCTGGTTTGAGAAAGAGCTTGTTGTCTTGCAGGATTTTAAGTACCCGCTTCGTCAGTGCTCTGTGCTCCTCCAAGTTGTCGGTGAAGATAAGGATGTCGTCCAGGTAGACTATGACCTTTCCCTCGTTTATGAGCTCTCGAAGGATGTCGTTCATCATTGTCTGGAACGTCGCCGGGGAATTCGTCAGGCCGAAAAACATCACGAGCGGCTCAAACAGCCCTCGGTTCGTCCTGAACGCCGCTTTCCACTCATCTCCCTCCCTGATCCGCACGTTGTTGTACCCCCATCGGATATCCAACTTCGTGAAGTACTTGGCGCCACGGAGCTTATTTACGAGCTCCGAGATTAACGGAAGTGGATAACGATTTTTAATCGT
Organism: Mycena maculata; assembly: GCA_029448575.1. NCBI lineage: Eukaryota > Fungi > Basidiomycota > Agaricomycetes > Agaricales > Mycenaceae > Mycena > Mycena maculata. Next base: position 335,148 of record JARJLG010000059.1, on the reverse strand, counting down.
CATTTCGTTGAGCTTCCGATAATCCTGGACTGGTCTCAGGCTGCCATCTTTTTTCTTCACGAAGAAGAACGCCGAAGCCATCGGCGATTTCGACGGGCGGATCCTCCCACTCTTCAAGTTCTCCTCCAGGAACTCGTTCAGCTTCCCCTGTTCCGTGACCGAGAGCGGATATATCTTGCAATCTACAGCCTTTGATCCTGGCTTTAGCTCGATTGCGTGATCCCACGGCCTTTTCTCGGGCAGTAAAGTAAAAACGTTGGTAGGTATAATGTTCGTCGTTGGAGCGACTTTGTCCGTGTCCGCAGGGCGCCCGGCTTTGGCCGCAAGCGGGGGCCCCTTTAAAAACCCTTCTCGCGAAGGACGGCTGCGAGAGCCTGCAGGTCCTCCTGCGAGTGGTCATCGGTCTTGAAGGACCGGATATTGAATTTAGACTTGGGAGGCTCCGGGCACTCCCGCTTCATGTGGCCCTCCTTGCCACAGTTGTAACATTTAAAAACGCGCGGCGTCTGCCGCGCGCGGTCCACATCCATCGGGGCGGTCTCCCCCGGCCCGATCTTCTTCGCGAGGTTGGGCGCCGGCCCGAACCCTGGTGATGTCTTGGCAGCCGGCGCTTGTACACGCGCCGGGGCCCAGAACATCTGGCTCTGTTGAGCCGCTCGGAGTTTCCCCCGCTCCATGACCCGGCTGATCGCCGTCAGCCTCTTCTTGAGTCCCGCGTAATCCTCCGGGACCTCAATTCCACCCGCATACAGCTGGGTGCGCACCGCCTCCTCGACGAGGCCTTCTAGTGTTTCCACTAGGAAGGTGTTGTGGGGGGTGTCCTTGTCGTTCGGGGCGTACCCCGCTTCCTCGGCGTTCAGCTCGAACGCCTGGATGAAGTCGGCCAGGGGAGTCTTTCCCTGCCGAGTTGTCGTAAGGCGCATGTGCGCCGTCTGCTTGACGTTCTTGTCCTGGAACGTCGCTTCTAGATCCGAGATCAGATCATCGAAGTGGTAGAGGCTGTCAAGCCCCTCGCGTAACATGCGCTTTCGCCAATTACGTGCCCAATTGGTAGCTGGACACGAGGCACCATCGGTTCGCCCCAATAACGATAGGGTGAACGCGATCTTCTTCTTTTCGGAGTCGAACTCCGAGTCGTACGCCCATAGGTAATTAAGAAGGGCGTCGAGGAAAGTCTCCCACTTGCTCTTGTCAGAGCCGTCGAAAGTGGGGGGGAGGCGGGCGAGGGTGATCCGAGAGGACCTAGTCTCTCTCGGGGCGGGGTCGAGGTCCATGGCGGGCATGTGAGAGGTGGTGCCCTGGTTCTGGTCTTCGTCGGCCATTGGTGATATGAGCGACGGGCGAGGTGGTTGGTAAGGTGGTTGGGCGAGAGCGGCGTAAAGTCGGTCGAACGGGGTGAAGGTAGGAAGTTCGGCGGAGCGGTATAAGGAGGTCGACGGGGATGAGGTTCCCGACGAAGAGGAGGTGGATGGGGCGCGGAAGGTCACTGTGTTGGTACGAATCCGCACTCAGCGGTTGGTGGAATCGCAACGGTCTCTTGCGACAGAACTACCCCGGGTCTTCTACAACACCCCCGGCGATAGCGAGGCAGTCTTCCCCGAAGGTCCGGCTGGCACTCCTGCGACTGCTATGTGGCTTGGGACGGACTCAACGTTTCCCGTGGCCTAGCGTCTGTCTGTTCGGTAAACCGAAAACGACTGGTGCTGCACTTGTTTAGACTCGCTGTGGACGAGGTAGAGAATCGGCGGGTGGGGAGTAATGGAAATGGAACTTCAAATACGAGAGTCCAAGTAAAGGTACGAATCCAAGTAGTGGATAGAGGGATGGGGGGAAAGGGAAAGGGGGTCGGAGGGTAGGGGCGGTACGAAGGTATGAAGGGTAGTCTTTTATTATGTCACGCTCAAGGCTCAAGTACTAGTCTGAGAGGTCGCACGTTGCGTTCTCAGATGTAGCAGGTAAGAGTGAGGCTCGAAGAATGATGGAATAAAAGACTAAGGAATACAGGCAACTAGCTACACTACTTATACTGTTCAACTGTGGCTATGTAACTAGTGCTAATAATATATACAATAGAGCGTCCATGTGCTACAAGCACCATAACCATGTGTTCTGAGTAATAAACATGCTAGAACCATGTGTTCTGAGTAAGAAACGTCCTGAAGCCATGTGTTCTGAGTAATGCCCATGCATACTCCACATGTCTGCAGCATGACACCTGTCAGCTGTCCGATCACCAATCCGTCGTGCTTCATCGGCATGTTCCTGTGAGAACCCGATCCCTGGCTGTCCGATCACTGATGACTCAAGCATAGCCTCGATGTTTAAATAGACCAGCACTTATCCTGGCGCTTAGATAACGAGATAAGGTGTTGTCCGATTAGATAGCCTGCTTAATCGTGACATTGACTACGCCGAAGGAGTATTATATTATAGTCATATTATAGTGTAGTCATATCCATCCGTAGTCATATTCTGAAGTCGACCTCTCGCCGTATTGTATCCGTATTTTGCTGAATATAGTCAAAATATATTTTTTGTATTATATTTTTGGCCAGCACTACCCTGGACAACTTCCCCTGCATTAACTGGAACTTCCTAGTAGACCCAGCGGATGACTTCTGCAGACTGAATCTCATTATCCCAAATGCTCCAAAAAAAAAATCCTGTTGGAGATCACACCGTCGATTAACTTCAGTGCGATCGATGTGCAATCTGAAATGAGTCTGGGAATTTTCCCATTGGTCCGGAAAATGCCGAGCTAATAGGAAAATTCCCGGACACGAAGTTCGACGGTGTGGATCACAGAAAGGGCGTTACTTCCTTTTAGGCGCCTTGCAGGCGCCCTGACATCATGCATCTTACATTCACCTGTACTCAATTATCTGTAGACGTGCGTATTCTTTAGATCGATACCTCTGAAAATTTCCAACATCCTGTTACCCTGTAATCAGCGCCCGAGCCGCGCCAAAGTTCCGCATGGCCGGTGCTCGGGGCAGCGGGTTGCTAAAATTGGTTATCTAACAGATAGTTGGATTTGCCGAAAATACACACAAATGCGTATCTCCCGTCTCCTTTGATCATAAATAACATATTGCACTATGTGCTGGCTTGCGCGCTCCCCCGGTCGAAAGATTTTCTTCCCGGATTCCTTTGTCCCAACCAGATAAAGTTTCCCACTTGTGTGGAATTACGATGTTTTTCACCGGGACTAAATCGCCGTAGTTGTGACTATATATTCGTGTTCGAGAGGCCTAGATTACAACAGGGAACCTATCTAAGATACGGCGGTCATCGGAGCAAACCGACCAAGAATAACGCGGCGGCACCTTTGCTGCTGGCTGAGAGTGCGAGTGAATAGGCGGTCTTTGAGGGTGATATCCGAGTGAAGATATAGGGGGAAGAGTGACGGGCGAATGGGCTGGTGAAATTGCGGGCAGGACGACGGCACGATCCCCAGAAGGTGGCTGACAGCTGAGCATAAAATCTAGTTTGAGCTCGTTGGCGCCCGGCGCAGGTGGGTATCGTTCTGCGGCAGACCAGTTCCCGCCCGGAACCGCCTGTGGCGTAGGGAATTTCTCGAGGCTCCCATTCACCGGTCGGTTGGTGTTAAGGAAGACGCCCGCGGGAACTCGGATGTCTCTCAAGTATTCGTAGTCCTCCACCACGGGAAGAATGTCGCAATTTCGGGCCTGTTGAATGTATGAGTGGGTTCAGTTGGAACGGTCAAATCACGCGTACCGAGAAATACGCTACGATGTGCCATTTCTTCTTGGTGGCCGCGGAACCGGGGAGCTGGATTGTCACGGAATAGGTTTGCTTTGTAAGACCGTCGGCTTTTGAAGGACGGTCCTTCCGCTTGGGAGGCCCAGGAATCGAGGCTGAACACTCAGACACCTTCATCGCGCTAGGATGGAAAGTTGATGGACGCGAGTGAAGGGACCAAGGGAAAAACGAACCGTCGAGCGGCCTTGGCTTGCTTCTCTGCATCCGTTTTTTCCATTTTCTCTTCGTAATAGAGATAGTCCCCGCGCATCCTGCTCTGCGACCTGGGGACAAAAGCCTGTGAGTTGTATCGAGGCCAGAGCTAGTCTATACTCACCATCGTCGTCCATCTGTCCATCGAACCAGACCGTCTTCGGGTTCTGATTCCTCCCATACGAAGACATTACCGCTCTGCAACTGGGCCCGCTCTTGCGGCAAAAGCCTGCGCCTGACGAGCGGGAGTATATCCATTCGGACTGCCTCCAGGACTCGGTGAGCATCAGTGATGTCACGAATATCTGTTCTCAGTCAGTATAGGTGGTCTTGTCAAACAACAGGTTGTGTACGGAGAGCTGGGTGTGTGATGTTGGTCGAGAATTCTGGATGGACCATATTAGGATGAAGGATGAGGAAGGGGTAGGGGATTTTTATGAGGGGATAGTATAGAATCCGAGGAGATCACGACGCAACAGGCGTTCGTAAATCGGAATGTCAGATTGAGTTCAAAAACACCCTTCCAGAACGGCATGCAAGGGTCTAGCCAACTTTAGGCGACAGGTATGGGAAACCGCGTGACACGGTAACGTTGGCGAATCACGATGTGAGCCGTATCTGGGAACGAACGAACGCAGAGCTCCAGCGATGGGCGCCGAAACATATCATCGTCAAATATGATGCGCCGGGTGGTCGTGCACGGCGCCCGTCAACCAGAATTAACATTGAATCGATGGATAGTGGCCGACGAAAAGAAACGGGGTTTTCACCTGCGAAGGCCGCAGCGAGTTTGCTAATGATAGAAAGAAACGAGACGGGTTCGTAACGTAACTGACTGACTGGGTGCCTGACGCCTTGCGCACGTGAACCAGAACTGGGACCTCGCTGGAATATACATTTCCCACCGTGACATCGCCGTGACAGAACAAGTTACACAGCCGGTGTGAACGAAGGCTCAGACAGAACGGATCATACCACCGGATCTCTATAATCCATCGGCTAGGCTCCAGCTGCAGATACGGTCCCCAGGGCGGTACCGTGAACCAATCGAAGGACGTGCCTTACGATCTGGGTGTGCAAAAAACTGAACGAAGCACGAGTTCAATATGTCGGAGCGAGAATCATTGTGATGCCCGTCTCATTGTCGCCCGGAATGGATGGCCTCGAACGGTCCAGAGTGGTAATCTTCTGTGAGGTCGCCTTGCGTACGCGGTGTTTCTTCTGCCGATAGTACCATTGATCATAACAACAAAACACAAGCGCAAGACAGCAGCACATGACGGGCAGCACACCAGCCACCATTCCAAGTACAACAGACGGATCGTCTTGAGCACAGATAACGATAAGATGTGGTTTTGACTTTGTCGTGCGAGTCTTGAAAACGCCAAAATACGCATGGGGGTCCGACGAATGACGGGAGTCATTCCCAGCTGCTCCGTCGACGGAACGCCTGATGCTCTCCCGGCACCGCACCTGCGGCAGAAGCAGAGATGTCGCAAGAAAAACCATACGTGAGACCAACCAGCCACATCGGTTGAGGATATTTTTGCGCCACGCATATTAAATGACGTTACTGATTCTTGGAAACTGTGCTCGACGGCCGCCAAATAGAAGTTCCCAAGAGATAGAGCTGCCGGGGTAGCTTGAGGCCAGCCCAGTATTTCTGGTTTCTCGCAAGTAAAGGACGGACGAAGTCGATGCCCTGCGCGCTTGAACGTTGTACCGGCGGCAGCAAGGCATACATCCCATCAACATACCATACAAGATTTATTCTCCCAGGTCTTCGGACCCGTGGCCCGCGAATCCGAGATAATCATTCCACATTTGTCAATATTGTGTCTGAGAATTCTGGAATTGGAACCAAGCGTGGGGTAGACAAGTAGCGGGAGTTGAGGTTTCGCCGTCTTTGAAAGAGGAAAGCAAGTTCGGCGTGGTCACTGGTCACGGTCTTATCAGAAAATTTTCGCTCGGATCATCGGTCCGACATCCAACCTGAAACCGACTTGTCTTGCGTACGTCCGTTGTCTACATAATGTCTTGAAATGTCAAGCCAAACTTGATTTTTTTTTTCAAACCAGGAACTCAGAAACAACAGGTTGACTGCTTCCGTCTACATTGTCCAATTCCCGTTGTCCTGTCGTATTGTCATGACAACCTTGTGCTCCTGACATCGTCTTATCTTTCCACCACTCACATCCCTCCCCTTCGATGGTGACTGGTGGAAAACCCCCCACCACGAACATCCTCCTCGGCGATGAGCGGGTCCGCATGATGCGCTCTGCTCGCAAACTTGGTGCCATTATGGGCACGGCCCCTCTCGTTGTCGACTCCACTGAGACATCACCGGAGCCGTGTGTTCTACCACTGGGGCGGACGACGATGGAGATTGCATTGCCTGTATTGAAGGAGGCCCCCTCTCGAAACAGCCACCGGTCCTCCAAGCGGGAGGGTGTTGTATTCACCGTTTCATCTCGTTCGTCGATTTCCTCCCTCGAATCTGGGGAGAAAACACCACCCGGTCCATTGCCACAGGTAGCGAAATTATCACTGTCGCCGGACTCACGGAACTCTCTGAATTCTGTTACGCGCTTGCGCCTCGTCCTCACCTTGACGCAGCCGCCGTATCCACCGCACCACCCACATCACTGTTCCACAGATTCAATCGACTTGCTCACACGTTCTCTGAGCGTTTTCATCTCCACCCCTCCGCCATCCTCCGACCAAGCCGCGCGACGCAGAAAAATGGTCAAGCTTGTTAACATGCTTGGCGGCCCCATCCCGCCGGCGCTGGTATTCCCACCTCCAGCGAAGCCAAGGCAACAAAGCGCGCGCGATCGTTCCTCCCGGAGACGCTCGCGGTCTGTCCCCCCTTCATCCTATTCCACCGCCACCGCTTCTCCCCGGAAACTGGTGCGTCCCCAGCACCCAGAGGACCTCGTTCTTCCCGCCCTCAGCGTCGACCGCATATCACACCCTCGTCCACTCGCGGCGTATGCGCATTCCCGGAGCCCCACATCGAGCCCCTCATCGACGGGGACAACATCTACGGCTGGGTCACGTGGGCGCCCGCGATCCGTAACGCCGTCGTACAGCCTGCGGCGCAAGGGGAGAGACTCAAAGTACACGTCAGAGTCGTGATGGGCCCCGTACTGGGAGGTTTGCCGATGTGGTGGGTGGCTCCGTCGCCCAGCCCCGTCGGCCGTCTTTTCCCCATCCTACCATACATTCCTTTTATTTTACCGTATAAATAATCATAATCTCCCTATGTACCGATCAAAATCATATGTACCATCTAGTGTAATCCTGCATGTCTGTTGTAGTTCGGTACGACTCTAACGAAATGTCATGAGCAACTATCTGTTGGTGGATGGAAAGTTTATCCGTATTATAGACTATTATAGATGGGCCCAGATGTGCGTGCAGCTCCGACCAGGACCCCCGATAATCCCTTTGGAGGCTAGGTCCGGGTGCGGACAAAATTTTGGGATTTCGGGCCTGAAACCTAGGTCCAGAACGGACAAAAATGAGCCTCGAGGGCCACCAAGCCCAGGTCAGGGTGCGGACAAAAACCACCAAGTTCAGCGGACTTGGTAGCCAGAGGTCTTTGACAACCTATTCTGGACCCAGATACTTACGAAAATGCTGCCTTCATGCAAGAAAAGTCCAAAAACACGCTTAAATCGAGCCGCGGAAGAAAATCGTGATTTTCTAAGCGCCAGAAGCTGAAAATTACCTGATTTGGACGGAATTCCCACGGTAGGCTAGGCCCGGCACGGACAAAAATGCCCAGATCGCACCGAAATCGGCGCGGACAAAAATGGATGGATCCGGGAATTTTTTGACCTAGCCTCCAAAGGGATTATCGGGGGTCCTCTCCGACCCAAGATAAAGCAGAGGAACCATCAAAACCATCCGTCCCTGGTGTGACGCGCGTCTTCCACCTGGTTCCACGATTTTTAGAAAAGGACAGGGCTAAAATCGGTGCTCGGCGGTGCGCCCGAGTCGGCTTAGTTTCGGCAACGTCGGCCTGACGAAGCCTGTCTCTTCCACGTTCGCCGCTGGTTCGCGGGGTCCACATATGTGTCGTGTCATCGGCTATGGACGAAAGAAGTGTTGTCGTTTGGTCGCCGTGAGGAGATGATGTAGAGGTGGTCCTTCCAAGGCCGTCCTTCAGCCGCAGACGGCACGGACCAACTTCCGCGCGTTCAGCAGCGGGAGTTTCTCCGTGATGTCGTCCGGTGGAGGCGTCTCCGAGAAATAAAAGAGCTCCACTGCCTTGTGGTGGGGTAACGGGAGAGCGAGGATGCGTCTGTCAAGCTCCGCCCCCCGATCGGCATCCAGCACAGTCAAGCTCGATAGTTGAAATCGAACGGTCTCGATCCGGTTAGAGCTCGACATTGTTAAAAGTGTCGTAAACACGAAGGCAACCTCGGCCCGATATTCGAGGGATCCAATGAAGATGCTGATGCACTTCAAATTCGTAAAAAGCGCAAGATCGAGGCCCTGTGTGAACTTTCAAGCCACGCACTGGGCATAATCTCAAATTGAACTCACCGGTACAAGCGGCTCGAATTGGAGGTACTCAACGTGTGGAATAGAGGGAGCGAAGGCTGCCCAGCGCGGCAGGGATGTATTTTCATTCAAACACAAACGTTTGAGATTCGAGAAGGCGAACAGGCACCGAGGAGAATTCAGCCAGTCGTGGATGCCATCCGACCACCACCACAGGGTAAGGGCATCGATCTGTATCTTGGCATTGGAAGGAGGGGACTCTGTCAATGGATGCATAGCACCTGCGGCGCTCCAGGTCCGGATGCTGCCGAAAGAAATGTCCCTGATACTAGTGGAGCAGCGGGTCCATATTCCCAGGAAGTCGGATAAAGAGGGGAATGCTCCAGATATGGAGATTGTAGTGAGTGTCGTATGGCTGAGCAGGTCCTGAATCGCGTCTACTTTCAGACCCGACACCCGGTTACCCACAATGAAAATGCGTCGCAGACGTTCTAGATAAGGTTTGCCGAGGAACATGAGGGTCTCGAGCGGCGCTGTGTCGAGGTGGATTTGCAGAGATTCCACCCATCGGAGGAGTCTTGGCGATGCAGCCAACGCGGCGCAAAGGAGACGAGATTGGTGCCGGCTTGTGGTTATTTCCTCGCTGATGTGGAATCCGATTACGATATGGTTAAATAGATGCATTTGAGCAGTGGACGCCCAAGATTGACCGAACAAAGCACAGGCTTTCAAGTCTGGTGGGGAGTCATGTAGGAAATCAATGCAATCGTCGACCAGTTCCTGGACGGCCAAGGGGTTTGTGGAAGACGCCATAGCACTGATATCTAATACTTGCATTAGGTATAAGGATTAAACGCCCTCGGGCTGAGCTTACGCCCTGAGAGACCCGTGGAGATGGTGGACGAAGCGCTGAAGGCGGCTGACGGCTTAATTTGACGTGATTGGTGAATCGGAGTTAGGCGGATCAAAGGTGCAACTCCCAACTTCTGTTTGGAATCGTTGTTGCAACTGAGAGCGAGACTACTTTACCCAAACTAATGTGCCGCACACTTGCCATGAACCAGAGATACGCCTTTGTTTCTGTACTGATGATTTACAGCTGTTTGCATAATTACAGTTGTTCCTAAATAGTTTGAGACTGACAATTTTTTTTTCCCCCGATCTGGACATTCCATATCGGGCTGGTCGTGAGTTCGAACCTGCACTGTTACAAGATTTTTTTCTGTGTCGCGGGAGGCCCATGAATGACCTCTGGCATATAAATTGTATGACATCAGCAGAGAGAATTGTAAGTAGCATTTTTTCAACCCTAAGGCTGCTTCCGCAAAGTTTTGGCCTTTCTGAGAATCTGAACAGACACCGAGAATCGAACCCGCGCGCGTCTCGATATGGAAGGTCCAAATCGGGAACGCGAAAAAAAAATAAGATTCGTCTCATACTACACGGCCAAACGGAATTTCTCGATTCCCTTAAGAATAATTATCTTCACATTTCTTAAGAATGATTTCTAAAATATTTACCTGGATCTTTTGGAAAAATCCTGAGGTTTTTTTTCTCCAGAATATCTTATGGACAGTTCCTAAGAAATTCCTAGAATCAATTCGGCAAATCACGCTCCGGTCAACTTGTCAGTGCAACCGGTGATGCCCGACGCTCTGGAACAGTCTGGAACACTCCATTTCTATTTAGTATTTCTGGCCACCGGCAACCGCGCTTCCAAAATCGTTCGCTTATATAAGCGTGATCGAGCTGTTTTGATGGCAAACTGCCGTCGTGTCCATTCTCATCTCAATACTTTTTTGTGACTACTGAGGACCTCAGTAATGTATTATAACCTTTGAATGAAGCCTATGGCAATTTTTTTGGAGGGCTGGATGAATGTTCTAGTGTGAAACTCTCCAATTCATCTTTGTTTGTTCCAGCTTTCACCGCCTTTGCCACCGATCCAGATGCACTTTACCCAAGCTCCCACGGACTTGATATGGGCTGTGTACTTAGGAACAACTGTAATGACAGTAGCCGAGAAAAAAAAAGAAGAGTTTTGATGCCTTTGCACATTTCTCCTTCATTTCTTGTCCGATTAGGCTGAAAATAGGGGGGATCGAGAGGGTTTCTCAGGGCCTTCATAACAATACATATTCACCTCCCAATTCACAGATTCAAGCTTGATGGGTTTTCCCTTGTAATCAATGGATTTGAGCGATGTCTGATTTTATAACCCACATATCTCCTTCATTTCTCAATGGAATTACATGAAACTGGGTGCTGATTAAAACCCCAATTCACCTGAATCTTCTATGTGCCTTTGGACCATCATTAGCCCTCATCCTCCGGTGTAATGTGTGATTATGTTTTTTTTTTGGGGGGGGGGGGGGGGGGGCTATAAACAGACTCAGGTAAATTCACTACTGCACACAATCAGTCAGTCACCTTTATTTGTATACTGGCAAAACATCTGGTGACAAAATGGGGCTTTCAAACACACCCACCCACATGTAATTTGGTAGAAATGAGGGAGATAGGTGTATTATAAAATTGGACATCCATTAAATTCATTGATTACAAGGGAAAAATCATCAAGCTCAAATCTGTGGATTGGGTGGTGAGTATGGTATGGTTGTGAAGGCCTTAAGAAACCCTCTTGATCCCCCCTATTTTCAGCCTAATTGGACAAGAAATGAAGGAGAAATGAGCAAAGGCATCAAAACTCTTCTTTCTTTCTTTTTCTCAGCTACTGTCATCAATTATGCAAACGGCTTTAATTGCTATGCTCGCCACGGGCCCTTCCAGTAATTGAGTCCTTACTCTCTCGTAGACAGACGGTCTAATCAAAACTACATGTACCTCGTTGGTTGAAAGTCATCTATATGGAACCCTTTCATGGTTTCCTTCAATCCACTGTTCTACTCTCCGTTTGGTGCTTGCACCATTCTTCCGGTAGATTAAACTGGCCCAGACTTGGTTCAAAACACATTTACATTCGGTCTTCCCAATACCCACTGGTGTGTGAAAACAATGCTTGGAGACCTTCCCGAGATGACAGAGTGCAAGTCTTGAAATTTCTTCCCAGCTCAGTCGATCCAGTTGGTAGAAAAGTCTCATTTGTTGAATTGCTAGCACACTTTATAAAACAGTTTGAAGGCACAAGATCATAGAAAAGGAAAATCTTAGACTCGTAACCAGTCTGCTATGGGGCATTTCTTAGTGCAAGCACTTTGCCGCAGGCAGACTGGTACAAGTCGGGACAAACAACCCATGCCACAGTAGCAGACTGGTTACGAGTCTAGGAAAATCTAACATGTATAACTGTAGTTGAATAAATGGTTGTCCAATTTCCAACGGATCAGAGAGAGATGGTCTACAAGTGATATTAAATCAGAGCCGTGGGCCCAAGGGAGTGAACAACTCACACATCAAATCTCTCCCGTGAATTGGTCAAAACCGGCGGGGTGGGTGCCAGCTGCCTCCTCCCATCTTGGGATCATTGTTTTCTCCAGAGACGGTTTCATTGTCAGCCATTCTTTATGGATCCTCAGTTGAAGCATGGACTCGCAAGAAATGGAACTCACCTGCATCGGTCAAGGGATCGTGGAAGTGGTGTCTATGGAGGAGATAATTCAAGGGGAATTGAGAGTCCTCATTATCCACGAGTTCTTCTGACCAGCCCAGGGCGATGAGGTTGTTGCAGATGCTGAGTGGGTAGATCAGGATAAGGCCACCAGGTCAATGGGCAGCTTACGCCTGTTTACGACTAGTGATGAAAGCAGTGTATCAGGAAGCTAGCTCAGCCCAACGTTGGGCCATTACTTTCTCCAGATCCGGTTTGATCTTAACCCATTCTGCATGGATGGTCAAATGAGGAACACAATGACAAGAAACAGTTCCTCACCAGCGTCCGGGAGAGGTTCACATTCAACGACAAACCGGTGGCACAAGAAATCCGAGTTCTCATATTTCGTTGTTTCGACCTCTTCTGACCAGCCCAAGACAACAAGTTTCCCTTGGATGCTGCACAAGTAGGTCAGGATACAGTGAGATGAAATGAAGAAGGCCATGTACACCTGTTTTCGTCCAGCCTTCAAAGCAGCGCGAGTAAGCTGTGCTAGGCAGGCAACCCACTCACAACATTCCCTGGCGGGCTGTGAGCGATTAGCCAAAGCAGCAAGAGAGAAGAGATGAGCTCACAATTCGCATATCAATGAGCATATGGTGGCGGCTGTCTTGATACACCAGCCTTTCCTGTGCATTCATTGCTTCATAAGCGCCAGTCACCGCAATTAGATCTGCATTCATGAATGCAGGATCAAAAGCTAAGAGTCGTGTTAGGCCTAAATGACCTGCAAAAGGAAAGGACAACTTTACTCAGCGGACGAATGCTTTTGAATGTCAACAGAGGGGTCACAGACCAGGTGGGGAGGTGCGTCTGAATCAAACTTGGTGGTACTGGTGAGGAGCCGATGAGCAGTTGCAATTCGAAAATGCGGAGGCTTACTTTGTGAGTTCGCACTCAGAACAATAGGGTCATTCACAGTTCCCCTTTTTTGCTTCCTTTTTGCCTCCTTTTTGCTTCCTTTTTGCTTCCTTTTTGCTCCCTTTTACCGACTTTGGTTCAAGCATGGTCGCTGCCTTTGTTGGTCAGCTCATGCAAGTCAGGAAGAAAGAGGAGCGGAAAAAGGAAGCAAAAAAGGAGAAAAAAAAGGAGCAACCCATTTTTCTCCTTTTTGGCATTCCCTCCGTGGTTTTTTTTTCCCTTTTGGATTACAGCTAATTGCAGTACCGAAGGCGTGAACGAGAAAATTACTGTTTTGGGCCAATTTCCATTTTTGCGTCCGATCTGCTCATATCTCAGTCAGTTCTGCAGGGATCAAGATGAAACATAGCTAGATAATTCGGGGTAATTCATCCGCAATTAGTGATAGAAAGATATCTGCGGAAATATTGTATTCTGCTTCTTCTGGCATGTGAGGCTCCTGGAGCCATAGATTTGCCCATTTCTCTGTCAATTCTGCACAGATTCAGATGAAACATAGCTAGATCGCTCAGAACAACTCACGCGCAATTAGTGATAGAAAAATATCTACGGAAATATTGTATTCTGCTTCTTCTGGTATGCGAGACTCCTTGAGCCATAAATTCGGCCTAGTGAGTCCAGATCTCCTCCAAAGGAGACTAATTCTTGTGAGGTGATACTCAGACATGTATAAGGCGATGTCACAGAGCCATATTCATGAATTTTTCTTTTTTGCGCTTCCTGCCATGCCCAAAGGGTTTCTGTGCAGCCAACATAGAATTGACCCAAACTGTCCGATTTTCAAGTCATATGAAGCAGTAAAAACACCTTATATGGTTGTAGCATACCCCTCTACAGTATAATCCAATAACTCGTGCCAAAAATGCATTTTGTGGATGCTAGTTGGACGCAACACGTCCATTCTCGGCCACCATCAAGGTGTTTTGATTCACATCCTGTGTCCCAATTCGTGGCAACAACCAGCGTCTTTCGCGGACAACATCCTAGAAAACTCTATACACTGTGTTATGACCTTTTCAGCTGTTTGTCATGCTTCATTTGAGTAAGAATCGTTCAGTTACAGCCATTTGATTTATATGATGGCTATTCAGATGGCCTTCAAACGAGGCAGGGAAGGCAGGGAGGTAACATATTTGCTCTTTTGTCTCTATCACTTCACTCGTTACATACATGAGTATACCCTCACAAAAATTAGTCTCATTTGGAGGAGATCTGGGTTCACTAGCCCGAATTTATGCACACCAGAAGAAGCAGAATACAATATTTCTGTGAATATTTTTCTATCACTAATTGCGCGTGGATTGTTCTGAGAGATCTAGCTATGTTTCATCTGAATCTGTGCAGAACTGACAGAGAAATGGGCAAATCTATGGCTCCAGGAGCCTCACATGCCAGAAGAAGCAGAATACAATATTTCTGCACATATTATTCTATCACTAATTGCGGATGAATTACCCCGAATTATCTAGCTATGTTTCATCTTGATCCCTGCAGAACTGACTGAGATATGAGCAAATCGGACGCGAAAATCGAAATTGGCCCAAAACGGTAATTTTCTCGTTCGCGCCTTCGGTACTGCAATTAGCTGTAAAAGGTGTAAAAATGGGACAACTGCAAAAAGAATGGCATTCTACATGCCAATTTGGACGAAAGGAAGAAAAAAAGAAGCCAAAAAGGAGATGAAAAAGGGAGTCACAATGGGGGGTTCCATAGTAGCCCTTTTTTCCCTTTTTGCTCCCCCTTTTCTCTAGTTTTCCATGGTTTTTGCACTTAGACGCAATGTTCCCCCCTTTTCACCCCTTTTTACATAGCTAAACTGAAAAGGGAAAAAAACCAGGTGAAAAACGAAGGGAATGCCAAAAAGGAGAAAAAAAGGAGCACAAATACGAGTGCTACTGTGAACGACCTTAATAGCGAACACGCAGATCCCAGTTGATGGGTATATCAGCACTCTTTCCGCAATCCTTGAGAGGTTTCAGATAGGAGTCGGCTCAGACATCGGATGAAACTGACTTGACAATGATCAGAGAACACCAAAATGGTGTACTGCACCTCCGTCAGACCTGGCGGACACGGAGGCAAAAGGCCGGCTCGAGGTTGATGAGAGCTTGTTTCCATACGCTCCGTGGGCTCTTGTTCATCAAGAACAAGTGAAGGCCCTTGCAGAGCCACGTAAGTTGTAGGATGTCCTCGGGCCCAAGGTAAAGAAGTATCTGTCTTGGAATCAGCAGCGTGGTTGATGAGATATATGTAGGCGTGCACTGTACCTCTATGGCTTAATCGAGAGGTATATCCACTAAGCCAGTCGTTGGGCCATTGCAATCCAAGTTCCGGAAGAAGGAGTTGAGGTGGTGGCCGACGGACATAGTATCTGCTGTGCTGGTGGGGGCTGGATGTGGTTCTTGACAAGTCGCACCAAAGTAGCACAAGGCTCGATCGAGATCGAGCTGAGGCGATGTCGCGGGCCGGGTATGTTTTTGAATTTTGCCTAAAGCCTGTCTCTGATCCAGTTAAACGAATTTCCCGAATAGGACTTCGTCGGAGTTGATTTAGCACACACGTGAAATCAGCGTCCACCGTCACTATCTCCACCGGTCTTGGCAAGCATGTACCAGGTTGACTAGTCCTCCCAAAGTCCTGTAGTGTTTCGACACCATGTCACCCGTCACCTAACATGTTCATTTTCTTGGATGGTCAAACCTCGGCAATCACGAGAAAATTACCATAAAGGGAAGTCCCGCGAATGCCGGAGCACAGCATTTTTGAGCCTATTTGGGGTGAAAAACCATTCGTCACCGTCGGTTAGACTCGTAATTGGTCTGCTATTGCGGCCATTCTTAGCTCAAGCAATTTGCCCCAGGCAGACTGGTACAACTCGGGTGGAAGCAATTGGGCCGAGCGAGTTTGAAAATTTGAGTGAGGCCGATCACGGCCATCAAACCACTTTCGCGGGTGCCATCAATTCTCAAGTAAACTTGAAGGTTTTGTGCACTGTCCTGAGACACCTAGTGAAAATTCTGAAGAGACAGATTTCAAGTCACTGGCCATTAGATCCCGTCTGCCCTTTTGAGTCTCAACATTAGATGGAAATTGATGCAATACCTCAAATGCCGTAGAACGGACTTAGTCACGACTCACCATGATTCTTTGTCACCCGTCACCTGAACTTACGGTCGAAATACTACAGTCCTCCCAAATTCAAGTTGCTTCGAATCTAAGGTTTCAAATCCTACTATGTTGCTGGCCCTGGCAGTTTCGCTTGTCCCAAACTTATGATCACTGGCGGTTTGGCCTGCTGGCGCTTGTGTTTCGGGCTCGTTCATTCTTCCACCTGTCAAGGCTCTTCCTACTTCAAGTTAATGTTCCCTCAGGACAACATTTCTTACCCCGTCCCCGCGTGAACAACATCCATGGGCCGGCCGTTTGGACCAGATGAATGCCTTGATGCCCCTGGACTACATGTCCATCTCCCTAGCTACATCGCAAGCGCAAGCTCTTCGAAATCTGCGTTTGCGTGGAATATTATTGCTTAAATAGTCGCGTTCCAACACAAGGCGTATATCACAGTCTTTCAGAAAGGTAAGACTATGGCAAGCGACGTCCATCCGGAAGGGAGGGAAGAGTTTCATTCGCTCGTATTGGTAGAAGCCAGCTCAGGAGGTGAATAGACCTCAGAAGAATGTTGGACTGTACGCGACCAGAGTGGGAAGAGAATTGCCGGAGGATACGAGCGCTCAGGGAGCAGTACTCGACCACAGGATACCGGACTGTTATTCTTGTGTCTTTCTGAATCTTCCCAGAAATAGTCTGCGGGCTACCTGATGCCAGGGAACTACATTTCAAATTTCAAGTCGATCGTACAGCGTTTTCGAACTTCGTCCATTGTCCAAGAAACGCATCAGTCAAAGATCAAGAGAGATACCGGCCTGTGAGCGGAAATCCTTCAGAGTGTATGACTCCCAGCTTCGATTCACCTTCTTCCATGCACCGCCATCTGGGGATGATTAATACCCACTCCGACCTCATTGGTAAATGAATTACTCAAGCTGCAGGCTTCGAGGGTTGGACATGCTTCTGCCCATGCATGCACTGAAGCCTGTGTTCCAACAGGAGGGATATTATCTCTATCAGAGGTTTCCAACGACAGATATTCGAGTCCGGTGAAATGCGGAAGGCAACTCGTGGCGTGAGCAATCGTCCTCTGAGTGTGTTTCAGTCATGAACGTCCCGGTGAACATATGCAACCCTCACCTCCTGGACAAGGTGATATTTACGTCGCCGCCGCATTCGAAGAGTCCTGGTGTGCGGAATGTGTCTCGCCAAGGACGATATGATCGCTTCATCACAATCAACCTCGTATTCATGCGAGCAAACAAACGGAACCCCGCGAGTGGTCAAGGCCGCGAGTCCCGTAATAATCCTCTCGACCGCATCGTTGGAAGTGTCACCGGGACACCAATCGAGCCACGCCTCCCGTAACCCGCGTACCACCTAGCAAGGAATCAGCCCGGCGGGGCCATCGAAATGTTCGAGTTGCAGCCAGGAGATGCGAGTCCCGTTTGGTATGTCGATTCCGCGGCAGGTTTCGATCCGAATGCGTGTTAGGTCGGGGTGGCGTTGTAAGAATGACACCAGCGTCGCGTCCGGCACCGCGCGTTCAAACTTCATATCGCAACTGACCAGTCGCGGAAAAGTGCACTGGATCGCGCTGACGACGTAGTGGTGAATCACTAGATGCTCTAGTCTGAGCATGCTTTTCATTGCCTTCGTCAGCCAATCGCTCAGGTCTGGCACGACAGAGCTTTTCCTGTTTCGAAATTAACGGTGGAACAGAGTGCCAAAATCGTCGGGAAAACCTGCCATTCCGGCCAGTACCCAAACAGTGGTCGTAGGGAGAAAAATCGGATTGCATCTTCACGGGAGGGGTTGTGGATAATTGCAGCACAGAATTCGCGGACGATGATGTTGGCGCCGGGTGTAAGCGGAAGGTAAGCCGCACGATTTAAGATAGGCAACGAGAGGTCGTGAAAAAGTTTTGAGACACGGCAGAGCGTGGCCTGGTCTGCCTGAAGCGCAGCCCGGATAATTTCAGTGAGAACCTCGTTTGGAAGCCATCGGGTGATTGCCCTGGAGGCTCTGTACGCGCCGCGGGTCAGAACCATGCTGAGTGATCATGGACTGGGGACGAGAAACGTTTGCTGCAGCTTGGTCATGTTAGGGATCAACGCTGATGACGCGTACAACCTGCCTTCGGGAACGTCCATGGAGTGCAAAAACTGCGAGCTGAAGCAGCGCCAGTTCTTTTGCACCAACTGCCTTAGAATTCAGTAAGTGCTGCCCTTGGATTTTACCTCGCAATTTGAACGGAAACGACCAGCACGCGGGATTTCCAGTTAAAGACGCAGCACTTTGCAGCGGAGCGCGACGAACAGGTAGCAAAATCCACAAAGGCGCTTGGCGGAATTGAGGGAGCAAGAGTGCGCCGCGCAAGTGTCGCGCAGATTCAGGCCCGTGTAGACGAAGTTCTGAGTGCACTTGCGCGGCTGAGGAAGGACAATGACAAAAGTGAGCCAATTGCGCGGTTTTTCTTCCAAGTTGTGTTCATGAACAGAACGCGACCGGTTGCGCACGCTTCGTGAGTCACTTGCGGAGCGCCGCCGGACTCTTTCTGCTGCCACTACCACCACTGCACAGAATCCCAATAATACAGCCCAACACCCCGCTCTTGCCGCGCCCCTGGCAGCACTCACCAACCTATCGGCGCTTATCGCTCGAGCGCGGGCAGGGCTCGTCCAGGAGCTCATTGACGTCTTCCATGTCGTCGAGGTCGGCGGACGGCCACCGCTCGGCGGCAAGGCGGGGTCACAGGGCGAATGGACCATCGGGGATTTAATACTCCCCGTCCCAGGCGATGTGCGGCGCTATCCGCCACAACACATCAACGCCGTGCTGGGGCATGCAGTCCACTTTGTAGGCCTCCTGAGCTGGTACCTCGGGGTCAAGCTACCGTTTCCGGTTGAGTGGGAGGGCGGCAAGCTCGGGGTAGGTGTGCCATGGATCGGACCGGGGCTGGGCGGGTGGGGAAGGCGAGTCGCGTGTATACTCCTTATTTTATTTGTTCAATGCTAACCGGCGCGCAGATGGACGGCAAGCCACCCGCTGCACCTCTCGCTCTCTTCCTCCCCCACCCCCGCCTCTCCAACGCACTCCCGCGTCCCGTCCAGTGACCTTGGCCTCTCCCAATCCCTCTCTGGCTCCCTCTTCTCCGAAGCCTCCGCCGGGGACGACCGATCCGCGAACGCGAAGCACGCAAAGGCAGAGCCCGAGGCGCCGCAGTTCACCACCGCGCTCGCGATGCTACTGTACAACGTCCTGTACCTCGCACAAACGCAGGGCGTCGTCATCCCGCTTGCGCAGGCCGGTGACGTGTTGAGCAACCTGTGGGCCGTGTGCTGCTCGGGCGAGCTCGGGCGGTGCGTATTTAATTTAGCTTGGAACTTGTGCGTTTTTTATGCTGACGCACACGCAGCCGTTCGCACGCGACGTCCTCGTACCCCCTCCCGCCTCTCCCCGTGCCCGCGCCGGGCGCGTTCCCGATCGAGTTCGCGCACGTGCTGCAGGCGGCTGCGAGCGGCGGGGGGCGGCGCGCGGCGCTCACGAGGCATATCTCGACCGGCGTCGTCTCGGAGAGCCGGGACGAGACGCGGCAGGAGAAGAGGAAGGGCAAGACAAGCAAGGAGAAGGGCGGGACGGAGGAGGAGGACGGGTGGGATGTTGTTAGTGAGGAAGGATATTGAATGTACTTAATCCGCGCGTTCTATACATTCTGTTGCTGAAGAAATTCCTGATCAGATTTTGGTTTTGAGGATGTTCGGGGACGGACAATTACCGATCTGAGACTTATATACTCTAAGACTCGCTATCTCCTGACGCCGCCTGCCCCTATCTGGTACAATCTTGTTATCCTTCCATCGCGTAGGAATCCACCCCACTCGTTCAGCAGGTCAGCAGATACTATGCTCGACGGCGAACGATCTCAGCTCCTATGCGCATCTGGGAACTTAGATGACCGATAGGCAACGGCGACCGGCTTCCTGAATATCCCTCTCGATTGCATCAGACGTACGGACACTTACCTGCCTCATCGACCACGCTGAACCCAAACAGATTTTTCTTTACCTGGGGCCCGAGGACATCCTGCGACTTGCGCGGCTCTGCAAACCCCTTCGCTGGTTCTTGATGAAGAAGACCTCACGGGGCATCTGGAAACAGGCCTTCGTCAACTTCGGGCCAGCTCTTCCTGCCGAGTCTGACGGAGGTGCAGTACGCCAATTTGGCGTTTTCCGACCATTGTCATGTTGGTTATATTCGTTATTGAACGGTTCCCTTCTGACATTTCTCAAGGACTGTGGCAAGAGTCCGAATCCGTCTGGGGACTGGGATCTACGTGTTCGTTATTGTTCCGATTGCGAACTCGCAAAGTAAATCTCCACGTTTTCAAATTACCACACGACCAAGTTTGACTCGGCTGAACCCCCTCGTTTGGTATGTGACCCCTCGGTTGACATCCGAAAGTTAATCGCCATACGTCCTCCGAGTAAAGTCGACCTTCTGTCAGTGATTTCCGACTAATGCGATTTAGCCTTTTATCCTGCATTCTTGAATACGGATCTAATTGCAGAAGAAAGGGTGGCGTATCGAGACAGACGTCATCGCATGCTCATCGATACGCGAATTGTAGGCGTTTCTCGTCTTTTGCTGCATCTGCTGATCCTTTCGAAGCACGCCCGAGAATGCCGTGACTGGGACGTTCCCCGAGTGCAACGCGAGCGTGCTGTGTTGAAGGCCAGTCGTCAAGAAGCGTAGGTTTCCCGTTCAATTTATGCAGCCATATTTTAATCCACCCATCCAGAATCCGAGACAAACTCATCCAATTGGGCTGGTTGGAAGAACTCAATTCGAGGGACGGTAAATCCTCACAGTTCTACCACCACTACCACGTCAACAAATACAAGCCCCTCACGGACGCCGGTGAGCTCTACGTTCTATGGATTCTTTCTTCAGCCGCTGACCGACCGTGCAGAATGGTTGGACATAAAGCCGGAGATGGAGGAACTCATGCTCAAAATACGGGCACGGCCACCTTGCCTAGCGGCCGCCGAGATTTACCTTCACAGAGCCTTTCACGGAAATGTCTATTGAAGAACGCGACAAGGGTGTCGCAGTTGCGATTAAGGCTGATCCTACCGATCAATTCGTGGAAGAATTTCAAAGGGTGTCTGCGGACTCATAAATCGACTAGTCAGTGATTCATTCGCAGTGTCGGCGTCCCTGTGATTTAACCTCACTCGCCAGTTCGTTCGTTGACCCTGTGTGCACTCATTCAACTATCATTATTCTCACCTTCTATGTTACTATAGCTTTTCCGGTGCTTTATCTCTACCACTTGTGTGTGTGGCATACGTAGTATCCGTCCGCATCGGCGGAGAAATTGGAAATTTCGACCCTCCTAATTTTTCTCTCTGGTTGTGCAATCTGGCTACGGGAGACTACGCTTCCATATATTTGGGGGTATTTGGAGTCGTAGAGGGTATTGATCTTGTTCTTAACAACGACATGCCGCCATCCTGAAGAATAACTATGACATGGAGTATACTTACATCACGGAGCTAAGCAATTCAACTCCTGACCGTTGCGCTTCCCTGTTCAAGACTGTATGAACAAATAAAATTCCCTGAACAGGCGTCGGTTGGACGATGACCCATTTCTTCTCAAAGTCTATACTATCACCGTTATGTTGGCGCGCAGCTATTCAGGCAATACATGTAATATCATTGCGTCATCCAAAAACATATTTTATATATTTACAGACATTGCGGTGCAGCTAGAATGATAGGTGTATATAGCACCGGAATCCTCATTCAGTCTAAACGGCCGAGCCAGGCTAGGTGTAGTTCGCGGGGACAGTGTAGTAGGATCCCGGTTTCTAACAAAAAAGAAAGAAAGGTGAAGAAGACACAATTTGCTCGGATCCAGTAGGAATTGGACGTACGTATCCGCAATACACCCCCGCGGCCGGGATCTCGACTTAAGGGCTCCGGACCACTGGGCCCTTGTTGAAGGAAAACTTGGAGTTCGAAGAGAAATAATATATCGCCGGGATCACTGCAAGAATGAACCAGTACAAAGCGGCGCGCAGTTACCGGAAGGAAATTGAAGTCAGATAAGACACTGAAATTGCGTGGCACATAATAATTCTGGCCGTCAAGACAAAACGCAGGACCTAATCCTACCTCTGGTTCAGTTATCACGCCCTTGCCCTCTTAGAGCAAAATTTCCCGAATAGGACTACGAAGTTGTGTTTATGATACAGCAAACAAGTGAAATCGGTATCCATCGCCATCTCCACCGGTCTTGGTAAGCATGTACCAAGTTGAGCAGTCCTCCCAAATTCAAGTTGTTTCAAATTCAAGGTTTCGAATCTTACTATGTTGCCAGCCTTGGCGGTTTCTTTCGCATTTTGCTTGTCTCAATATACGGCGTCGCCAAACCCCTGGCGAGTTATGGCCAGGGGCGGTTGCACTGAAATCTTGACAAATTCATGTACCAACGGCGTGGTGGCCTCCACGGTTACCCCTCGGTGACCTGTCACGTGATCTTTCGCGCGCTTGAACTGCCGGATGTATTGATCGTGGTGACTTAAATTAATTATACCTACGTTCCCCTATTGGGACACATCGTTCGGACAGAGTGGAGAGTTGATGGGAAGGAAGGGAAATTTCCTTTCTGACCAGTCTTCCCTCGGTACCTCCCATGTTCAATAATCTCCCTCATTTGAACTGTTTCAAGGTCTGTTTAACTATTTTATTTCCCTACTGTGCTTTACTACCATTATTTGGGGTTAAAAAATGAATTTTGAGAGTGACCAAACAAAGATGCCCACTCCATCCATTGGAGATCATTCGGTCCGATCGGACACTCTGTGATGGGTTTCATTCGGTCCGATTGGTCATTTGCGTTCCATCCCATTGGTGATTCGAAAAAATCACATTTTACACTACCCATTCCTTCCAATCGAAAATCTACTGCGCTCCATTGGAAGGATTGGCACGAATAAACCCCACTCATAATTTCCATTCTTCCCGAAGGGTCATTTAAATCTCACCTCGAATATAGTGTAAGTATAGGGATGAGCTCTCTGTAAAACATGTTTTTGGAAAATAAGTGCTTTAACTCGGGTTTATTGTCCGCTACAGAATGTTTCTCCTGGCTCTGTGCTGCCCTGCATCAATATCACTTTGTAAGAGATAAAAACCACTACAGTCAATTTGTTTCGAACTTTGGATGGAATAAGAGGCCTCAGAGTACATGCGAAACCTTTCAAATAGTGTTCTTCTCATTTGGCCACCAATACAGCCGGACGGAGGCACTACCACCATGTGTGCATTTCAGTTAACAAGTCATTACATAAAACATTGATTACGGGTTACACAAAGTATACAGTAATTCCAAGCGAATTTCTGGTCCCAAGACAACCCACTTTCGTGATGAGTGGTTGAGCTTCTTCTCACACACACTCAGCTTTTTATGGCAGCGGGATTGGCTCAAATATCTGCATTAAGCATCTATCCTCTGATTGGAATCACTCCCTCCCCAATACAAGCTCAAAAAAACGGTTGATTCAGTTCAACACGATGTAACACTGTAAGCCTAAAATTTACCATTTTCACCCAATGTATGGGCTAAATAAATTCATGTTTGCCCACAGAAGACCAGATATGTCCAGTATACATTTGGTATACCCATAATGAATGGGATATTCCTGGCAAATAAGGTGTTTGAACAGTTTCTTGAGGAGAGCGAACCGTGGGAACACCCTGCTGATTCCCGCCAACAATGATCGGCAGTGCCACCGGTACCCTCGGAGCCGGTTTTCCGATCACCAGAGGGTAAACCAAGAGGCGAGCGATCTTTCTCGATCAAACACAGACACACCGAAGATTGGCAAATTTAGGTACAACTGATGTTCAATCCGATGCCCTAAGTATCAAATTACTGGAAATGAGAGCTGATATTGAAGCCCATTTTTGTAGCTTCAGTACGACCCATATTGTTCTATAAACTAGTCGAATAAAATTATGATCTGGGTACACCGAAATCAGGTTGAAATCCTACGGGTCAGATTACAAAACAGACCAGCTCAAACCAATAACCTAAACTACTGGGTTGGTGATTCATTTTGGTGCTGACCAAACCTCAAGTTTGGACCTGAATCTCAGCCCAGAAGGATTGTGAACCGAAAGAATTGATTTCAGTCCCATTGAAATCTGTATGTTGGCAGGGGATCCAAATTTCGGCAGGACTGAAATCAATTATTTCAACTTACATTTCAGGCAGGGTGGAACATCAAGGCGAACCTTACATTTCCAGAGGAACGAAATGGTTAATGATACAAGTACTTTTGATGACCCATTTTGACTCATACTTCCATAATCTCATTCACAGTGTTTGAAACCAATTCTAGTGCAGCTGAAATCAAGTCTTATTTAATGACTATGAAGTGCAAAATCAGTACTACTGAAACTCCTAGAAAGAGGTTCAATTTCAGGTCGATATTTTATACAGCATGGGATTTTGGTACTCGGATTGCACATCAGTTGCACCGAAGTTAGCTAATTGTCAGTGTGAGACCTCTTTGACGGGGTCCCCAAATCGGGCCATCCCGTGATTGTTCTCAACTTTTCATGGGCTCAACCCTGGACTTTATTTACGACCTCATCCATCCACTTAGCAGCTCCGGGATTTTGGCTACCCCCCCCATTTTCATACATTCTGCATCTGTCTAGGTACTCAACAAAATACTTCGGGCCCATAGCACAGCACAGTTGAGTTTATGAAGTGATTTAGAGCCGGCTCGGCCAATGATCGGCATGTTCTAAAACTTCCCAAAATTGCCAACGATCGAAAAAACCTTCCCAAAATTGCCAGCGATCGAAATTCACTCTTTTTAATGACATCATCACCACTCTCAACTCTTTTTTATGCTTGCCGGATGCTCGGACCGGTGGCTGTACCCCCCCCCCCCCCCCTCTGACAGCTGTCACCGACAAACCGAGGTCTGTGTCAGCGACTTTCATATCGCTCGCCTCTTGGGGTAAACACGTATATTCCGGTGGTTACCTCGGCTATGCTACGCGGGGGTAACCCCCTCAGCTCGATCTCGAGTCGATCACATTTTATAAAGCCTTGTGCGATTTGATAGCCACATTCAGCCCCACCCCGTCTCGCCAGCACAGCAGATACTATGTCCGTCGGCCAACAGCCTCAACTCCTTCTTGCCTCCTGGAACTTGGATGGCAATGGCCCAGCAACGACTGGCTTAGTGGATATACCTCTCGATTGCGCCATAGAGGTACAGTGCACGCCTGCATACTTATATCTCATCAGCCACGTCGCTGATTCCAAGACAGACACTTCTTCACCTTGGGCCCGAGGACATCCTGCAACTTGCGCGGCTCTGCAAGGGCCTTCACTCGTTCTTGATGAGCAAGAGCTCACGGAGCGTATGGGAACATTTTGGCGTTCTGATCATTGTCAAGTCAGTTTCATCCGATGTCTGAGCCGACTCCTATCTGAAACCTCTCAAGGATTGCGGAAAGAGCGCCGATATACCCGTCGACTGGGATCTGCGTGTTCGCTATTGTTCTGAGTGCGAACTCACAAAGTAAATATCCGCGTTTTCGAATTGCGGCCGCTCATCGGCTCCTCACCAGTACCACCAAGTTTGATTCAGATGCACCTCCCCGCCTGGTCTGCGACCCCTCTGTTGACATTCGAAAGCTGATTGCCATTCGTCCGCCGAGTAAGGTCGTCCTTTCCTTTTGTGGGTCATTTAGGCCTAACGCGACTCTTAGCTTTCAATCCTGCATTCGTGAACGCGGATCTAATTGCGGTGACTGACGCTTATGAAGCAATGAATGCACAGGAAAGGCCGGCGTATCAAGACGGCCGCCACCGTATGCTCATCGATACGCGAATTGTGAGCTCATCTCTGAATCTTCTCTCTTGCTGCTTTGGCTAATCCCTCGCAGCACGCCAGGGAATGTCGTGAGTGGGCAGCCCGCCTAGCGCAGTTTAAGCGCGCTGCTGTGAAGGCTGGTCGTAAACAGGCGTACGTGGCCTTCTTCGCTTTCTCTCGCTATCATAATCTATCCATCTAGAATTGAGGACAAACTCATCGCCTTGGGCTGGTCGGAAGATTCCGCAAAACTCTATATAGCGGATTATGGGCGGCGATCGCGGTTCTCCTACCGCGAGTTCGTCGATAAATGCGAACCCCTCACCGACGCCGGTAAAGAACTATTTCCTGTGTCAATGATTTATCCTTAACTAAACATGCATGAAGAATGGGCGGAGATTCAACCGGATCTACAGGAACTAATGGCCACAACACGAGCAGATGCAGCTTCCCAGGCGGCAAAAGCTGTTTTGCTTGCTGATCGTACACAAGCGTAAGCTGCCCGTTCATTTCATGGCTGTATCCTGATCAACCCACTCAGAATCTGAGACAAACTCATTGCCTTGGGCTGGTCAGAAGAACTCATGCATGATCATTTAAAGCGCTCGCAGTGCTCGCCGTTTTCCTGGCATCACCATGTCCATAAATACGAGCCTCTGACCGACGTCGGTGAGCTCCATTTCGTGCGAATCTGTGCTTCAGCTGACGATCCACGAAGAGTGGCTGATTATAAAGCCGGATATGGAGGAATTAATGATCGCGAGGCAGGACGAGACGGCTGTCCGCGAAGCTGCGCGGCAGCATTATGTGGAAATGTCTGTTCAATACCGCTCCATTCTGAATGAGCAGCAAGTGGACATTTTCGATGCATACCCCAGGAATGCCGCCACTTTTAGACAATTGATGCGAGAAACCGGAGGATTCTTCGCGGGAGATATCGAATAGATGATGTTCAACGCGTGAGTCGTTCATTCCCTCGCGTGCGCGGCTCTGATTTAGCATCAATTCCAGACTTTCTCATTGATTCATCGAAAATTGCCCAATCCAACTTCGGGTATATAGAATGTCTATGATAAATTTTCCTTCCCTACGAAATTTTGTGTTTGAGATGTTTTAGAAAGAATTGAGTCGTTCTACGAAGTGGATCGATTTGCGGCACAGACTGAATCGAACCAAAATTTATTATCATTGATTCCACTTTCTGCATCTCATAGATCCCATGTCCCGAAAGGAACCGAATTTTAAGCGAGTGATTGAGAGGAACCGCGCGAGCAGAGCAAACAAACCCTGGTTAAAAAGAACGTCTTCAACCGACGATGAGGTTTTGTCTCGTTGGAAAAGTAAATGATAGACAGCAGAAGGGGGGGGGAGTGCACATTTTGGGTGCATAGAGTACAGTACGTCCTATTGTACAGTTCAGGAATGCGAAAGAAATCGTGGACCCATTTCAGGAACGTAGAAATGTCATTGGTCAAACGAGTCGGCAGTATCTTATTAAACCCGAGGCATCTCCCATCGCAAAACTGAGGTGAAGGTGAGGCAGTTTCGAATGGAAACACAAGTACGTACCTCGCAGTGTCTGGAAAATATCCCCTTCAAGAATTGGTTCTTCTGCTACCTCGTAGCAGACAGCATCTATTTCCCCGGCCCGAGGTCTAGCAATGTGACGTTCGGCGCGAGTCCAGTAATCCTCCCCGGCGTGGACAGCCATTTGCGAGTCCGTGAGAGCAATATATGTCTTGTAGCTGACGACGAATCGCACATCCTGCACGGGGACGTCCGGGGGAGCTGCATGGTCCCTGGCCTGCGCCGACCGGACCAGAACTATAACTGCCAACGTGCGGCACGTCTGCAGAAGATGGAGACACAGTGGAATCTGCTTCTCGGCGTAGAATGAGAGACTCTGTTAGAGGCGGAGGATGAGCGCGAGCGCGTCCTACAGCATCTTGTACGGGGTCGGGTTGTCTCGGACGAGATGCGTAATCTGACACCAGAAGTTTAAGTGGTGCCAGTTCAGCGGAGAGGCATCTGAGGCCCCGAGGCTTCAAAGGTTTCCCCTCAGCTGGTGGATCGTCCAAGACAGCTCCTTTCATTATGCGGAGATTTTTGACACCAGTGCAAACGGGAAGGATTGTCGTCCCTGGGGACCCCATGGAGGTAAAGATCGCGAAGAGCCTCACGCAAAAACTCTGGTCTCGAGCGTATCGCCGGCAACAGTGTTTCGGTGTCGAAGTAGGAATATCTGTCCAAGGGTCGCGGACGGTCGCTGCCATTGGAGTATGCTCTGTAGGTGACCAGTGCAACTGTGCGATATAAAAGCGGCTCGACCCTACATGTGGTCAGATAAGACGGTTTTTACCGTCGTGAACCACAAACCATTTTTTGATGCGCCACGCGACGTGGAGAGATGCGAAGAGGCTTCGAAGATGGATCGTTGGAGTTCGGGGGGAAGGGAGTCACATTCGGGGAGGTTCATGTTTTGCGAGGAAAAGGACAAGGACGGTTGATTCCGAAATTCCGAATGTCCTGAGCATTGTATTGTGATTGGCGTTTTTAGACTAAACAAGAGCGCGCCGGCGCACTTCGCCTGGGTCGTCGTGGTGCTACGTATGGCCCACGTCCTCGGGCGTCAAATCCTCGCTGATTGCCGACTATCGGAGTTTAAAGGCTTCGGACGTTATTTTATAAAGAGGAGAACGAGTGCGGAAAGAGCAAACGAACAACACTGCCTCTACGCAATGCCGCTCAGCACCTGCCGCGTGGGGCAGTGCCCGGAGGGCCGGAGCGCCCCGCGAATATTGTTCAGCGCAAGTGATTAGGCGCCTGTGGAAACAGCACCAAATCTTAGGCTTAGCACCGCTTATGATTAGCGCCCACGGCTGTTGCCTCGGTTGTCTCATGCACTGACTGGGACGCGCTTGTATGGTCGATGGATCCATGGGAATCCACGAATTGTCCCTGTTCTCTCATGGCGATGTTCCCCCTCGCCCCAACCTATCTCGCTTTCACCCTCAACACCCTCACACCGATATTCGTGCCTACACCCGCAGACGTACTCGCTATCGAGTCGTACTTTGGGCTGTCGGGCCCCGGTTTCACTTTTGCGTTCCTGTACAACCCCACCGACCCGAACTCCGGCATCGCAATGGATGACCGCGGCCGCCTAGCGCCGGTGCTCGAGACACGGTGGCGCGAGTTCGAGCGCGCTGTGGCAGGCGCACAGGCGGAGATGAGCGACCCGCGGGGCGGGGGAGGTACGTGGAGCCGACCGCAGAACGTATGTTCGTTTTTGGTGCTTCCCCCCTCTCAATTTTGACACATTCATGGCCAGTGGACGTGCCCGACGGATATGTACTACGATCTCGGGCTCGCGGGTAGCCTCGTACGTTTTACGCTTTCGGGCCACACCGTCTCCGCGCGGTACGACGGCTATCCGGACGACGTGCAGTGGTATACCCCCGATGGCAAGATCAAGGTCGTTGACGCCGTGCCTAACCCCTTCCTTGAGGTCTGTTTTGGCAACTTTTACCGGACGCATTTGACGGATGTCTTCCAAGGTGGAGCGAATCATCCGGTCCCTCTCGGAAGAACTCTTCCCGCGGGACTTGGAGGTGCATCTCTCCTTGATTTTATTCAGGTGTCATAACATCCATCCAAGTTCGAGCGGACCGTCATATCCCTTTTGCATGATATCCCGGACTGGTCGTTACCTCCAAATTGTACATTTTTTCAGCGTCTTCTTCGCGCCACTAACGACGTGTCTAGCACCGATCTCGGACGAGGTGACTCCGATGCTCCGTGCAATCATGCGGACGGCCGGGATTCGACGGTGGAAGGGGGTATATTGATCTTTAGCGCTCCCAGCTTCATACCTGGCTGTTTGTATTTTAACCAGGCACCTCGTGTTCTGGTGCACTGGGATATACTTGTGCGGCAATCGAAATCGCGCCAAAGACAGGCACGAAACGTACGAAACCCCTGACGGGACTCGCTGAAACTGCCATTTGACTATTCCCTTCGTGCTGCCTCGTTCTGCCGTATCATGATGCCTCTGTCTGCATACTGATTTTTATCCATTGCAACATTCACTAGCGAGTTTCCTACCACAAACCAACGCAAATATTCTTGCCTTCTCATGTTTTCAAACCGGAGTCCCAAAATATTCGACTCATTCTTTCCCTACTGCGAAACAACAAAACGTAAAACCTCTGTGTCGTTGTTAAACTTCCAACGACCGCGTAACCATCCCGATTGTCCCGACCGAGCCCCAAAGCAATTGCGAACCAATGTCGCATTGTGGCCTGGATGCAACCTGGACGCGTCTTTGCGCAGTAACCAACACGCGATGCATCGCGTTGTCGTCACGGAAACGTGTTGATTAATGTTTAACTTTTTGTGATCCTCGCGTTCCGCCCCCATCCGCGACTACGGGTTGGTCAAGGTGGGAACTTTCGGATTCACGACGAAGCACTGCACTGAACGACGATAATAGTCGGATCCCCGTCCAAAATCATGGTTTGGTCTAGATCTGAGTATCGCAAGCAATCCAAAGCGAATCTGCCACGGACGTGCGCGTCAAGTGAGGACAAAGAAGAAGCAAGTTGGGGGAGACTACAAGTACATGCCCAGGTGGCAGGTACACCACTTGTTCATTTCCCAGTCGTTGTATTTATAGCACAATAACTCCATTCTAGGATTCTATCGTGTATCGACGGTTGGTGAGAGAACCGCTTCAGCTCCAGTTTCTAGGCTTCCTGCAACTACTTGCTGATTGTAGCCCGTTATGACCTGACCCCCGTTTTCTGGATTTTCATAAAAAGCCGCAGGTTCCTTCGATGTCGACCAGTATCTGCGTGCTGGTCATCAGGTCCCCTCCATCCATTCATCTCACATCTCGCTCGACGGCATCCTCCTTTCTCCCAATTCTCCTCATTGTAACACTCATCACACGAATCATCATGACTCCCTCCGTGTCCTGGTTTGCAGCTCTGGCACTGGCGGCACCGCTCGCTGTGTACGCCATACCATCACCGCAGACGCTCCCTGCCGCCGGATGCGTTCCCCTCACTGCAGTCGATGTCCAGACTAGTATGTCTGTCCACCGTTGATTCAATCCGAATTTTAATTTTCCGGCTTGTCAGTCCCCGGCTGGAGCACCCTTCAATCCACCGCCGAGACGGAGTGGGGTACCGGACCGTACAATGTAATCGCCAACGACCCAGCTGTTCGTGCTTCCCACACTACATATTACATTCTCTTCATCTCACACTTTGTATAGTATCCGGCTCAGGCTGCCACAAACTGCGCGGGGACTGCGGGAGGGTGGGTGTGGTTTGAATATCTGCAAGTCGTGGACGGGCATTATAAATGTAGGCGGTCGCTTCCGGCTTTTGTACGCACAACTGATCCAATTCAATGGTAGGGGCTCTGAATATGGACGATGTCCTCCCCAACGCTGCTGACCGCCAAGTCGGTGTCAATCCTCCTCCGGCGCCGTCGCCGTCGGCGACGCCCGCATAGTTAAACCATGCTCCCAAGTTCTCCTGTATATATAATTTATTGAAATAAATTTGCGATCATGAATGGACGTCCCTTGAACGTTGGTCCAGGTCTAAACCTCTTTCAAGCTCTCAATTATCGCCTCGCCTTTGACGCACACAGGCCCATGCCCCTCGCCGAGGTTGGCGCGACCCTGCGCGCAATCGAACCCGGCGCATGGTACGGCGCCGCCGCCGTTGCCACGTCTTCGCACGGGCGCTCGTCGCAATCATACTCCATCCCGAGTCTCAAGGGGCGCGATGACTGGCTCGCACACGGGACACTCCTCCGACTGCGCCCACACCATGAGCTTGCTCCCGCGCGGGCTCTTACTCGACCCCGGGCGGCCCACGACACCCACGCCGCCGTCGGGCTCCTTGCTGCTTGAGGGCGACGGTGCGGGCCAGGTTCACTGTCGGCGTTTTGTTCCCCGCGTTTGGGTGGCACCACCCCCCGCTGCGAATTGGCGATCCAGGCCCGGACGTGGGGGCCCCGCCGAGCTCGCTGCTGCACCCGCGGTCGCCGCAGCAGGGGCAGGAGCGGCGGCCCTCGACCGCATAGCCGACGCCCTCGCCGACGACAGACGCGCATTGCAGGGCCTCCCGCGGCCCGGCCTCACCACGCTCCTCCCCGCGTCGCGCTCGACGCGCACGCTCGGCGACGATGTGGACTATTCGCGGCCGATTGGCTATCCCGACCTGCCCACGAGTCACGTTCACATCTAGCTTTGCTTATGGGTTTATTTCGTGGATCCGATATTCCTTTCCATGAACACCCTATCCTACAATCAAATCCCCATATCCTATGAAAAATACTATGAGCAATGGAGACGTTTCTGAGTATCACAAAAGCCGTACTTGAACGCGGATAACGCACGCGTACCAAGCCTCGTGAATTTAAAAGCGGGAAACATTCTGCCAAGTCGAGCGTATGTGTTGAGGTATAATATATGAGTTCCACCGCCTTCAGATGGGCAGTAACGATCTGTCGGTCTATTTCCGGCCCAGATTGTGGACCTGGGAATGTCGTATCGTCTGCATAGAATTGGATCGTCTCTATCCGATTGGGGCGCGGAAGCGTTGGGAGTATGTCCAAGACCCGTGCTGCGTCCGCAAGAAGCACAATCAATTCAAGACATTTCAAGTTTGTGAATGACGCGAGGGAGATGGATGTCGGATGCTGTAGGAGATATTGCGTGAGGGCGGAACAAGGGCAAATGCTGGCAAATGGCACATACGGTCGATTGGAGTTCAACGCTGAGAGACTCAATGCGAGGAATCGCTGGAGCAAGCACTGACAGAGTGAGAACGTCCAAGGCTCTATTTCGTTCGTTCAACGCTAAACACCTGATATCCGAGACGTCGAAGGGACACTGGGCAGAATCTAGCCAGGGATGAATGTTGTCGGACCACAATATGTCGAGTGACTCGATCCTGATCCGCGTATCGGAAGGACGTACGTGTGTGATTGAGGGGATTTGCCGCATATGGACGGCACAGAAAGCGACGGTTTTGATGTTTGGGGAGCAGTGCTCCAGGACCTCCATGAATCCCAAGGAGACTCGAATTCTCCGAAGAGGGTGATGCCGGTGAGAGTTGGATGGCGCAAGAGTTTTTGGGCTGCATTGATTAATGAGGCGGGCGAGTGGGTCCAGTCAGGGCCCATGATGTTAATCCGCCTGATACCAGGGAGTGGCAATTTTGAGAGAGTGATGAGAATATCCCGAGGTGTTGTCTGAGGGCATATTTCGATGACCTCGATCCAACGACGGTGTCTCGCCGAGGAAACCAACACCTCGCAAAGACAAGGCCATCGATCGGCTAGGGCCTTTAGAGTGTTACTGTCAACACTTGGATCGTTGGTGGAGAACGGAGTTTGGTCTATGCATATGTGACGAAACAAGTGCATCTGGGCTGTCGGTGTCCAAGAGCGGCTGACCAGAGAACATGCCTTCAAATCTGGATGGGAAGCATGCAGGAAGTCGATGCAATAGTCGACGAGTTCCTGGATGCCCAGTGGGCTTCTACCGCATGTAATTCTGTGTATTAGAATAATTAGTGTGAGGATGATCATGGTTTGGCTGGGCTCACCCTCCGGCCGCTCTGGATGTAGTGGACTGTGGGGGTGATGGACTTGGAAACCCTTGATCCGATTTCTGCCGATCAAATTGACAAAGCTGAAGCCTGCAGTCCAGATTGGGAATTTCTTTGAACCTCACGAAACCAGCTGGAGGAAGAGGAGGATGAGGACATGGTGTATAGTCTATGTAACGTTCACCTCCTGTGTTATGGTTCTTCCCCCCGCGCCTTGTCTTTGGTACGCAAACCAAAGATTCCCGATACCAGAACGACACATTGCATTGTCTCCAGATAGCGGATCGCAAGAAGACACCGAAATTTATCAGCTATACAGCCGCAGAGTTTTTTTGAAAGGAATTGACAAATAAGCTGTGCTCGGTTGTTGCCGATTGTTAACTTATCGCTCCCGGGCCGCTCATCCCCGAGGCTTCGACTTCGACGGCGAGCATGAGACCAAGACCCTCCCCTCCCTTAAGCTAGGATCTGAGAAATCAGGTGCAGACTTTGAATCTACAATCTGTATTAGGATCTGACAGCAGGCTTAGGCTTTCGATACCGACTCAATTTTCGACTTTTGGTTTTATTTGGGCGATTATTTGAGTCGTGAATAGGCGTCAATCCGTGACATCATCATAGTTCTCTACGCCAGCCCCTTGGTTCTATCCTGTATATTCGTCTAGAAGAACTCACCAACCAGCCGCCTTGTCGACACACTCTCACATCGTTATCTTCAGTTCCATCTGCCACACGACTTCGACTTCGACAGCGAGCATGAAACCAAGGCCCTGCCTCAAGGTAGGATCTGCGAAATTAGGTGCAGACTTTGTAATAGGATCTGACGGCAAGATTAGACTTTCAATACCCATTCAATCACGGACTCTGTTTTCCTTGGGGCCAGCGGTTATTTACGTCGTTGACTGGGCATTTTGAACCCGTGACATCACTGTGGCCCATGACAAGTTCTCTACGCCAGTCCCTTGGTTCTGTCCTGTATATTCAGCTATAAGGACTCACCACCCATCCGCCTTGTCGACATACTCCCACAACCTTATCATCACTCCCATTTGCACTTACTCTCTTGTAACCTCACTCAATTAACGGCACACAGAGGCAATATGCAGCCTCGGGGTCACGGAAGCGGAGGTGCACAGGCACACGCGGGCACCGCGCGGGGACGTTCTTCTGGAAGGGGGCGGCGTGGTGAAGGAGTGCAGTCAACGGATAGCTCACCCCACCGACACGGAACCGAGGACGTTGCACGCGGACGAGGGCGTGGCCCTGGCGGGCGCTCTGCAGGTCGTGGAGAAAGCCCGGAACCTGCGCGCGGCAGCTCCCGACGTGGAGCTCGGCGTGCGAGCTCTCGAGGTAGCAGAGAGACCTCGTCAATGGGAAGCAGTCGGACGAGGTCTCCTGCGCCCTCGCAACCTCAAGGTAGTAATTTACAACGGAGATACATGATCGTTCTCAGCGTATTGACAGCAGATATTACACCGATTGGAGTCCCAAGGCGAGGATTTGGGAGATTAGGAACACATCGTCGCATTGTGGCGAACTCGTTTCCGACACGGATCGAAGGAAGACGTGTGTATCAGTACGACGGTGAGTAAATATCATCCATGTTTTCATCATCAGACTCAAGTCATTCGACACAGTTGGTCAGTCCTGCAGCACTGTGGGTGTCTGCTACTGAGTTGTCTGAAACAGTGATCACCCCACCCGACGGCTTTCCCAGAGACAAGCAGCCTGCTACTGCGCTCAATATGCGCATTATCAGGGAGCTGCAGCATACTGTCGCTCCACATATATTTAATCCCCCTGCCGTGTATGACGGACAAAGGAAATTGTACGCCCTCGTGGAACTGCCCTTGGAAGATAACACAGAGGTATCTTTGCTTCCTATGCAGACTAATTGAAATCCAGACCTTCGTTTTTGTAGTTTCCGGTCGTGCTTCCGGGGACCAGCAACGCCGTGGTTTACACGATCCGCTTGAAGCGTGCAGGCGAAACAATCGATACCGGGTGAGTTTTACCTTCTGCTCAACCTGCATACCCATTGTTGCTCACGTATATAGGGTTCTCAACCGCTTCATCGATGGCACCGAATCTCATAGTACCGATGTTATTAATGGACTTCAGGTCAAGGATCTTCCTTGAACACTCTCTTACTCAAACGGATGCTTCAGGTTATCAATGTTGCCCTCCGCATGACACCGTTATCTACCCTGCCTTCCGGCAAGGAGCGCCGGATCTTCTACACCCCTTCCGACACGCGCGCACTCGGTTTTGGTGTCGTCGTCTGGCGAGGTTATTTCCAGTCCCTGCGGCCAGCGATCTCCCGCCTTCTTGTGAACGTGGATGTCTCCTCGTGCGTTATGTACCGGCCCGGGCCCCTCATCGACTTGGCCCGTGAGTATCTTCATCCGAATGATAGAAGACCACTGGAGCACCTACTGGGGCACGAGCGTGACCGGCTCGCGCGGTTCATAACAGGTATACGCGTAGCTTGTGACCGCCTCGGAGCGCCAGCAATGGAACGCAGCATCAAAGAATTGGGCAACAGTCGCCCGGACCAGGAGACCTTCACGACCAGGAACGGACGGTCAATGACTATTGCCCAGTACTTCACATCGACGAGAAATCAGAACTTGCGATACCCGGACCTCCCGTGTGTACAAGTGCGTAGGGATTATTATGCGTGGTTGGAATCGTCCTAAGTAATTGTACCTCCATTCAGGTAGGCAACGTCGAGGCAGGGAGGAGTGTGCTAGTGCCGATCGAGTTATGCACCGTGCTTCCTGGCCAGCCGCTGCGTATGAACCTTCCACCGGAGATCTTTCAAAAACGAATTGAGTTTGGCGCGCGGCCACCGACCGAGCGACTCCAGATCATAAAGAACGGCCTCCAGGTATGCTTTTGATATGGCTTCTTTTTTCCAGATCTTTTGGACAACTTCGCAGGTGCTTGCGTATGGTCAATCAGAATACGTGCGCCAGTTCGGCATCAGTGTGAACACCGAAGTGCTCTACACCGATGCTCGGGTTCTGTTTCCGCCCACATTGCGATACAGAGCCGCACCGGGGAATCAGGGAGAAAGCATTGCGGTACGCCGTCCCCTTGCTCGTAACTTCTTAATTTAATCTCCCCTTAGTCTCCTCGGAACGGAAAATGGAATATGTGCGCATGCCTGCGTCTCAGTCGCGGGGTTGATAATGTGTTGCCACAGGGAACGGCAACACTTCTACAAGGCCGCAATAGTCGAAACCTGGGCTCTGGTCAATTATACACCAAAACGCGATTTGAAGGGAATGATTGGTCAATTTGTGACATGTTGTCGTGATCTAGGTTTGTCTACATTGGCTCGAATTCTATCTGATTTCGAGGTTGATCCGTCGATACGTACAATTTCAGGGATAGAGTTTCGTCAATCTGACCCAACGGCAACGAAGCATCTCGACGACCGAGGAAACATCCTTCAGGCATGTATCCGCTACCGCTCATGCATCATACTAATGAGTTGGCCCCAAGCATCTGGACGAGGTTGAACAAGAATGTGTTGCGAAGAACGGAAACTCTCCTACCTTCTTCTTCGTGGTACTGCCCACTCAGGGCGACAGAACCATGTACCAGAGCGTGAAATTGTGCGTAACATTTTTCTTGAGGTGGTTATGAGCGGAACATTGACTTCCGTGGCAGCTGGGGTGATGTAAAGGTATGTTGTGTTTGTCCAATCTTCAATTCATTGCGACAAGATTCATCGTTCTAAATTAGCGCGGAAAGGTAACACAATGCATGAAAGAAGATAATTGCGACATTTCGAAGCCCGAACTCTGGCGGAATGTCGCGCACAAGTGCGCGCTCTGCTCTTCGTCCCTTTTTTCGTCTCTGACACGACAATCTGTGGCCTCGCAGAATAAATGTCAAGCTTGGCGGGATCAACGTGGTTGTCGATTCCTCGGGCTCCACCTTGCCTAGCGGTGTACCGCTATTGGGCCGCCCGAACGACGGGACGATGGTGATGGGTAAGGCGCATCTCTTGTCTGCACTTTACTTGACGGAATCGAAGGCGCCGACGTGGCGCACCCATCTACAGGCGGATCGAATTCGACATCGTACTCTGCTCTTGTATCCAGTGTCGACTCACATGCCTCAAAATATGTGGCGACGTTACACATGCAACCAGAGCGGCAGGAAATGATCACGGATTTGCAGAACATGACAATGGTACCGGATTAACAGACACTTACTTCATTTTCTCATCGTTGCCTAGTATCTCTTGACCAGGTATATATGGTACCGCCGCGAAAAAGAAAATGTCCCCGCAGAACACCAGCCGCCGAAGCGAATCATTTTCTACAGAGGTGAAGAGTGTACTCTGAAATAAAACAACGCTGCAACTTGCCACTTTAGATGGCGTAGACGAGGGGCAATTTCAAAAAGTGGTCAATGACGGTAGGCAAACTGCTCCCCTATTCATTGTTGCTGGTCTCACGCATTTTCTAGAGCTTCGTATGATCAAGAGTCCTACCATCTTATTCGCCTGCTATTTCCGCATATTGATCGATGGCTACTGTAGGGGCATGTAGTTTATTGAATATGAACCCCAAGATTACCCTGGTGGTCGTTGGAAAGCGCCACCACATGCGGTTAGTACCCTGTGGCCCCAGGAGAGCCTAAATTCATCCTCCTTTTCGACATAGATTCTTCGACTTGGAGAGGAATCATAATAACAATTGCCTATCTGGAACCGTCATAGACCGTGACGTTGTGCACCCAACAGAATACGACTTTTACCTGCACAGTCATGGCCACGGAGGCGTACGCGGGACCAGCCGTCCGGGGCATTATTCGGTGAGTTCAAGATATTGAACTCATGATTAACTGAAGAGCATTTCCAGGTGTTGTATGACGTGCGTTCCCTTTTATTTTCCGATCTAAAATCCTGGAATAACGGACTTATTTTGATTTGTAGGATAATAATCTCACGCGAGCACTCCGTATAGTTATCATCGATTCAGGCTCATCGTTTGCGTTCACCAGGCCGGATTCTGTCGAAGCGCTTTCATTCGCGTTGTGTCATGTTTACGCTCGTTCAACGCGCGCGGTCTCAATCCCGGCACCAGTTTACTGTGAGTCCGCCGGCTTCAATCCTTCACATAATGTTAGCATTAATCCTTCATCAATCCCATATCAGATGCAGACCGGGTCTGCTCACGGCGAAGCAATCACTTTAATCCTAGGTCGCGGGCGGATATGTCCGAACCAAAGACCTCGTTCTCGGTGGGCGAGAACAGCTTTCAAGAAATACACGATGCACACAAGGACCTCATGTATTTTGTCGTGAGTATCAGCCACCTAGCTGCGCATTTAACACAATATAATGGGCCCTTCTTAGTGATTAATGATTTCTCGAAAAGTTTGCGAAAAGTGGCAAAGACACATGTTCATATGTTGGAACCGACGTTCATATATGCTTTCATTTCCTTCTGGCAAAGCAACACACGAGACCTGCGGGCTGTTCGACAATCCAATATTCGGAAAAGTTTGACATCCTATGGTTCGGCAGCTTAGTTCAAGCGATTGAGATTAAGGACGCCCCTCGAAACCGTTGAACCTTCCGGTATTTCCTGAAGCAAACTGAAGTTCTCTGAGAAACATATCCGGCTGTCAGGATAAAGTATTTTTATTTTGCAGGAAAAATCCTTTCAAGCAGGCGGTGCCAGAGTTTGGCTTTGTTGCTTCGGCATTTTCCGGAACCTCTTACTCCGATCCTACTCTCTACTGGGTCGCTAGTCGCAGTGTTCCGCGGCCCGGGGATGAACCGATGAATCCAGAGCAGATAATCCCAAAGTCCTCTGCGCCCGCACTTCCACCGGAGCTCGAACAACACATTTTCTCAATCTGTGCGCTGTCGCGTCCCACATGCATTCCCAGCCTTATGCTAGTCGCTTCGCGCGTGAAGGACTGGTACGCTATTCTTATTCATTGTCGTCAAATATCTCAGCATCCACTTGTGTAGGATTGAACTACTTCTATATCGGACAATCATTTTGACTGAGGAGACATTACCCGTCGTCGACGGCTATCCCAACTTAACTCTCGGACATCTGCTCGTCCTCATGCGATCGAAACCAGCACCCTTCTTTCGCGCCTCTGTCCGCCATCTCTTTTCCGCGGTCGGCCTTGAGGGCACGTTAATCGCCGTTTTGACCATTTGCACTGGTGTCGAAAACCTCCACCTAGGCGCAATACCTCCTGGCTCCAGCGGGCTTCCGCTGATCGCACCTTCACCTCTCAGACATCTCTATGCTTGTTTGGACTCATTCTTCCGCGCATTCCCCCCACCGCATCGTCGGTTTTCGGACATAACCCATCTCCAGCTGATGGATGAATGGACGGATGCCACGGGCGTGCCGCTGGATGCTATGGTTTCTAGGATCCGGGAGGGGCTGTCTACACTTCCCCGACTCACACATCTTTCGTTCACGGGCGAAGACTTTCTTCCCGTATGCCCCGCTCTCTTAGAGTCATGCAAGGCGCTCACAGTCCTCGTGTTCTTCCGCGAGGGGGTACTGTGGAAGGATCCAGAACAGCTTCGTCCGCATCTCAAAGTGCTCTCTAAGGATTTCAGATTCGTGACCATGCGGCTCGTTGACTATCTGAACGATTGGAAACTGGGAGTGCATACGGGCAACGATTACTGGAACCGGGTTGAAATTTTCATCTCGAAACGCCGCGCGGGACAGATAAATGGTGGGTGCATCCGCGGTTAATCATCTCCTGGCTGCTGAGAGACGATCTTCAGCACTTCAATATTGCGTTCCGGACAACCCCCTCGATGTCTCCGGTCAAGTATTGATGACCTAATCACCGTACATTCGACATGGCTCCCTCTTATCCTCACATTTTGTTATTTGGAGGAATCTACATAACGAAAACTACAACGAGGGCACGCCACCAACTTGGACGCCAAACACAACCAGATTGGTCTCTGACTAGTTTCATTCTTAAGAAAACAATATCCCTGCGAAAGGGACGGCATCCTCCTGAGGCGGTCGAGCTGGCGAATGCGTCTGACTACACGCTGGGTGCGGCGCTGTGAACGAGCGACTTCGGCAAGGCTCCGTACTAGTGACAGGGCCGTCGACGTCAACGGCCCTGCCGTCCACGGAGAGCGGCTCGTGAGCGTCGTGGGCCCGGGTGCGTGCATGTCTTATGGTTATTTCTTTCCCTGACGATGATTCCCATCGGCTCGTCCGGTGACGGGCACTTTGGTATGCACCCGCTGGGGCGCTAGTTCCCCCTTTCTCAGTAAAACGTATATACATGATCGAGAGCAGTCCAATTAAGTATTGCCGTTTGAAATTTATGTCAACAGAGAGCCTACTACCTTCCACGTCCGCGCGGCAGCGCTTGGATATTTTAACACGGCTTTCGATTTAATTCCTTTCCCTTCGCGCGACTAACCCATGGCTACCTGTAAGTAGTACGATATCATGGCCATTATCTGGGTAGGGCTGTCACGACTCCCGCGCCTCACAATGTTATGTTTAACAGCAAAGAGCTGCTCCATCCTTCTCCCGTTTTACCAAACTGTCGCGTCCTTGCGCTCGGACTGGAACCCTCCTTAGGTTCGTCGTCCTTGAATCCCCGAGTTAAATTTAGGACGCAGCGGCGCGGGATCGCCGCGTCGTAGGGGATGTCAGCCGTACCCACACATCAGGATTGGCAGATGCGGGCGTACACCGGATTCGTTTTTCGTTAACGATATATTGCGAAACGGATACATCGTGCGTCCTCTCTCCGGTTATCTGCGTAGTGAGCTAAACTATTGGGTGCACTGCTGCACAAGATGCCGTCCATCCCAATTCCTCTTGCGATCAGTCGAGGTTCAGCGGGAAGATTGGTTAATGAATGGCAAAATGCTGGAGGTCGTTCGTGAAAGCTTTGAATTCGAAATCAGGATGAGACTCCGCCTTACTAGATGAACAGGACATACGTGCTCGACTTGGGAGTGATATTATTTGAAGAAGAAAAAGAGGGAAATGTGTTTGGTCAATTATACAGCCGATATTAGAGCACTGTGGTTCGGGGCATTTAGAAGGGAAATAGTGTTGAGACGGGGACCCTTACGATCTATCTTCCCAAACCTCCGTTCCTCGATGATTCTCTCCGCCTGGCGCCAGTGATCCTCCCCGCCATGCACGCCGATTTCCCAGTCTGGTAGCGGGCTGCCGCGGGACGAGGGAGCGTTGAGTCGCGAGTAAATATTCACGAAGCGTGCATCCTGGACGAGTTTGAACATGTCTCGGACTACGGAGCCTAAACAAATCATTGCCGAGCAGAAGACGAGTACGGCGAGGGACCTGCACGTCTCTAAAACGCGGAGACCAAATGTGGGTAGGAGATAATTATAGCGGTTGCGGTCGAGGGACAAGTGCGTGAGTTTCGGGATGAGGGAGAGCGCCATGCACATCGCGTCAAGGTCGGTGCCAGTGTGCGGCGGGTTCAGGATATGGAGATGTGTTAGCTGAGAGAACAGTGCGTGAGTTGGCGGGAAAGTATGGAGGATGAGGCTAAGATTGACGCCGAGGTGTTTGGGGGTGAGGGGTGCTAGCAGCGAAATCAAGGACATCTTTGGGGACTCTATCCAGAGATTCTCGACGCCGGTGCAGGCGGATAACGCCGCCATCTGGGCCTCTTGACGCGTCATGCCGCAGTATAAATGGCGGACGTTGGCACTGAAGAAGGCCGTGGGTCTGGAACGTAGGGCGGATAGCAGTTTGGGAGAAAGGCAGCAGGGATAGTACTTGAGGAGTTCTCTCGTCGGCCACCTATCTGCAAGTACGATGGTGCGATACAGAAGGGGTTCAAGCCTGAGTAAGGGAGGTGAAAGTCAGTTCTTGCGCGAGAAATGGACGTTAAAATACCAGTATTTGACGCGCCATGCGACTTGCATGAGGCTGGGGATGGCGAGAGGATGCGCTAGCGCAGGCTAGCGCACTGATTTCGAAGATCTCTCGTTCCAACTCGAGAGGGAAGCATCCAGCCGGAAAGGAAATCACTGGTAGGGCTGCCGCCCGTTGCCGTCGCGACGGTTCCACGGCACCCGTCGAACGGGTGCCGCGCCCGTTGAACGGGTGCCGCGCCCGTCCCGTCGGCCTTTTTTTCCCTGAAGCAACGGCCCGTCAAACGACGGCCGCGACGGCCGTTTCAACGGGTCATATGAATTCAGCTTTAAACCGACACTTTCCGTCGCTATTTAGTCCACAGAGACTTCGTCTTAGAAGGGATAGACTTTCCTGCTCACCTTGCATTTTTTGCTGGCTCCAAACAGACGGCATATTGCTTGTGGTGCGTTCTCGGCAACTTCCGATCATGATTGCCGACCTGCAACCTCAATGTTTGTGTCGGTTCCTCTAGCTGGGAGTAAGAAAAAATCAGGGTGGGCAGGTAAGAATTAAACTCATAACATTGCAGTCCTAATCCACATTTTATTAGGGTCAAAAGCAAGCTAAAGGTTAAATTCCCACCCTACCCGTCAAGACGGCCGCGACGGCCGTCCCGTCGCCCGTCCCGTCCCGTCGAGGCTTCAGGAAGAAAAACGGCCGTTGAATCGACGGCCGTTGCCGCCACGGCAACGGGTGGCAGCCCTAGAAATCAGGGTCGTTGAGCTGTCGGGTAACAAGAGCATTGTGTCGAGAAAAGGAGTCTTGAGGTAAAGACAAGTTCTAGTGCCCAACTGAGTGTTGACTGAGTGCCACTGCTGCTACCCAGGATCTTCCTTCTTTTTGATCACCGCCTCGAGCCGCCTCGGCCTGGCAGTGGAACTCTCGACGCTGCGATTTGGCTTCTAGGGTTCTGGCCTCCCAATGTCGACTTTGACTCGATTGTATTGCCGGCCTCACAAAAAAGAATCATTATTTCATGACCTGTGCCTGAGGGCTGGCGATGAGGCCATACCCTTACTTGTGGTATTCTCGTGGATCTCCCAAGGACGCATGAAA
Source organism: Mycena maculata (assembly GCA_029448575.1). Classification (NCBI taxonomy): domain Eukaryota; kingdom Fungi; phylum Basidiomycota; class Agaricomycetes; order Agaricales; family Mycenaceae; genus Mycena; species Mycena maculata. Next base: position 291,492 of record JARJLG010000059.1, on the reverse strand, counting down.
AAGGGTGGCACTGAGGCATGACTTGTCTTTCGATATCGGCGAGGTGCCGTGGATGACTGTGCGTACATGATCCATCGTCTTTTCATCTCTGCCTGCTAATTAATGGGTTTCAGTCGCCGTCGCACGCCGTAGCACCGCTCCGAGTCTAAGACTTGGGGTGTGGGCCGTGACAGCCCGGCAAAACTCGTACTTATATTTTTTAATCCATTTTTTTTCACACAGGCTATTGAGCCTAGAAGAGTTATGTTTGAAGTTTGGGTACGGAAGGAACTTATGAATCATTCAAACTACATTTTCCCCTGACGTCATGTCGGAAAAATAAAAATAGCCTTATAAGGCCGCGGCCTTATAATGACATAATAAGTGACTTGTCATCCGGCCGACGGCATTATCCGGCAATTATTTTCGAATTATAACCGATCGCTGGCGGCTCTTTCTCAAGGCACGTATGTCGCCACATCTGCAGCCCATACGACGATATCTTGTCCACAAGCACCACCTGGAGCCTCGTTCCTCCCCGCCCCCTTGCTATTTACTTACCGCCGCCCCCGGTCTTGTGCTGGCTAACACTTCTTGGACAAACAAAAAGCGGACAACCAGTTGAGCCCGAAAACACACCTGGATAGTTGGAGAACCGTTCAGAACACACGACCTGAAAGGGTATTCAGTCCCTGAACATCGGAAAACCCCGGAAGAAGCTTGTCAGCGCTGCACGCATCATCCTCGCGCCCCAGTCAAGAAGCCGAATGACGTCTGTGTCATCTCCGACCAGCGATTGCGCCTACGTCGCCACACAGGCACAGGTCATCGTGGTCGTTCACCCAAGTGTCATCACGGACCCAGCGTCAACCCACATGCCATCTGTCAACACCCGTGTCATTGCGCTCGGCCGCTCCAGTTCGCCGATGTTGTGATCCGCCGCACTTCTCGTCATTCCCGCCCGCGAAGTCTTCCGTCTCCGTGGCACCAATCAATAGGTTTTCTACTTGAATGATTATTCACCGTGATACTGAACCCGGCCGGAACCGGTTAAAAAACCATGATTAACTGTGCCTCGAATACAAGCTCTTATATCTAAGAGATGCATCGGTATCTAGAACATCAAACACAATGAATTCGCCTTCTTTGTCAAAGTCAGGTACCAAAACTGCCCCGCGAATGATAGAATGTACAGAAATAAATTCCGAACTCTTCCTGGGTTTTGCGCGAACTCTGTGAAAACGCAACAATTTGTCTTTCCGTTTCAACGGGCCAGACGGAGCGTCCAGTGGTTGAACAAGGGCAAATGGATGTGATTTCCCTTCGACCACGCATGAAAATAAGGAGATAATTTGTGCGAAGATGGGCTGTTGCGGTGTTTTGATGAGTACGCAATCGTAACGCGGGCGACCGTGGAATTTGGGGTTGCATCTGAGATAGTCTGCAGTTGAGGTCCAGGTGCTCATGGACTCATAGTGAACCTTCAAGAATTGAAATGGTGTGATCTATCCCGCTAATCATCAGTTAATGCATTCCCGGCAAGTGTTGTCACATACCGTGTCTGTACCGTTGAAATGCAATCTTTTTCCGTTCGGTAATGCGTACCCGTCGTGGGCAAGAAGTCAGAGATGAAGTCTCTGAACTTTACACGGAACCGTTCGAAGGCGGGGCCCTGAGCTGACGCTTGTTCCATTTCCGAGAACGAGATGTCCTTGAGTCTTGATCCAATATCAACATTGGATAATATTTCCAAATCCGCTGGACTATCTTCTCGTTCTTCATTGAGCGCATCAATCTGCTCCCGAATAAATGTGGAAACGGTGCGACGATGATCGTGTTTAGCTAGCTGCAGAGGGATTAAAGCAGATGAAGAATAAAGCCTCAAAAGACGTGCCTGCGGAGTGACATCTTTGAAATTTGTCAACCTGTGGTACGTTTGCCGGATCGGGCCATGCATGGATTCACTGGTCTTTGTTCCAAAATTCCGACTCGCCCCTTTATTCTCAATGTCATCAAAAACATGACGGCGCGCGTGAAACTTCGGGAAGTTCCAATTTTTCTCCTCGTGAGCTGTTCCCTTACCCGCAACAATATATCTCTGGGAGAAATAAAATCAGATTCAAAGGAGTTGTCGTCACAGTTTAAAGGACAACCTTCATTACTGAGTCAAGGGTGAGAAGCTCTCGGCGGCCAGCAGCAATGCTCTCCGAGGTATGTATCTCGAGAGAGATGAGTGTGCGCCCCTCGAGGTAACTCCGAAGGGCCTGTAAAAGCAAAAGACCAGCTTCATCAACAAGAACATTATGAGCCACAAAAAGCATCATTTTGGCGATATCTTCGTGTTTGGACCCATCATTGAATGACGTGTTCATGACTGTTTCAAAGTGATTCAGCCCACTCCAGCGCGGAAATGCGGCCATTCTTTGGATGATCAGCAGATAGAACCGCTCACGGAGGGAAAAAAATGTACTGCGCATCTATTTTGACGATGGCAGAGCGGCCCAACTCTGTCACCCTTGCCTTGATTTGGGCGAAAAGATGATCACCCCAAAAACCACCATCGTCTGCGTGAAGCGGATCATAGGAGATCGCCCGGTGCGGGTCAGAATTTCCCACTTTCCAGAACGCATTCTGGTTCGTAACATTAGAACATGTGGAAATTGTGCAACGGAATTCAACGTACATCAACATCACGCAATCCATGATCCTTCAAGTGCTCTTCTCGGTCTGCCGCGGTCCTGAGTTCTCTCGCTTGTTCAACAATATGTTGAGATTCGGATCCCGTGCGCAGAGGATGTTCTGCAGAAAGATCGGACTGTTCATTCCACGGGACAAAGCAGATCGGGCAAGGATAGAGCCCCTGAAGCCCGCGAATGAGCGCCATTACACAGCTAAGAAGTTCGATTAACAATAATGTCCACAGTTCTTACATTTCGCACGCACGCTTCCTCGTAGTCAGCCGCCAAAATTAGAATTATTGGCCAGAGCCAGCGGGCAATTTCGTCCCCGAAGGTCGTCCAGTATCCCGTTTTGGAAGGTGGCACGAGAGATTCCAGTAATTTGTAGAGAGCGGTATGCCATACTATATTTTTGAAGTTACTGAACGCCGGCTTGTTGTTCTCTTGTGGGTCGTCTTTCACCTTGAGCGTACAGTCAGTCTCAAAAAAAAATCTGAGCAGGAATCTGATGTACTATTGGTTGGTGGCCAACAACCTGCCCACCACCGAACCGGACACTGTTTCTGATTGCGATTGGGATATTTGCTAGTCTGGCGACCACTGCGTATGCTTTCTGAGTACCAAAAGACGAAAGTTTTGACTTGTCGGCATATATTACGTAGCATACAGGCTTGGCTGCTGGATCATCAGGCAGGGCGGACTGGATTAATTTGTCAGTGATTTTCTAGATGAAAAACAAAAGCACATTACGCACCTGTGCAGCCCAGAATGCATCTGCGGTCCAAGGCTCATGGTAAAATCGCATATAGGTATCCCCATTGAATTTGTACGCCTTTTCTGCATCCCAAACAAAGCATGACGCTAGACGCTTATCCTGAACAAGACTTAACGTCCAATCCCACAGCGGGCGAGTACATGTATCAAAGACTTTGTCTTCGCCTTTGTATTGAATCGTTACGGTACCTCTCTCAAACTGGATTATTTGAGCAATACAGGTCAGTTCTCAGCAAAAAATACGCACCGGAGTACATTTATGCGAGGCCAACTCCCATAACTCATCCAGTTCGGCATGGTTGGCGAGAGTAAAGTCATCCGGAGAGAACGTGCAGCGTCGGATGAGCTTGATTAAAGTCTCCGTTGCATCTTTGTTCAACATGTTGTGCTCGCAGAACTCAGCCACTTCAAAATCCAGTTGAGATCGGAAAGGCCGTCACGGCTGTGGATCGGTGGGAAATGGCTGTTCTGTGATGTTTGACGCCAAATACTCATTGAAAGATTGGAAGGTCGGTTCTCTCTTGCTATGAGGATGAAACACTCGCTTGATATCTTCCGCTGGAGGTAGACTGGGCGCCCGTTGCTCAGATTCATCGGGGCCGAAATCCTTCTCAACTTCATGGTCTTCGGGAGATTCCTCGTCTAGATAGCCTGTTTACGGTTGAAAGATTGAGCAGTAATCGGATCCAAGTTGAGTAGTATATACCTGGTGTAGCATTCTTCGCAGGGATTTGGACTGGCTGATGGGATGGTTCAGCGGAAGTTTGACCTAGAGGACCTGCCGAAATAATATCAGAATGAGTGCTACTCAAAGGTAGGATAAATAGTACCTCTCAGTTGGGTGTCAAGTTCGGCATATGCAGCTTGGCCTAGAATGACATTCAATCAATGATATGGCTTAATCATAATCAACACACGTCGTCGGGCTTTCAATTGGGTCGTAAATTTTGTGTTCTTATCCTTGCTGGCTTTCCTGGAGCTGCATTTCCCTTCGTGGTTCGTCAAACCTCTGCCTTTCGAAAAGTGCTCCCCACAATGTGCACAGGGTTTCTTGCCATCGTCCGAAGCCATAGTAGAGGATGTGAGTAAAATCCAGTGGAGCCTGAGAGATAGAACCCCAGTGCGAGAGCGTGCCACTGTTGGCGTCTGATTTGGTCTGAATCGCGATCGTGTAAGCTTCTCAATTCAACATCTGCAAATAACTCAACGGCGCGTCCTCATCTCAACATCACAGCTCACGCGGTCAACATGCAAAATGCCAGCCCCGAGAAAATGACGGTGGTCGCTCCGTTCGTCCCCCGCCACCGCCAGTTGGACGATTCTGATCCCATTGATACTGCGGATAGTTCGGCAGAAATCAAGGTTGACACAGAGGAGCCACCGTCCTCGGACGGTGCCCGGGGCCTACGGGAAGCCGTTGGCATTGTGTAGGATGGGAACATCAAGGCAGAGGAGGGGATGAAAGTGTTTGAGCGGAAACATGGTGAGATCGTGGAGACCATGGAGAACAAGGGTAAAGAGGTCGCAAGAGGAGTGGAAAAATGGGGAGGAGACGCGAAGAGGACGAGGGACGACGCTCTCAAGGTCTGTTTTCCTTTTTCTTTTGGTTGACGGCATCAAACTCACATTCCTTCAAGTCACTCACGAGTTCCAAGGCCAAGCTGAGCGGCGAATTGACATCAATGCAAAGCACGGTAGCAGGCTCCACCGATTCATACTCTAAAGAGGTACAGACCCAAATGCAAACTATGAATTCGACTTGCAGTACTGGTGCGTCACTTCATTTAGTCGCCGGACGTTTGTACCGATGTTTTATCACAGCATTCGACCGCCAAACGCACACGAAACAAGCTTGCATCGAGACCACAACTTCTCTGGGCGTCGAGGTGCAGACTGAATACAAGTCGCTTCAACAGGGCATGGCGTCCACATCCCGCAACATTGAAGGTGCTATTGCACGAGTGGTATTGTGAGGTGAGATATCCTCATTCTTGGTCCGGCAGCTTGCTCACACATAGTTTAGGGCACCGGCTTATTGAGCACCACCAACACGTATCACAAGATGTCGAAGAGCGAGCTTGCTACTGCGAAAAACGCTACAAAGGTGACATGAGCAGCGAGGCCAGCGGTGACGCGGCGGCGTCCCGCGATGGCGACACTTCTGCGCAGCTCGGCGAGAACGCGGGGCGTGATAAGGGGGCGAAGGCAGGTGTGAACGCCGCGGGTGAGAGCATGCTGAGGACGGGCTCGCATGCGCCGCCCTTGGCCTTGGGACGCAGCACCTGCAACGCAACCACCGCCTCGCCGTCACTGTCTGAGACGTCGTCCGCGTCCGCATCTGGGGCGTCCCGCTCTTCCTCTACAATGTTGCCTGCTTCTTGCTGGTGTCCCTCCGCACCCGCAGCCGCGATGACCTCCGCATCCTCCACCACAATTGACACCTCCTTGTCGCCCTCCCTTTCCTCCCAAATCAGCACCTCAAGGAGTGCCGCATACTGCCGCACGATCTCCTCATATACAGGGTGCCCCGGCTCCATGAGCGCTGTGCACGAGCGGTGCGACACGAGCAGTGCGACGCGAGCGGCTGGAACGCACCTTCATCCTCTTCAGGTGCCGCCGCCGCGCCAGCAGTCGCTTCAATATCACGCAGTGCAGAGGGTGGATGCGGATGTCGACGACAACAGCTGCAGCGCGAGGAACAGCGAGCATGGAGACGGCCATGCCTGCCGCAGCCGAGTCTCCAGCGACCATCGAAAAGTCGGTCAGCGGGGACAAGAATGGCGGCAAGCGTCTCATCCCCACGTCAAAATCCCCCCTTTTCTACCCCGCAGAGGACGTGCGCCAGCCCAAGAAGAGCCGTAAATCTCCCAAACCCACCTCCCTTCGTTCCTCCATCACCCCCGGCACCGTCCTCATCCTCCTCGCCGGCCGCTTCCGGGGCACACGTGTCGTGTTCCTGAAGCAGCTGGAGAGTGGACTGCTTCTTGTTACTGGCCCGTTCAAGGTCAACGGTATCCCCCTGCGACGGGTCAACCAGGCATATGTCATCGCCACTACAACCAAGGTCAAGCTAGATGGGGTCAAGGTGTGTTCCTGTCGGAATCCATTCCACGTCCATCGCGCTCATTTTTGGAATCTAGGTTGAACCTGGCCAAGTATCTCAAGGCGAGCTGGGGTCTGTCGAAGGGGCAATTCCTGCAGCAGCTGGTGTTCTGAGGGGATATTGGCGAGACTGTCATATGCAATACATGTTGTTATACCCCACACGTGCCGTTATGTATACAGCAGCTTTTTAAGTCAGGACACGACTTGGTGAGCATCATCTCGATCACCTCAAACTCTTCTGACTTTTTTCGTCCATTAGCTCTCAGCTTTGGTACCACGCTCATTGACGAGGGCCACGCCACCCCCGGTTCAGTTATTAACGTTTTTATGGCCATCCTAATCGGGTCTTTCTCACTTGGTAAGAATCACCGATTCCAAACACCATTTCGCTCAATGAGCCACTAGCGATGCTTGCGCCTGCGATGCAAGGTGAGCGGCTCTGGACTGCGCTCCATTCCATGACCCACCCTAACATCAGCCATTAACAACGGCCGCGGCGCTGCTGCCAAGTTGTTTGCGACTATTGACCGAGTGCCCGCAATCGATTCTGCCAACGAGGACGGCCTCAAGCCTGACCACGTTAACGGGGAGATCGTCCTCGAGGGCATCTTCTTCAGCTACCTGTCGCGCCCCACCGTCCCCGTCGTCAAGGACATCTACGACCCGACAGGGGGCTCGATCACACTCGACGGTGTTCCTGTCCGGGACCTGAACCTCAAGTGGCTGCGGTCGCAGATTGGACTTGTCTCGCAGGAGCCCACACTGTTTGCCGCCACCACCATCAAGGGCAACGTCGCGCACGGTTTGATCAACACTAAATAATTTTTTTACTGTCCTGATGCTTGTGTGAACAGAGCCAGTCGCAATTCCACGCGCAATCGTATCTGATCCGTGTATCCTCCTCCTCAATGAGGCCACTAGGCGCTAGACACCCAGGTATGTCGTATCCCAGACCGAGTGCACAGCACTGATATTCGACCAGTCTGAGGGTGTTCTCACCGAGAACATATCTTTTTGTGCTTTTTTTGCAGGTCTTTCCTTTGCTGCCGGTGCAAGGGATTTTGTGTGCTGGATATTAGTGGAGCGCATTCAGCACTAGTCGTCTTCAGGATCTGGCCCAGGGCCTCCGAGTCGCCGGTCAAAGTTAAATAGTGATTGAATGCGCACTTCTGTATTGGCGTGTGCCCACAATTACCATTCCAGGATTCTACTCCGAGTTGACCCTGAAGAAAATCTCCGACGCAATGGTATGTATGTAATGGGCTTGTCGTGCCACAAGGGTTGTTCCCTACTTACACTGCACCATGCCAAATCCCGCTGAAGCGTACGACGATGACGCAGAGAATGCAGATGTCCTGCGCCCCATTCCCGAGAATGCGGCACGAGAACATCTCATGGAGGTCAGTCACTTCCGATGCCTTTCCAGATTAACGTTACATTGAGATAATCCTAGTCCTTGAAATCTGCCCAGCTCTATATAGCGAAACTGCTCAGCGAGAACCGGAGCCTGAAACAGGAGAACAGCAATCTCAAGGCGACGACTTCCAAGAAGCGGCGCAATGCTGCTGAGGATACATTTGGGTATACGAGTGAGATTATTCGGTGGGCGAAGGCCTTCCTTTTCACCTGCGCGCTGTATATCGATACAACGGCGTTCCAAAAACTTCAACCTGAATATTCCCGGGACGTTCGTGATCATTTTTCAAGCGATGAGGAGTACACGCACATCATCACTCGCGCCCTCTACAACGACATCCCTGCCAAATTTCATCCTCTGCTGAATGCCCAGGAATACAGCAACTTTGCGAAGGATGTTTGTCTGCCATTAATTCTCGTTGAACAATTGTATGCTGATATTATTCTTATATTCAGTTCATCCACGAGCACGGTGACGGTCGCTCAACTCTCCTCAATAATATCCGAAAGGCTCTCCCCGTCATTCTGAAGGACCACCACATTGACACGCACTTGCTGACCGCAGTAAAGACAAGGTTATTGCAGGTCTCCTTCGTTTCCCCGCCGACAAGAAGGCGACATTGTGGGCGCCAATCCTGTTCCCCACCTCGACCCAAAACATGAACCTCGTGTTCACGGGACCCATGGTCATGCAAGTCAGTCGCTGTGCCCTTTTCTCCTTTTCTTGTACATTTTTGACATTGCTACTATAGATCCATCGTCTGATGTACTTCGGCCCTGGGAGCTTGGTTCCCGGGAAGAGTGTGGCACAAAATTCAAATGGTATTCGGCTCGGGTTTTGGGAAGTGACCGAGGCGTCCATTTCTGCATCTGCAATCCTCGTGTGTCATTCATCTAATCTCTGTTATTATTATTGACATAAAACTCGAGGCTCGGTTCGTCCTCTCTCTGGATAAGGAATGGGCCTCGAAAGGTGCCATTTCTGGGACGGACTATGAAAAGGAATACCGCACCTACCACCAAATGCTCACCTGCCACCGCCACCTTCTGCATGTCAAAGAAATCATCAAGACGATTCACAAGTTCGTGTTCACCGGCATAACTCCTGTTTCGGCTGTGGGCGCCGACACTGATGATGACGACGGGGCTGAGACCGCCATCATAGATGCCATGAGGTGCTTTGAGTTGGGCAGCGATGAGATTGATGATGCCGGTGAGGTCACGGGTGCCACAACAGAGACTCATCCTGTGCCCCGAGAACCACCTGCCATCCCCGCTCAACTCGAAGCCAGCCAACATGGTACAGAGCTTCCAGATGACCCCGAACCGCAGGTCGAAGTGACGCTGCCGCCACGTCGGCAACGCGCCACTGGTCAACAGCAGAATGCAGCAGCCGGGGCAACTGCAAGTGGGAGTGGATCTGGGGTGGGCACACGTACCACCAGAGGCCGACGCAATCAGTAGACAGTGGATGAAGTAGTAGAGTAATTGTTGAAGGCGCATGTTGCCCGCCCAATTTCTTTTTTTTGAATTGCCCGGAGAATCTAACACACCATGTATTGAACTGCCGTTCTAGTATTGTAAAGAGTTGCCTGGCGCAGTTGTTACATTGGTTGCCTTTGCAAAGTCATTCCACATGAGGTGGTCGCGAGTTCGACTCCTGTAACAACCGATAATATCAGTTGACTAACAGAGCGAGTCACATGACAACTAATACGATCTAATTCACAGATCTGAAGGGTAAATTACATTTTTCGTTATCTGCAAAAAGCTACCCTTCTAACGACTTGTAACACAAACTAGTCCTTGTAGTCCGTTTCAATCTAATGCCTTTCTTACTTGACCTTATAACCGTAGTCGTCATTATCTTGAAGCCTGATATGATAATCTGGCTCTTATCTTATCCTAGACTCTTACCTTATCAGGCCGGGATAAGCCGGCCCTTGCCTTACGGCCTGATCAGGCCTTATCAAATCTTATCGTGTTCGGCCGGTTTTTCCGACACATTGTAATTCAAGTCCTCTCTTCTCAACAATTTAACAATTTAACAGTATGATTCCCATTTATGTATGTAATGTTAGGTATAGTATAAGTGCCTCAATGCCCCCCAGGAGAAAGGGAAAAAAAGAATGGAGGGGGTGAGTATTGTATATCTCATATCACCTGAAGCAAACTCCAATCTGTATCATTGAAGCTGCAGAGAATGTTGACACTTATCCGAAATTCAGGCTTAGATCTAGACTCCTAGTTGAGAGGCAGCTTGATATACACATCCGATACAGGACTAATGAAGGTGCACTGCACGGTGTCTGCACCTGCTGCTCAAGGGTTACTCAACCACATCATCTATTCATTCTCTCCACTCCCATGAAGATCACCAGTGAGATTTCCTTATCTTCCAGGAGAGCCCACTCACCTAAGCACCTGTACTGTCATTTTCACTTCTCACTGATCATTGGTGTCTGAATCAGGCACAGGGAATGGCATGAGGCAATATTTTGTTCAGTAGGTACTTATTATCCTGACTTCTGCCATGGTAATTCATTGAATCATATCTTTGGGATCACAACAAGTTCAGAGAATTTTGGCATTGGGGAGGCAAGTGGTTCCAGGTAAATATCCAATTCTGGAACATGTGCTCGAGCAATTTGGTGGCTTTTGACACCGTATTGGACAACATAATTATGTGTGGTTGAATGCATATGATCAAAAGAATTCAATGCTCTTGGTTGGATTGGGTTGGACATAACAGCTATGACCATGATAGAAAAGAAGAAGACCAAAAAAAAAAAAAAATGCATCCACCAGGTTCGAACTACGGACCTTAGAAGTACGCTCTGCATTAGCCGAGAGCACAGCCACTAAATAGTCAGAAAGAATCTAATGGAATCTGTAAAAAAGACTTCAACACAGCCACTATTTCCCTTGTACTATAAAATTGTAACTGATAATTCGCGCAACTCACGAAACGGCCATGTAAACTTTTAGAAAAGAACGAGAACTTATTACATAAGTACTCGTAATCTCCACCTTGAAAACAATCCATTGGACTAACATGCAGGCATGAGATCATCTCAGGCTGGCGAAGTGTCGACCTGGAAATCGCTTGAGCAGCAGGCCAGAGTGGGGAGAAGCTTGTGTCGTGTCTCTCTGAGGCCTATTCGCGGAGGTGCGGCGCCACCTTCTCCATCTGGTTCTCGCGCTAACAGAGATTTTGTGGCAGCTCCTTCGAGGCCGATGTGCTGGAGCACAGGACAATCGGCTGCCCTCCACCGTCTGCCTCCAAATGCTCCTCGTTGACGCGTTCACTCGAGAACGGGGTGTCAGCCAGACCGCCTCTGGGCCTCTCAGCGCATGCATATTTTCACGGACCCCGTCGGCAGAGCTTCGTCGTCCGGACTCACATCCTGAGCCCGCCGCTCCCGGCGTGATTCTCTACCTCAAAGATCAAGTTCTTCCAAATGTACGAGGGCGACCACCGCGGCTGCACGAGGAGAGCCGCATGGGGAGGGACAAGGGCAGCACGACGGGCATGTCTGGCTCTCGAAACGGAAGATGGACGAGATCGCAGGGAATCTACCGCCCGCATCTGTCGTGCTCCTGCGCCCTTAGACGAGAATCATCGAGCCTGTGACGATTCTCGGCCGCGGCCGGGCCTCACTCAGCATCTCACATCTACGTCTGGATACACCCTCGCTGTAAGCAAAGGCGCTATCGCTCTTGCTCATATATTCATTCGGTGCATGCACAGCGACAGCGAGCGCGAATATGCCAAGCAAGACGCAGGGGTAGACACCGACGTTTCCCGCAAGTCCGGTTGCGTGGGATGCGAGCGTGGTGGTGCTGCATGTGCATCCGTTGCAGAGAGTTGCGGAGGTGCACGCAGGCCCTTGCCCCAGTCCCCCTCTCCATGACCTCACCTCTTGCTCTCCCTCGTTTTCCACCGGACGAAGACGACCTCGTCCTGACTCGCCGGGGAGCATGGGCGCTGCCGCGCATGGGGCTCGCGTCCAATGGATCATTCCTCTCCTATCGTGCCCTCTTCGTCTCCTCCACCTCGTCCCTCACCCCATATCTCCCACTACACGCACCCTCCTACCTACCCTGTCCTACCTGCCCCCTTCCCTTCCATCAGTCTGCAGCCCCCCAGTGGAGCGTCGAGGAATTGGCGCTGAAGGATGCGCGACAATCGAGGAATTGGCGCCGAAGGATGCGCAACAATCGAGGCCCTTTGCCGCGGCGCAAGCGGACTAGGACATCCACTGGGCGACGGGTACGATGCAGCGGACCCGCCATGGGTGTACGGCGCTGCATCCCGGTCAACACCCAATATCGGGGCGTAATTGGTGCACAGGGGCATGGTGTTGTGGTGTGTGGCGCATGCGATGTCCCCCTTTCTTCCTTCATGTCTGTTTTTGATATGTTTTTTTTTTCGTGATGGATCACACCCCAGCGAGCTCCGGCGCGATTATGTAAAGGGCCTTCTAGGGCCATTCTTCGCATCAGTATAATACACCTAAGAGGTGTTGACGGCGGCGAAGGAAGAAGCACCCTATTTACATAAGGGTGCTTGCACTGCCGCCACTCGACGTTGCTGCCTCCGCCTTGGAGGCGCGATGTCACCTCCGTCCACTCAAGACTCAATTTTTGGTATCCTCAAATATTCCGCCCATTTGATTTACACATGCACTATAGAAGACTGTGCTGTCCGTTGTCTCAATGAAGTGACATCAACTCTGGCACCCATTTTTCCTGTCCTCAATTTTCCATCCAATCAATTTACCATTCTTCCGCCATCAATGTTCCATCCATTCAATTTCCCAATTTTCTGCACTTGAGTTCCATCTTCCGCCATCTCAAGGCAGCGACGTCACTGCCGTCTCCCAAATCTCCACTGTCCATTTTCAATCAACTGATTTACTACACTCACCTGTCCATCCATCTACCTTTTTGCCGCCCTCATATTTCGTCGTCTGCTGTCTCGAGGGAGCGACATCACCGCCGTCACCACCATCTCCACATTTTCTGCCCTCCATTTCCAATTTACTGTTTACTACCCTCACCTGTCCGTCGATCTATCTTTTTGCTGCCCTCAAATTTCGTCCTCTGCCGTCTCGAGGAGGCGACATGACTGCCACAGTGGCAGGTGCAACAGTGGTAGGCGTGACCAAGCAGCAGTGCAACAGGGGCAAGCACCAGCAGCGTGGCGGTGGTAGGGACGGCAGTGTGGTCGCAGTGAGTGTGACCAAGCAACTGCAGTAGCCGCATCTGTGACCACACAAAATAGTGGTGTGGCATGGCAGTGACGAGTCCTATGCTGGGTCTGGGTACAAATAAAACTAGGGGGTTTCCGGGTCTGGTCAGGCAGGTTGACGTTGGGCTCGGATGCGGGTTGTGATGCCTTCAACCCGCACAATGCTGCGACTCCCTGCGACTCGACCCACAGGTATTTTGGGTTAAAGCACCACAAGTGGCGAGAGACCACAGCAAAATTTGACAGTCTTGGAAGCTCACAGAGGTTGAATACAAGAGTGTTCATGAATGGGCCACAACACAAAGTTGTATAGTATATTGGCAGCAACTCATTTTCATCCAGCTGTGATGCCAATGCCACTATTTTCAAGGAAATAGCAACCATCGATTGGACCCGTGATGTTGGACCCACTCGTTGAAGACTTTGAAGAAAAAAAGAAGAAAAAACCTTTTGTCTTGATGACGGAGGTCAATTAGCGCGGCCACCGGCGGGTGCGACAGAGGTGACTTTTGAGCCTGGAAATGGAGTTGAATGGGCAGTGAATGCACAGAAAATTCACAGACATTTGGAGGAAGTATCTGATTTATTGCATTGACGATAATGAAGTAGAACGTGAATAGGACGATGGAGGTGGCAGAGGGAGGGAACGAGCCGCCGTCACTTACCTCACTCTGATCAACCAATCAGAAGATGAATAACAATGAACATTCTGGAGTTTTTTTTTTGTGGGGGCATTTCATCACAAACTATTGGGTTTAAAGTTGAATTGGGGGTCTAATACCATGCCCCCTGCTCACTGTATATTTTTTAGATTTTGTCTGTACGTCTGAAATCGTGTGCACGATTTCGACCGAAAAGTGCTCCACTTCTCATTACTGTAACCAGTTCAAATACAATGTTTTGCTTGAACCACCAGAGAAAAAATCCTCAAGTAATACAATATGCATTTGAATGACTGTACTACTGTAGAACCCTCTCAGAAGCTCCTCATCCCTCTCTTCAGGCAGTTGGAGGACAGTTGTTCACTTTCACAGTCTCAAATTTTATTCTAGTGGCGTAAAAGCTCGTGTGGTCCCAGCCATCCTACGGACCCGGGATCTAAACAGTTATCAATGTCAACTACAGTATCCCAAAACACTTTATGAGGCTCCAGGAAGTCGCATGGAAGTGAATTAAATTGAATTTCCAAGGTCATTGTATCTAGCCCTAATGGCTACACAGCAGTACTTTAGTAAACTAGAATGGGTGAGGTCCTCGAGTGCGCGCGAGAACGTGCCGAGCATGACGTAGAAGGCACACGGGGTCACGGGGGGAGGGGGGAGCGGCGGGGAGTAGATTGACTTCGGGTGTGCGCGGCGTGGAGGCGGCGGCCGGTGCCGACACAGTGGAAGGGGAAGGGCGTGGCCGTGAGGAGGGCGAAGGTGGCGGGGCATGCACACAGAGGGGCGCCGCAGATGTGCAGCACAGCGGCACATGATTGACCAGGCAGTGCAGGATCTTAAATGAAGGACAAAGATTTGTTTAATAAAAAAATAAAGGAGAGGTAAAAAAACACGGACGTGTACACGCCGAGATCGAGGTCCGCGCATGTGATGGTGCCATTCGGGCATGCTGTCGACGTCCCAGACCTGCCTGTAGAACATCCGGCTGCGAGCGCGCACAGGTCACACACGGTGTCGCCCATCTCTGCATTCAACACACCAGTTACAAACAGAAGCCTGTCTGCGCACAGCTAGGCAATCACACCGTGCAGCCCCGCCCCCTCCCGCAGCGCCGCATAATGCACGTGCGTGATCATCGCGCCGTACTAGGGGCGCTGCAGTATGTCCGTGCGGAACACGGCGAGGTACGGGGGCGGGGGCGAGGTGCAGGGGTGTGGGCGCGGCGTGCCACCACAGGAGCACGAGGGTAAAGTAAGGTGGGGCCATCGGCCCAGCGGACGCAGGTGAGCGCGGCTGTCGAGGGATTGCACAGACGTAAAGGCGGGGCACGGGGGCGTGGGCGAGGTACGGGGGCGGCGTGCCGCACGGCAACAGGAGTGCGAGGGAGCTAGAGTGTGCGGCCCTCGGTCTATCGTACACGCAGGCCCATTGTACGCGCAGGCCGTCAGCGGCGAGCGCGAGCAGGGATGTCCAGGCGGGCCCGTAATAGACGTGGCGGCAGAGGCGACAGAGGTGGCTGAAGGCACCGTAATGCGCTGAAACGGTTGCTCAGGTTCAACGGTCAGAATAATGCAATTGCCAAAATCCCCCCTATCGAACGACTGAGTTACACCTAACTCACAAAGTGAGATTAAGCACGACTAAATCGATGGTAGACAGACTTCAACACCACACACTGGTTGAACATTTCACATTTTTGAGTGAAAAAATTGATAAAAAATGTCGTTCAATTTATAGCCATTTTTCACTGAAAAAAGAAGTGAAAAATTTAAAACATTTTCACCACTTTTTTTGACTTGAAATCAAAGTGAAAAATGTGAAACAAATTTTGTGATGTTGTTAAGATGTTTCTTTTGCATTTTTTGACTGAACTCAAGGTGAAAATGATGGTGAAAAAATCAAAAGTTTTTTCACTAATTTTTTCACCAGAAATCAAAGTGAAAAATGTGAAACAAAGTTGGTCATATTGTTAAGATGTTTGTTTCACATTTTAGACTGAAACTCAAGGTGAAAAATGCGAAATATCACTTGTTGAACATTTCAATTTTTTGAGTGAAAAAATTCATAAAAATGTTATTCAATTTATTGGCATTTTTTCACTGCAAAAAGAAGTGAAAATTTTAAAACATTTTTCACCACTTTTGTGAGTTGAAATCAAAGTGAAAAATGTGAAACAAACCTCATGTTTTTCTTCGAACTAGTGATACCATTAATTCATACACATTTCAAGGTAAAAACAAAGGTGGAAAAATGAACAGTTTTTTGACCAGTTGTTTCACACTCATGTGTTCCAAAGGTGGTTGGCAGCGAAACAAAGCCGATATCACAGTCCATCAATTGTTCTTTGCCAGACAAAATACGCACAAAGAATAGACAAAGGACAGACAAAGGAGCTTGGAAATCCTGTGGCCCTTTGTCCTGTGTCCTTTGTCCTTTGTCCTTTGTCCTTTGTCCTTTGTCCTTTGTCTGCCTTTCACTGGTGAAGCAATTCAAGTTTTTTTGACGGAAAAATTGGTAAAAAATTCAAAATCTGTTTAGTACATTGTATTTTGGGTCCCAGTGGCATTGTAGGTGCATCTCAGGTCCCTGCATCTATTTCTGGTGTGCTTGGGCCCATGCCACCCACCGTTGCCTCACGGATTTAAAATCCGAAAAATCACCCTTTGTTGCTGTTTTAATGAGTACTTGGCCCGCGGTGAGTCCAATCCCAGACGGAGTTTGTGGCCCAGCGGCATTTTAGGTGCATTTCATGTCCCGGCATCCATTTCTGGTGTGCTTGGGCCCATGTCGTCTGCTGTTCCCTCACGGATTTAAAATCCGACCTAAAAATCAAGCAAAATGGCTGTTTTAATCAGTACTTGGCCCGCGGTGAGTCCAATCCCAGACGGATTTTGGGGCCCAGCGGCATTTTAGGTGCATTTCAGGTCCCTGCATCTATTTCTGGTGTGCTTGGGCGTATGTCGTCTGCCGTTCCCTCACGGATTTAAAATCCGAAAAATCACCCTTTATTGTTGTCTTAATGAGTACTTGGCCAGCGGTGAGTCCAATCCCAGATGGATTTTGTGGCCCAGTGGCATTGTAGGTGCATCTCAGGTCCCTGCATCTATTTCTGGTGTGCTTGGGCCCATGCCACCCACCGTTGCCTCACGGATTTAAAATCCGAAAAATCACCCTTTGTTGCTGTTTTAATGAGTACTTGGCCCGCGGTGAGTCCAATCCCAGACGGATTTTGGGGCCCAGCAGCATTTTAGGTGCATTTCAGGTCCCTGCATCCATCTCTGGTGTGCTTGGGCCCATGTCGTCCTCACGGATTTAAAATCCGACCTAAAAATCAAGCAAAATGACTGTTTTAATCGGTACTTGGCCAGCGGTGAGTCCAATCCCAGACGGATTTTGCGGCCCAGCGCCATTTGAGGTGCATTTCAGGTCCCTGCATCCATTTCTGGTGTGCTTGGGCCCATGTCGTCTGCCATTCCCTCACGGAATCAAAATCCGACCTAAAAATCAAGCAAAATGGCTGTTTTAATCAGTACTTGGCCCGCGGTGAGTCCAATCCCAGACGGATTTTGGGGCCCAGCAGCATTTGAGGTGCATTTCAGGTCTCTGAATCCATTTCTGGTGTGCTTGGGCGTATGTCGTCTGCCGTTCCCTCACGGATTTAAAATCCGAAAAATCACCCTTTATTAGGTACTGATTAAAACAACTGATTATAAGTACTGATTAAAACAGCCATTTTGCTTGATTTTTAGGTCGGATTTTGATTCCGTGAGGGAACAGCAGACGACATGGGCCCAAGCACACCAGAAATAGATGCCGGGACCTGAAATGCACCTAAAATGCCACTGGGCCACAAACTCCGTCTGGGATTGGACTCACCGCGGGCCAAGTACTCATTAAAACAGCAACAAAGGGTGATTTTTCGGATTTTAAATCCGTGAGGCAACGGTGGGTGGCATGGGCCCAAGCACACCAGAAATAGATGCAGGGACCTGAGATGCACCTACAATGCCACTGGGACCCAAAATACAATGTACTAAACAGATTTTGAATTTTTTACCAATTTTTCCGTCAAAAAAACTTGAATTGCTTCACCAGTGAAAGGCAGACAAAGGACAAAGGACAAAGGACAAAGGACAAAGGACAAAGGACACAGGACAAAGGGCCACAGGATTTCCAAGCTCCTTTGTCTGTCCTTTGTCTATTCTTTGTGCGTATTTTGTCTGGCAAAGAACAATTGATGGACTGTGATATCGGCTTTGTTTCGCTGCCAACCACCTTTGGAACACATGAGTGTGAAACAACTGGTCAAAAAACTGTTCATTTTTCCACCTTTGTTTTTACCTTGAAATGTGTATGAATTAACGGTATTACTAGTTCGAAGAAAAACAGGAGGTTTGTTTCACATTTTTCACTTTGATTTCAACTCACAAAAGTGGTGAAAAATGTTTTAAAATTTTCACTTCTTTTTGCAGTGAAAAAATGCCAATAAATTGAATGACATTTTTATCAATTTTTTCACTCAAAAATTTGAAATGTTCAACCAGTGATGTTTCGCATTTTTCACCTAGAGTTTCAGTCAAAAATGTGAAACAAACATCTTAACAATATGACCAACTTTGTTTCACATTTTTCACTTTGATTTCTGGTGAAAAAATTAGTGAAAAAACTTTTGATTTTTTCACCTTCATTTTCACCTTGAGTTCAGTCAAAAAATGCCAAAGAAACATCTTTGCAACATCACAAACTTTATTTCACATTTTTCACTTTGATTTCAACTCAAAAAGTGGTGAAAAATGTTTTGAATTTTTCACTTCTTTTTTCGGTGAAAAAATGCCAATAAATTGAATAACATTTTTATGAATTTTTTCACTCAAAAAATTGAAATGTTCAACAAGTGATATTTCGCATTTTTCACCTTGAGTTTCAGTCTAAAATGTGAAACAAACATCTTAACAATATGACCAACTTTGTTTCACATTTTTCACTTTGATTTCTGGTGAAAAAATTAGTGAAAAAACTTTTGATTTTTTCACCATCATTTTCACCTTGAGTTCAGTCAAAAAATGCAAAAGAAACATCTTAACAACATCACAAAATTTGTTTCACATTTTTCACTTTGATTTCAAGTCAAAAAAGTGGTGAAAATGTTTTAAATTTTTCACTTCTTTTTTCGGTGAAAAATGGCTATAAATTGAACGACATTTTTTATCAATTTTTTCACTCAAAAATGTGAAATGTTCAACCAGTGACACACTCTTTTGACGACCAAGATACACTGACGAGATTCGGGTCTTTTTGGACACAAGTGTAGGTCCAAGGAAACCACGAGAAAACGTATTTGTCACGAAAGTATTCAATTCCCGTTCCCCAAGGATGGCTAAGTCTCAACTAGCTTTCTCGAAGTGGTGTTCAAGACACAACCTGAATTTATCGGTTGGTTCCCAACGTGGATTTAAGTGTCCCAACTATGCAAAGATAACGGCTGTGAACCGGCTTGGTTTTGTGGGCTGTTTAGACCCGGTTGTGTTGGCTCGCACCTTATTCCGACAATGATTGGCTCGCACCTCAAACTTGCTGGCTCGCGCCCCGTAACAATGGCTCACGCCCCGTAACTATGGCTCGCGCCTCAAACAAAGTCTTATTCCGAAACCGCACTTAAATTCCAAGGCTATTTGACAGCCAAAGATTCAAGCCCAAACGTCGACTTTGTGCGCAAGGGTTTTATTGCTCCTCACTCTCCGGGTCTAGTTCGGTCCTTTTGTTATTCCGAAACCAAACTTGAATTCTGAGGCCTGTTGACAGCCAAAGAGTCAAGCCCAAACGTCGACTTTGTGCGCAAGGGCTTTATTGCTCCTCACTCTCCGGGTCTAGTTCGGTGCTGTCCTCCCTGGTTCTGCCCTCCTTATATACTGTACAGAAACTGTTACATACGCGTGATTACTAGGCCTCGGGTATTCTACTTAATTAATTAGCCTGTGATCGGTATCAGCTGTGCGCGCCCTGGCGTTCCTAGCCTCCTAAATGTTTGTATAATGACTCCTTCAACCCCTCATGGATTAGGGGTTTATATGTTCAAATATCCCCTGAATAGGGTAATTGGCCCATATCTTCTTCTATGGTCTGTCCCCCAACTTCTGGTATCGCTAGTTGGATAATATAGGTTGTTCCCTTTCCAACGATACCCCAGATGTCCTTAATCGACATCCAGGAATATACAGTACATGCCTAATCCTGGTCGGCAGTTTATCCGGTGATCGACAACCCTTTGTCGATCAGGGGATTATATGTTCCACTATTCCCCTAAACAGGGTAATTGGCCCATATCTTCCTCTGTTGTGTGTGCCCCGACTTCTAGTATCGCTAGTTGGATAGTATAGGTTATTCCCTTTCCAACGATACCCCAGATGTCCTTAATCGACATCCAGGAACACATAGTACGTGCTTAGTCCCGGTCTGCGGCTTATCGGGTGATCGCGTCCTCACGGACCTGGTGTTTAAAATAGCAATATTGAGTCTAGGCCTTGATCCTGTGACTTGTCGCGTCGCGTTGGATAAGCCAAAGTTGTGTAATCAACTCAGCATTTCCTCCCGAATAAGGTTCCCAGTGCCCCAATAGATGTCAGAGGTGGATATTATGATTCTCCCTTTGGTAGTGAGCATTGTGGTTGCCTTCCCACGTATAGAGGGTGTTTCAGGACTTTGATATTTGGGCTTCAAGCCTTAATCCGGATCTGACCCCTAGTGATCCAAGGGTGTCGTCTCCTGGAATAAGCCATAGGCGCCAGTGTTTAGGATGATAATGCAATATGGCTCTTGGTTGCATGTTTGGAGCTCACACCAACCACTGGATGAGCGCAGAATGGCATGCATTCGTAAAATTTGAGGTTTCGCAAATTTCGCGGCTTATCAGCGCTGGCAGAAGGAGGCAAAGTGGCAAGGTAGAAACAAAGAAACAAAGTGCTGAGACGCACCGTGCAGAGTAGCAAGACCCAGAGAGGAGCGGTGGTGGTGGTACAGAGCAGACACACCGACGGTGGCCAAATGGGGATGGCACGTAAGGTGCTTCTTTGCTTCTTCCTTCGCCGCCGTCGACCCCCCTTAGGTGTATTGTACTGACGCGAAGAATAGCCCTAGAATGCCCTTTACATAATCGCGCCGGAGCTCGCTGGGTTGATGGATCATATCTCTTTCACGGTTTCACCGCGCTTTTTTTTTCCATTCTGGTTTTCACATTGACTTTCTCGGACTCGCTATGTCTTTAGGTATTCATTTTCCCGGGATTTATGGCTCTCAATGCGATTAAATAATGGTCAGGGCGTGGGAGGTGCTTTATATTAGCAGAGTCGCCGGAAGACAATGGCGTGGAGATGAAATAGGTGTACATACGACACTGCCACACCTTTCTTTTTCTACAATCGCCGCTCTTGAGTTCTTTCCAATTACACCAGGTCCAGGGTGGACCGTGGCACGCTAGGTCCTGGTCATTTCCGATTTTTTTCCCGAGCATGTCCTCTCTGTCTCTCTACCCAATCCTTCCCCCGGAACTGGAGAAACAAATATTCAAGAGGGCTGCCTACTCTCGACCACTGTGCGTGCCAAGACTGATGCTGGTTGCGTGGCGCGTTAAAATATGGTTCGTGGACTCTGAGTCCCCCTACTCCTGCCAGTCATGTTGTCAACTTTCAGGGTGGAGCCACTGCTATACTTGGGCTTTAGGCCACTGCGGGCGCATGGCAACGAGTCCTTTTTTTGCCGCGAAGCGCGGCGGCATAAAATATTACTTGGTGATTTATAGTCATTATCCCAATGTAATTGCATGTGAACCACTCATCTGCTATCAATGCGTACGGGACAATGCGGTAGTATACTATTGAGGACGAAAAGCATTATACTCTCAGCACGAGGAAGTGGTTCGTGTAGGCCGTGGTAGCAAATGATGGACTCCAATGTGTCCACACGGCCCACTGCTAACACGAGCAAGGTTTCAAATGTCACGCTGCTTGCATCCAAGCACTTGAGAGACGGTGCTGCCGAGGTGTTGGACAAGAGGACCGACATCCGCTCGCTGGTGTTGGTCGGGATGATGAGGGTTTCTAGGGATTTTAATGTCCGTAATATCCATGGCACCAGCTCCGGTACACGGTCCCCTGTACCGTTAGCGTTCAAATGGATGGAAGAAACAATATACTGTCTGATGCCATTTGCCAATGGCCAGAGTTAACTTGAGAGAATATGATGTGGTCTAGCTTCGGAGCTGAGGCTTTGCCCAGCAATTGTATAATAGAAAGTGAACGAAAGACGATGATGAAGGTGGTAAGGGATGGCAAAGTGAAGACCTCCATGTCTGCTGTGAAGCGCACTCCAGACGTATTGAGAGACAGAGTTGAGATGTTATTTCCTGAGCTAAACCAAGCCATTATTGCAGCATCGTGCCAAGCGTCGGGTGGAATATCTAACACGTAGAGATTGTTGACTTTGCGAATGAGGTCGGTCTGCTTCCACGGAAAAGGAAGGTTGTCAATGGCGAGCCTTCGCAGAGAAGGTGCACCACCTGAAAATAATATGAATTCGGATGAAGTGCTGTTGCTCGAAGTGCGAAGTTGAGAGAGACAGTATAAGCACAGAATTGGGACATGGAGATTGGCAAATAGGTCTGCGACAGTTCGCTTAAAAAAGGTGCAACCAACAGTTACATGCAAAGCCCTCCATTTAAAGGACAACTTTGCTGCCAACTGAAGCGCGGCACAGCACCCCTTGTAACGAACGGCCAGTAAGGTATGGTGTCTGGTTCTGGCACGGTGTGCAAGGTCGTCAGCGTAATCCTGGAGTTGTATCGGTATTTTGGAGGTTCCGCAAGACAATAAAATTTGAAGATGAGGCACCAGATTTCGGGAGGCAGAACTCTCCGGCCTATTGTCTTCTTCGGGTAGGGCCACGCTCTGACCATGAGACGGTACACAGTGTCGCCCAAACAGAACGGAGTAAGTGAGAGAATTTTTACGAAAACAAAACCGAAAAATACCTTCTGCATTTATGTGGGCGGCAGAATGAAAAAAATAAAATAAAATAAAATAAAAAATAAAAACTTGGGCGAGAAAATAGAAGGAAGAATCAAAGACAAGCGTAGGTTCGGATCAAGCTGCCGTTCTTTGTTTGATGCGGGATCAGTTTGGCGGTCAAACAAAAGAAGGGGCTCATACAAGATGTGGAAATCGGGGGGGATGTTTGTCGCGCTCTACAGGACTCAAAGTGGTCGTGATTTTGGGGACATCATTGATATCCTTATGTTCCTGCCTTGAAAAATAAAACTGGACAGGCAGAAATCATCTTAAGGTTCACTTAATTGATTTCCACACATTTTGGCCAAGGGGACAGCAAACCAGGCGAGACGAGACTTTGTCCCAAAATTGCTGATCATCTTTCCATTTTGGGAACGATGGGCAGCACACTTGAAAGGCGGATGGAGACACCAAGAATATGACCAGAGAGAGTATGAGATGAAGTCTGTCCTCTAGAGGTAGTTACTTGATCCCAGGTAGATTATCTTCCCAGTACTGGGAGTCAAACTTGAGTGCGGCCATTGCGGAGGGAGACCTGGATAAGACTGTGGATAATATTAAGCCCAGCGTGGTCCCATTTCGGAACGTGCCAGGTTGTAGCATACAGTACATCAGCCTCTAAATAATGTACCTCTGACTACGCCAATGTGCCATCCCCTCCGACGAGCTCACCCCACACAGGAGGCGGTAGATCTCGGGTTCTGACACACTAGCTTAAGAAGAAAATCATGAACCGGGGTATTTACATTCCATCTGGCCATACCATGGGTACCGCATTAAAGATATGCGTCACTTGTAATCGATCAAATCGATCGCGTTGTGGCAGGCCCCGTGAAGCTTTGGCAAAGCCTTGTCCGATTGATCAAAAACCCAATATTTTTTGATGTCTGATCGATTGTGCTCTACTGCGGCCCCCAGCGAGTTCTTTATATCATTATAATCGTGGAGGCGCTCTGTACCTCACGGGGCCTGTTGTGGCACTGTGACACTCATTAGAGAGAACTTTGGAATTTACTTCTGACGTGTCAGAAAGCTCCTATTAAAATTCTGACAAGGCAGAAATGAAGGAATATAATATTAGATGCAATGGAGTCCATAAAACCTGAAATATTGGATAAAAGTCTTGGAAAGAAGCGGCCCCTGCCAACCAGAAGCCCATGAAAATACCAAAATATGTTGACTAAGCCACTTTGTAGAATAATTGTGAACATGGGAACTAAATATTTGACATCCAATGTACATTATCTACTGCGAAATCGGGCCAAGAGGAGCTATGGTAGTTGCACAATTCACCCTCAAGATCCCCTCTGTTTTGACCAGTTTGATCCAAGCCTCTCTCCGAGATGCTCCGGCGTGCCGGACCGGAGAGAGGCTTGTTCCGAACCTAGGACAAGCGAAGATAACGATCAGCAATTGCATGTGTCGGATAGGATCCTTCAAGTTCGCAGTATCAATAATAGATTTTCACGTGTGAGTACCTATCAGCAAACTGATTTCACCATACACTGCAGCGTTGTCAATCCTTTCCACGGGGGTGATCAATGTTAAACAATTACAGAATTTAGACGGGCACGTTTGATGAATGGTCTCACAAGGAGACTGAGGCACGATGAAATGCACTCCGTGATTCGTTCATATTGTCTGATGCGAAGAGATTGAGATGATGGAAGCATGTGGGACACTTACTAAAAAAGGAACTGGAATTCACACGTGTAACGAACGTCATTATTCTCAAGGGAGGGTTTCTCGCTGCAAATAATCTGACTAAGAACGAGTCTAAAAATAAATTTTTAGGACTCGTAATCGTATCGTCATCTTAATGGCCAATTCGGTGCACTATCGTGACCGCGCATGCTTGGATGGAATGCGGGGATACCCCTATGTGGACGACGACAATTCCTCCCGTATCCAGTCGACACCCGAGTCGGTCTTCAGAAAGTCGGTCCGACATTTATTGCTTTACGAAGTGTCCCTTCAAGCGGCAAACTTTATTATCTCCGCCTCATCTTCCGTCGAAGATCTTTGGATCCTTGCGGAACGCCACTCTCTTTTGCCGATCATCGGCGCTCTCCCTCTCAAACGTCTCCACTGTAGCTTGCAAATCCTATTTGGCCACGCGGCGCAAATCGATTTCGCACACCCCTTATTTTCCCGCCTCACACATCTCGAGTTGTTCGATACGGTTCCATGGACCGGGGTCACCGACCTCGCCCTCATCCCCCACTTAAGTCACCTCTGCTTCACTCAAAATGGATTTCTGTCCGATTCACTCCCCATTCTCAGCACATGCAAGTCACTGCGTGTTTTGGTATTCCTGACGCTGGACGAGTCCGACCCTCCCAGATTAGTGGAGGAGTATTCCGCCTTGACTCAGCTTGCAAAGGATCCCCGATTTGTGATGATGGCCTGCGACAATTTCGACTGGCAAATGGGAGCTTTGACGGGCACCGACTATTGGTCGCGAGCCGAGGATTTCATTGCGAAGCGGGTATCGGGCCAGATCGACCGTAAGGTTACTGTCTACTTCAGTGTGCTCAGGGACTCATTTCCTTTCTTTGCCAGCGCTTCAATACATGATTGAGGGAGACGAGAGCGAAAATCTCGTGTAGAACACGATCCACTAAAACCCGCTCAAATTATCCCCGCTTCTTTGAGGGCCTCCACTGGACAAAACCCCCTGTATTGGGTCTGGCGAGCAGCCAGAGTGCCAGATCTTTGGATATCTCTGGGTTTTCCTAGCAAAAGCTCGAGATATCTGGATATCTCTGGACATTTAGAGATATTCTTCGAGATCTCGGAAATATCCAGTGATTATGTCCTTCACAGGTAAAATATCATGCCCGAGATCTCGTGATATCTCGCCGAGATCTCGCTCAAAATTCCTCTGGTGGTTCAAATATTTATACTACCACTCCGAGATCTCAACAGATATATATATATATATATATATATTGCTGCCCCACCAAAGAAGTCTTTATCTTTGATGCGCTTGGCACCACATGTCACCCTATTATAAAGCTACCATCCTCGTCTACACTGACCCAGCATGTGGATGGCTATGGACTAGAGAGTATCATCAGTACACTGTAATGGGCAAAAGGATAGATGGCTCGCCATTGCAAACCCAGTGCACCCAGTGTGAACACAGGGCCCATGACACATGTGAAAATTGCCGTCCTTGATATCTATGGGCGGTGGGGCATGAGAAAGGTACGAGTGCCCGCAGGGCATGCAAGCCTCCTGAGCAGTGGAGGGGAACTGTGAAAGTGTTGGAAAGGAGGACATCAAGAGACCACAATGTACATTGCGAGGACGGCACATCTGTGTGGCCGGGTCTAAGATGCCAACAACAAATGCAGCGCAGCCGGCACAGAGGGTGCATGCACCCCGAGGAGGAAGAGGTATGGACATGGGGGGTAACGGTGTCGTCGCATAGTACCATGCTGCGGAGCATGCGTGCCAAGACCCCTGTTTGAAATACAAGATATGAGATGTGGATGAATATTTCAAATATCTGGCCAGAAAAGTAATAGAGGTGTCGAGATCTCGGGGCAATGGAATTGCCCGAGATCTCGGAGATATCCGAGAATGCTGGAGAAATCCAGATATCTCGGAGAATACACCACAACAACCGAGATACCTGGATATCTCGCCAGAAATGGGTGAGATATCTGGACATATCCAGATATCTCGGGTTCCAAGTGAGATATCTATGCATATCCATATATCTCGACGTTTTTTGACCATCCGGGAACATTCACATACTTTTGTCCAGTAAGGGCCTTCATACGCTTCATTGTGGTGGTGATGCGTCCAATACATGCAGGGCACGGGCCCACACCGGAATCGATTTTTAGCGACGCAGAATGTTGTGTTTTCCTTTTCGACTTGCAGGGTGGAGTCACTCGCAGTGTGAAATAGTCCCATTAAACTTCATAATCAGTTTTCCCCTGATCTTCCTCGAATTTCAGGGGCTGCTGTTGATGTCTATTGCCCTTCTGAATATGCTTGGTTTTCAGGCCCTACAATCTACAAATGACAGCTAAACTACGCTAGAATCCGCCTGCGGTATGCCCTGGCTGCTAACATATTCTAGAGTATCATATAATTTGAAATATACGGGACGAAGATGATTGTTTATTCCAATGATCCCGACGAGAAAATTACATCGTATGACTACATAATACTCAGCTAGACGGATGCATTCCTTCAAAGACTCAGGGCGAGCAGTCGCGCGGTGCGTTCATCTCCAAATATCCCGAAATGGCCGACCCCGCTGATATAGTCGACGCGCACTGGTTTGGAGATCAAGTTCGCTCCCAGGTCAGGCCAGCGGCCCAACAGCGGCGAGGTCGCAGCCCCCCATTCCGCAACCAGTACGGTCATCCGCGCCTTTACCGATGACACCCACGCATCGTATGGACCTATGAAGCTGTCGTACGACTTGTCGATGCCCGTCGGGTAGAACTCGTGCAGAAACTCGAATAAAATCGGAACCCACGCCTTCTCGATGTGAAACCCAAGGCGTGGGCTAATCTGTGCGTCCGGGTCATGCGCAGCAGCCTCATAGTTGGCCAAGATCGGGGCCGCGATGGTCGGATCGCTCTGCAGAAAATCGAGCACCAACTTAGTCCTGAAGGTCTCGTAGTCCACTGCGCTCAGGTCCCTGAACATCTCTTCGAGTTGAATGATCAAAGTGGGGCTGTGGTCGATAAATGTCAACTGAAGGACCTCCTCCCCGGCGTCCTCCAGCATCTTGACCATGGCGACTGCGTGAACTGCAGAGCCACAGAAAGCAGCGATTCGATAGGGACCGTGCGGCCACCTCGCACAGATTTGCTCCTTCCAAAATGCAGCCAACCCCGTCAGCGAGTCCATCGGGGTCGAATTCGTGATCTGCAGGCCCCAAAGTTCGCCTTCGTAATGTGCTTGGAGGGAATAGAATACACCGATGGAACCATTTCCAGCAGGCAGAATGATGAGGGGGGTGCCCGATCCGTGGCAGATCTGAACGAGTGGTTGTGCGAGCCGTTTGGATTCCACGACCGCTAGCAAATCCGCCCAGCTCATCTCGCTCATGAGCTGCACCGCAGTCACGGCCATAAATGGCTCCAAGGCGACCGAGATCCGTGTAGCCTCCGGCACGTCCATGCCATAGGTGCTGAGAGGTACATCGGGCGAGAAATTCTCTGGCGAAACGCCGAGGATATCGAGGAGAATACTCGTAGCTGGGCTGCTGTCGGCGAGCGGGACGGATTCACCCTGCGCGTTGGCACTCTGAGTGGAGTACACCAGCTCGCTCTCCATCTCCGACCAGGTGATACCACCGAGCAGCTGCAATTGCGAGAAAGTTGCGAACGGACGCAGAATGGTTGCCAATCTTGCCGCGCTGATTGAATCCAGCCCGTATGTGGTCAAAGGTTGTTCGGCATCAAAATCAACCACCTCCACCTCCAGGAGCTCTAATACCCGAAGGAATATCTCTTCTCGCTGTTCCTGTGGCAATTTGGAACTGACTGCGGTGTGCAGGGAACCAGGTAAGACTGTCTGGTCACCTGGCGTCCGGGAGACGTCCGGAATGTAGCGAGTGAATGGGGACTCATCCAGCTTCCGAAGTGCGTCCTCCAGAAACACCCATAGAGCTAACATCGTCGCCTGAGTTATATGTCTTGACCAAGTTAATTTTCTACATACCTTCCGCAGAGCAGGTCGGAAGATAATCGACAGCCACAGAACCGGTCCGCTCCTACAATCATCTATCAGTGGAGTTATGGGTGCATACATCCCGCAAACGAACCAGATACCCTGCATCCAAAATTCCTGGTGCTATCAGCGAAAATGCATTTGGATAGCGAGACATAGCGCCGTCCAGAGCAGTACAGGCACTGCGAACGCTCCATTAAATGACTTTCACTCATACAAGGTAGCGATGATACACACCTCGCATAATTGGACTGCCCAGGTATTCCAACGAGGCCGCTGAAGGATGAAATCGCGACCACAAAATCCAGTCTCTGGATTTCGACTAGTTCCGTAAAAATCTCGAAGACCCTCAGCTTGGAATCATATACGGCCCGGAAAGCGTCGGGAGTTTGACCGAGAAACAAGGCGTCAGAGAGGACCATGGTCATGTGGAAACAGCCGGCCAGAGGGGCCGGTAAGGTGCGCAGGAGAGCGCTCATCTGATCAACATCCGTGGCATCACATTTCTCGAGGCGAAGAGTCAGTTCGTCTCGGCCTTCCAAATATGCGACTTTCGCCAGCGTTATGGCATCTTTGGCTGTGTCCAGTGAGTCAATGCCCCTACGCGATGTGAGAACAAGACTCCTTGCCCCGTGCTAAGAACGTTCATTAGAACGTGTGTCTCTCGATCGAGAGGCGGATGAATTTCACCTCGTATAACCACACAGCGAGGTCGACACCAAGGCCGCCAATGCCGCCAAGGAGGATATAGGTGCGATCACTACGAAACGGGGGAGCAGCTGAGTGGGTGACGCTAATATCGGTGCAGCCTGGTTCGGCATTGCCGTTCAATAAGCCCTGCCGCTTGGCGGAGGACGGTGAAGAGAACACCGCACGCAGGACATGCGCAGCGCCGTCCTCATCAAACGATAAAACATTCTCTCCATCACTGAACGCACCCATATGCCGAGTCAGTAACGGGATCGGGTTGGAGAAGTCGAGGCAAGACTCGAAAAAGGCCAGTCGGATATCCCACGACGGGATTTCCCGCTTCAGTACGACACACAGACCGAGCGCGGCATCTGCATCTCGTCCTTGCATCGCCAGGAGATAAATGGTGGTCGAGACGGATGTGTCGAGCTCCTTAAGCTGCCGTTGCAATTTCATTTCCTCGCTGAATGTGTACGGATAGACGTGGCGGAGGTTGTCAGAAGCAGGAGCGGCAAAAGAGAGTGGTTTCTGCGCGAGGAAGAGAAAATCGGGAATCGGGGAGGGGTCGGCAGGATCGGGGGTTAGGAGCGGCTGGAAGATCAACTCAAATCTGCGCTCCACCGTAATTGGCCCTGTTATATCCGTGCTTTGTCGGCCCAGCCGGCCCGGTCCGGCAATTCCCGAGAGGGTTTTCACGCTATGAAGGTCTACTGAGCGTTTCCCTTCTAATCACTGATTACCCATCGGGCCGACGGACTTGTATTTCTCCGAGGCCTTATTGTCTAGTCCGACTTCTTTCTCGGGCGTCCTTACCAAGCCCGAAGTCTTTTATTGTTTAACCTTACTAAGTCACCTTGCTACCTTATTGTTTAACGTTTCTTACTTACCAATATCTCGCACGCTATTGTATTCAATAGACAATAGCGTACTTAGTTTAAAAAGCTAGTTAGATATGTTTTGTACTTCAGTTTGATTATTGATTGTTTCTTCGCTATCTCGGCGTTGGTCGAGCCTCTGTCTTCATCCTCTATTCGGACTTCAACTCCGAACTCCGAACTCCGTGACTCCAGACTATAGTCTTGTGCGGAACTGCGGACCCGAATAGTCGCTCACTCTATTCTTTGTAGTGTTGCGAGAAACCGCGAACTCCGAGGTCGGACTTCCTCGGCCTTGGCCTGACTCGACATATAACAGTATAATCAAACTCACCTATTCGGTTCGCCATGTCTGGATCATACTTCAATCCCAATCTCTTCACACCGGGCAATACCGCCCCTAACCCTTTAATTCCGACACACCAACACCGAGAACGTCGGGAATCCCGACTATTTTCTAACATTCCTACTCTCGGTCAAACTCCGGTTCAACCACCTACTCTCGGCCAATCTTCGGAACAACCCCCATCTCCTATTGTCTTTCATCCCATACCTCGTCTTCGTTTGGCATCAGTACCAAATACCGCGCCAGTTCCGCTTCTCCGTCGGGGTACAACTCCGGTGACTCCATCTCCGATTGGAATCCCTCCGGCTCAGATGAGAGTGCCCTCGGTGGCCTCTATTCAGGAGGCTGATACCGAGGAGGCTCCAGCCCCAGAGCCCGAGGCGGAGAACTCCGAGCGCCCTCCGACTCGGAACACCGAACCCGAGGAACCTGTGGGAGGTGCCCCAGGTGGGGGTGACGACGGGGATGATGATGGTCCTGGTGGGCCCGGAGGTGGTGGACCTGTCCCCCGGCGTCGGCCTCGGAGTCCGGACGACGCCGAGATTGGTGCTCGGATTTTCAGCGGACTCAACGACCTTACTACCGTCCTTCGGTCGCTTTCAGGAGCTAATTCGGGTCCCGTTCGGAGTTCCCGATCCAACCTCCGAAACCCCGAGCCTTTCGATGGCTCGGACCCCTCCAAACTTCCTTTATTCCTCTCGCAATGCGGACTTCACTTCGCTGAGCGAGTTCAGGATTTTCCTTCGGACGACGACCGCATCATCTTTGTCCTTTCATACTTGAAAGGCGCAGCGGCCGCTTGGTTCCAACCCGCTATGTTTGCCACGGACAGTACTGTCCCCGACTGGGACGGCAACTTTTCACTCTTCATTCAGGAGTTGATGTCGGTCTTTGGACCGCATGACCCTGTCGGAGATGCCGAAAGCAAACTCCGAACGCTTCGGATGAAGCCAT
Source organism: Mycena maculata (assembly GCA_029448575.1). NCBI lineage: Eukaryota > Fungi > Basidiomycota > Agaricomycetes > Agaricales > Mycenaceae > Mycena > Mycena maculata. The sequence goes on along the minus strand of JARJLG010000059.1, from coordinate 259,997 downwards.
CGGACCCGATCTCGACCTACATCGTCGAATTCAACACCCAGGCAGCTATGACCCGCTGGGGTGAAGCGGCACTTCGGTCCCAATTCTACGAAGGATTGCCTAGTCGGATCAAGAACCAGCTCGCGGTGCTTGATCCTCCGACAAATCTCGTCGGACTTCGGACTTTGGCACAGCGCATTGATCAGCGCTATTGGAAATGGGAGTCGGAGAAGAAGCGTGAAGGCAACACCGAATCAGCCCCGAACACCGCGTCTCGGTCTTCGGGCCACGGTGCTGGCGGCGGTGGAAAGAAACCACAACAAGCTCCGAAATCCACCAACAATCCTTCCTCGGCATCCGCCTCGTCGACCGGAGCAGCCTCGGGGTCCGCAACCCCGAGAACTCCGAAGCCCTACGCCGACAAGTTAGGCAAGAACGGCAAAATCACGGACACCGAGCGCGCTCGGCGTTTGAAGGAAGGGTTGTGCATGTATTGTGGTGGGAAGGGACATCAGGCTGCGGATTGTAAGAAGAGGACTACGCCTTCGCAGGGTCGGGCATCCGCCACGACTCCGAACTCCGAGGCCACTCCGTCCACTGAGTCAAAAAAATGACCAGCAACTCCGAAACTCCAGCACCCGTTCGGAGTTGCGTTGACTCTCTCGGAGTGCCCACGGAAGAAGTCTATATCTCAACGCGTCCTCTCTTTCACCTAATGCCTTATACCTCGATCTCTATGCTACTACTTTATCGGACTCACTCGCCTCGGGACTCGACACCATTTTACGGACACTTATCGACTCGGGGTCGTCACATTGTTTTATTTCTTCAGAAATTGTAATGAAGAACGCATGGCCGACCTCCGAAATACATCCGATCCGGTTGCGATACCTCGACGGCTCTTCCTCTATTATCAAAAAGCAGATCACTCTGTTAATCCGATTCCCATCTGGTGAAGTCCATTCAATGGATTTTTACGTCACCCGTCTTGATTCACCTTCTGAACTGGTTCTTGGATACAACTGGCTCCACCGCTTCAATCCGTTGATTGACTGGTCGGCAGCCAGTATCTCTTTCCGTTCCACTCCGCTTGGTCCATCAGTGTCGACACCACAGGACACTAGTCCTGCCTCAGTTCTGCCGGACTCCGAGTTGTTGAACAACTCCGAGCCGACTCCGACGACTGGCTTACCAGCGTTCGGAGTTGTACCAGAAAACCCGACGACGTCTTTACCGGACCTCGGTCCTTCTATGGACTCCTCTTCGGGCTTTACCAGCCCTCCGATTTCCACACCCTTGGTTTCACTCGTCTCCGCTGCCGCTTATTCCATGATCATCGGACAAGCCGGTACGGTGCAGTATACTCTTCGTGCAACCCCGAAGGCCGAAGATGTCCACGCTCAGTCCTCGACACTAGCTTCGGACCAGTCGGACTTGCCTTCGGAGTACCATGACTTCGCCGACGTGTTCTCGGAGTCCGAAGCATTCAATCTTCCTCCTCATCGGGAGTTTGACCTCCGAATAGACACCGAGGATGGTGAAGTACCGCCGATCGGACATATTTATTCGTTGTCCGAGTCCGAACTCACGGCCTTGCGCGAGTTCATTGACAAGAACTTAAAAGCGGGCTTCATTTACCCTTCGAAGTCCAGTCACGGTGCTCCGATACTCTTCGCTAAGAAGAAAGACGGAAGCCTTCGGCTTTGCGTCGATTACCGAGGACTTAACCGCATTACAAAGAAGGATCGCTACCCTCTTCCGCTCATTTCGGACTTACTCGACACTCCGGGCAAAGCCCGAATCTATACCAAGCTCGATCTCCGACATGCCTACCACCTTTTGCGTATCGCTGAAGGTGATGAGCCGAAGACGGCCTTTCGGACTCGCTACGGCTCTTATGAGTGGCGAGTCGTCCCCGAAGGGCTGACTAATGCACCCGCGGCCTTTCAACGTTTTGTGAATAGCCTCTTTTCGGACTTGCTCGATATCTGCGTCGTCGTCTATCTTGACGATATTCTAATCTACTCCGACAACTCCGATGTGCATACCTCGCATGTCCGAGAAGTCCTTCGGAGATTACGCGCAGCCGGACTTTACTGCAAACTTCCGAAGTGCGAGTTCGGAGTTACGACTTGTGAATACCTCGGTTACATTCTCTCCCCCGATGGTTTCGCGATGGCCTCGGACAAGGTTGATGCCATTCTTGGCTGGCCGGTCCCTCGGAAGGTTAAAGACATTCAATCGTTCCTCGGCTTTTGCAACTTCTATCGGCGTTTCATCAACGGCTACTCCGACATCACCATTCCCCTTACACGCTTGACCCGATCCGGAGTTAAATGGGACTGGTCGGAGTTGGCCCAATCGGCGTTCGAACGCCTCAAGAATGCGTTCTCCGAAGCCCCGATCCTTCACCATTGGGTTCCGGGCCGACAAATCATCGTTGAGACCGATGCTTCGGACTACGCTCTAGCCGCCATACTCTCGATCTCCGGAGATGACGGTGAAATCCACCCGGTGGCTTTTCGGAGTCGTTCCTTCAATCCTTCGGAGTTGAACTATGACGTTCACGACAAGGAACTCCTAGCCATCTTTGATGCCTTCAAAACTTGGCGTCACTATCTCGAAGGCGCACCACTTACTATCGACGTGGTCACTGACCACAAGAACCTGGAGTACTTCTCTACTTCAAAGGTCTTGACTCGTCGACAAGTGCGCTGGTCCGAGTACCTTTGCCATTTCAATATGGTCATTCGCTTTCGCCCTGGTCGCTTAGGTGGCAAGCCGGACGCATTAACTAGACGATGGGACGTCTACCCTAAAGAGGGGGATAGGGCTTACAGCCAAGTTAACCCTCATAATTTTCGCCCCGTTTTCACTCAGGATCAGTTATCAGCGTCACTCCGAGCCACTTATCTTGAAGAACCAGTCCTTCGGGCTTCGGTCATTATGGACACCGAGCAGCTCCACTCCGACATTTTAGCCCATCTCCGAGATGACCCCGCGGCCGTCATCGGACTCGGACATGCTGCTTCGGACTCCGGCCGATGGTCTATCGACAACAAAGGCCTTCTCCGACTTGATGAACGCATCTACGTGCCTTTAGTCAACGGAGTTTCGGACGAACTCTGAGTCCGAGTTCTTCAATACCACCACGACCACGTCCTTTCGGGGCACTTCGGACAGAATCGGACTTTGGAGCTCGTGCGTCGGGGTTATACCTGGCCCGACCTTCGGAGTTTCGTTCGGGAATTCTGTCTATCTTGTGTCTTGTGCAAACGCAACAAGAAGCCTAGGCACAAACCTTACGGGCTTTTGAAGCCCCTTCCGGTCCCACTTCGGCCTTGGCACTCAATTTCTATGGACTTCATCGAGGAACTACCTTTATCCAGTGGTTTCAACAACATTCTCGTCATTATTGACCGCTCTTCAAAGCAAGGGATCTTCATCCCTTGCACCATTCACATCACTTCAGTCGAGCTGGCTCAACTCTTTCTTATTCACGTCTTTTCAAAACACGGAGTTCCTTCCCACGTCACCTGTGATCGGGGTTCGGAGTTTATTTCGGCGTTCTTTCGGTCTTTAGGCGAACTGCTTAACATGGAATTGCACTTCACTTCGGGGTATCACCCCGAGGCCGATGGGCAAACCGAGCACGCTAATCAGACCCTGGAACAGTACATCCGAATGTATACTTCTTACCAACAGGATGACTGGGACCGCCTATTACCTCTGGCGGAGTTCGCATACAACAACTCTCCGAACGCATCTACCGGAGTTTCACCTTTCTTCGCGAACAAGGGCTACCATCCTGCTTTAACCATTCATTCGGAGCGTGATGTGGCTAACACTTACGCTAAAGACATGGCCGTCGACCTTCAAAGTCTTCACGAATTCCTCCGAGAGCAGATCACCTCCGCTCAACTCCGATACAAGGACACGGCCGATCGGCGTCGCAACCCCGGTCCGACCTTTAACATCGGAGATTCGGCCTACGTCTTGGCGAAGCATATCCGAACCACTCGTCCAACTCCGAAGTTCTCCGAGCAGTATCTCGGACCTTACGAAGTCATCGCCAAACCCAGCTCTATGTCCTATACCCTTCGGCTTCCGAAGGAGCTTCGGAGTATCCATCCGGTCTTTCACGTCTCTCAGCTTGAAACTCACCTTCCTAATCCTTATCCTTCTCGGGCTCCGGAGCCTCCGGCGGCTGTTGAAGTCGTTGACGGCGAGGAGCACTTTGAAGTTAAGGACATCGTTGACTCAAAGCTAGATCGGAGATTCCGAGTCAAACTCCGTTACAAGCTAGAATGGCTCGGATACGAGAACACCGATGAGCAGTATACATGGGTCGGAGCTGACGACGTTCACGCACCAGAACTTGTCGATAGCTTCCACCTCCGATACCCCGACAAGCCGGGTCCGAACTATTGACCTTCGGACATCGGACATTCGGACTTCCTCTGACATCGGCCCTTTCATCGGACATCGGACATCGGACATCGAACACGACTTCGCGTTACAACCAAGGAAAATATTCTATATACAACCCCGAGGCTTTTATCTACAAGTCCTCCGGGGGAATTCCTCCCCACTCCGAACCTTCCTCTTGTTCTTCCTCCTCCTTCTCTTCGGACTCCTCCTCCACCTCCTCTTCGGACGCCGACTCCATCGCTTTCTCCTTTCCTTTTCCCTCGGCCACCGACCCCGAAACCTCCGAGACATCGACATCCATCGCTTCGGGGTTCGCCGTCGGTTCCCGAGATCGAACTCCGTCCTCAATCACATCATCCCCGAACCCGTACCAAATGGTATCCAGATCGGGCTCGAGCTCGGGGTCGTCGAGGCGCGTAACCTCGGAGAGCTCGGGGGACGGTGAGACGCGGGTCCGGAAAATGGGCAGTGGGTATAAAGTGAAGTCCGCGTCGGCGGACTTGATCCACTCCTCGATCCGTAGGATGGAGTGGTTGAGCTGCAGTCGGCTCAGGCGGTTGCGTCGGTGCTGAGCGCGGATCAAGCGATAGCGCTCGCTGGCGGTCTTGACCACCAGCTTCAGCTGGGCGATTTCGAACCAGCATGGGCATGCGAGGCCGCAGTTGTGGCGGGGAGGGCGGTAATGTTTGGTCGCGGGGACCCCGGGGTGCGACCTCGGACTCCGACGTTTCGGTCTCCGAGGCGACTCCGACGAGGGGCCCGCTGCTGCGACAGCGTCGGGGGCCGAGGGCCCAGAGCCGCTAGCCACGGGGGGGGCGGAGTTCGGGGGTCGGGGGTCGGAGTCGGCGGGGCCCGAAGTCCACTCGCACTTCACCTTGGACTGCTGGCACTCGATGCAGCCCTGGGACCTCCCGATTTTCTTCAAACAGGTCCGCCCAGTGCGGCGGCAGCGGCGGCAGGCTGTCGGTGTTGTCAGCGACGATGCCGACGAACACCGATGACGACTTACCGTGGGGTGGGACAACGATATTCGAGGACGACATGGTGGTTCAAGTCAAGGGGGATTTTAAACTCCGACTCCGAATCGACCTCCTTATATATGTCTTTCACTTCACACTCCCGCGGCTGCGGATTTATCGGACTTACGGACATACCGGACTTCGGTCGCCGTCCTCGGACATTCTCGGACATCGGTGATTTCGGCAACCGATATTTTCCGGGCGGATCAAACAGGATTAACTCCGAAGACTCTTGAGGGTAAGAGTCTTAAGAGGGGGATACTGTTATATCCGTGCTTTGTCGGCCCGGCCGGCCCGGTCCGGCAATTCCCGAGAGGGTTTTCACGCTATGAAGGTCTACTGAGCGTTTCCCTTCTAATCACTGATTACCCATCGGGCCGACGGACTTGTATTTCTCCGAGGCCTTATTGTCTAGTCCGACTTCTTTCTCGGGCGTCCTTACCAAGCCCGAAGTCTTTTATTGTTTAACCTTACTAATTCACCTTGCTACCTTATTGTTTAACGTTTCTTACTTACCAATATCTCGCACGCTATTGTATTCAATAGACAATAGCGTACTTAGTTTAAAAAGCTAGTTAGATATGTTTTGTACTTCAGTTTGATTATTGATTGTTTCTTCGCTATCTCGGCGTTGGTCGAGCCTCTGTCTTCATCCTCTATTCGGACTTCAACTCCGAACTCCGAACTCCGTGACTCCAGACTATAGTCTTGTGCGGAACTGCGGACCCGAATAGTCGCTCACTCTATTCTTTGTAGTGTTGCGAGAAACCGCGAACTCCGAGGTCGGACTTCCTCGGCCTTGGCCTGACTCGACATATAACAGGCCCGCCGGGCATGAACTTCCGAACTCTCAGGTTCCGAATTTCGGCAAGGGCCAAACCAGATGAATCTGTGATCAAGATACTGTATGATCGAGAATCTACGAGCTGGTGAGCCATTTACACGAAAGGAATACCAAATCGATATTACCCGGTGTCCATTGACGGAGAGTGATGTGAGAGAACCAGTTTCCAGCACTATTCTTGCCAGGACGATAGAAGATGAAGTGCTCGATGGCAGATGGGAGGTAGATGATGTCCTTGGAATATTGCTTGGAGACGTCTGGGTGGAACGTGATATGGATACAGGCATCCATAATCGCCGGATGCAACAAGTACGCATCCGCTCTGGAGTAGGATAGAAACGTGAGTAGATCAGCATGATTACACTCAGGTAACGCACAATTCGTCTGCACGAAGGCCCTCGATCTCTGCGATCACCTCCGAAGGCCCTCCATGGCATCTCACAATTCGTTGAAAGTGTGGGCCATAGACTGCCAGTGGCTGCAGTGAAGAATAGAACCCTATGGGTGATGCATGAGAGGGACGTGATCGACTGCAGCCTGCTGTGATCAAACGCACCATCAGAGTCCAGCATCGGTAGGCGCTTGAAAATGGCTTCAACATCCATCGCAACCGGAGGTTCCATTGGGGTTGAAGTTTCCATAAATCCACGGGCGTGCTCGCGTTCGCGGGACCCCTGTCGTGTCAACGCGCTCAATAAAAGGCCCAAATCTGTTTGGTATTTCACGCACCACACCCGTCGTAATGGACCAAGCCGTCTTGAGTCTCTGGAGACTGACCTCGAGCGGCACAGTCGCAGCCAGGGACAAAATCGACACCAACTCCACCTCTCGCAAGGAGGTTGCCCCAGATTCCAGAAGCTAAGCCTCTCGAGTCAGTCATCATCTGCCGATACGACGATATTCGCGCACCATTTCGATGAACCCGGTTGTTGGAAAGATCGGTTCCCCTACCAAACGCAGTGATTCATGTGAGAACAATGAGAGAGTTATCTCACGCACCATTTATAACATGCTCGGCGAGGGTTGGATGAGTGACCTTGTTCATGCGCAGGTTCGCGGACGAAAGAGGGCCTCGGCCTTCCATCATGCGAATGTTGCCTTCGGAAGACAATATTTTGGGAGATGGGATGGTACGGGGAGCGAGTGGGTGTTCGACAAGCTTTGATTTACATGCAGACGCTCCATAGAGGCCACTGAGGTCAAGGGAATTCGATCCAAGGAGCGACAGGCGGCCGAGAGTAGTCAAGAACAATGTCGACTCGTTCGAGGACACCGAAGGTCTCATCTTTCCAGAAGGCCTGCGCATGGTGCACAGCACTCGGCTATCTACAACTCCCCACGCCAGGATGAACGATGCCAATACAGGATGGCAGGCGACCTCCAAAAAAATGGGAGATGCAGATAGCGAATCAGAAACTGCCTTGCTGAATAGGACAGGCTTCCTGCAATTGTCCCAGAAATAGCTCGGTGTGAAGGCGTCCACGAACTGATCCGCACGACATGTCGAATATACAGGGATTTTGGGAACATGAGATCCAGGGTAGCGTGCAAAGATGTCGTTCATCTTGGCAAGGTAGTTGGATTTAATGCCGTCCATGAACGAGGAGTGAGCAGGCAGCATGGTGCGAATCCGTTGCGCAAAGATATCCTTCTGCTTTGCCAAATCAACGAGTTTGTCAAGGAGAGTGGCGGTGCCTGAGACGGAGACGGAATCTAGGGCGTTGAAGCACGACACCTCCAGAACTCCGGTGTCGTTGGCAGTGACAGATGCGATGAGCTCCCCTGCCCGTGGGGCGCTGCATCCGAGGCTCACCATTCCGACCTCCTTGCTTTCTGTGCATGTCATCGCTTCTCCCCGAGCGATTGCGATCTCGATAGCCATGGCCTTGGGACCAGCGCCAGACGCATACACAGCGGCAGTCTCCCCAGCCGAGTGCCCCACCACCATATCAGGAACAATGCGGACCGATTTCAACAGGTCACACAGTGCGATCTGGACCATGGCGACGGAACTAGCAGCGAGGATAGTGGGCCACCCAAGGTCTGGGAGTGTAATTGTAGGCGATGCGGAGGGAGCGAATAGCCCAGTCGATTCAATCAGGGACGCTCCTGTGACGCGGCGGTAGACATCATCCAGCTCGAGGATGGTATTTCGGAAAACAGGATATTCCGCGAATAATTGGCGCCCCATCTCAAGATGCTGCGGGCCCTGTCCACTGAAAACATACGCCAGGCGGAAGGGTTCACGGGGTATGATGGTCGCGGCATCAGCGGTAGGGCTTAGTGATGGTGGGATTGTGAAGATCTTGCGCCATGGAAGCTGGCGTGCGCGGCGGGAGAGCGTCACAGCACAGTTGCGGAGAATTTTGGGATTGTCTGCAGCCAGTTCCAGGACGCCGTGCGAAATATCGTCAACCACCCTTGAAGACAAGCCTCCAACCAAGAATAAAATCGGGGCCGATGTCACGACCTCAGCCGTAGCTGGAATAGGGGCGGGAGGCGCCTGCACAACAATGTGGCCCATAGAGCCGCCGATTCCAAAACTCGAGATAGAGATGATCGATCTCCCCAAGGACGAACGGCAGCCAAGTGGAATGGGTTGGACCGGCACCGTAACGTCGAAGGCTTCCCAGTTAATCGTCCTCGCTGGCTGAGAGAAATTAACCGAGGGCAGAATCATGCCATGCTCGAAAATCAAACAGGCCTTGACGAGTGCTGCAAGAAAGGCGGCCACTTCTAGATGTCTGGATATTCATCAGCGCAGGTTGCAAAGTATCGCTTGTGACACTCATACCCAATATTGCCTTTCACAGCTCCGAGAACAATAGGACCGTCCTCAGGCTTGTCTTTTACAAAGAGCCGTCCAGCCACGTTGGCCTCGATAGGATCTCCGACAGACGTTCCTGGATTCGAGTTAGGACATTCTTGGAATAAAGCTTGGAAGTAAAATACCTGTGGCATGTAGCTCGACGTAGTCTGCATAGCTAGGGCTGAGACCAGATCTTTCATATGCCCGCTGAATGCATTCTTCTAGCACAGCGCCGTTGGGAACGTAGAGTGGCATTTGCGATCCGGTGGCCTTGATGGCCGAGCCTAAAACCACAGAATAGATGTGGTCATGATCTCGAAGCGCATCTTTCAGAGGCTTGAGAACGACGACGACCGCGGCTTCGCCGCGGCCGAATCTTTGCAGAGACAAGTCAGGTTCGGATCAGTGATGCGAGACAAATCAGGACAAACCCGGCAGCCTCGGCATCCAACGGTCTACTCATTCCGTCCGCCGCCAAGATACCGCCTTGCACGTAGGTCGTCCATTCGGACAGCCTTGTATATCATGTATCAAGATTTAAATCTTTACATTAGGATGGCTCACTTACTCTCGATTTATCTGTGCCGCCCCGACAAGCGCAGCCTCACAGTCTCCTTGCCTGATCGCAGTGGCGGCAAGGTGGAGCGCCGTGAGGGAACTGCTGCAGGCTGTGTCCAGCTGGAGGGACGGTCCAGTGAGATCGAGGGCGTAGGAGATTCGATTTGCCATCGAATACGGTGTACCAGAGAAACTCCCCTCGGCGTCAATCCCTTTTTCGAGTGCGCCCTAAACACCACTTGGTTCAATGAACGACGCGACTGTGCTTCTCAAAATGACTTACCGGCGCATTCATGTGCCCTGGCCTATTCCCGCTCATGAAGCATCCTATATTACGGCGCCGCGAGTCGATACCGGAATCCAGCAGGGCCTGGAAGGACAAATCCAACAAACGTCTCGCGCAATACGGGGTCATTCGAGCGTCTTTCGTGCTTATGCCGAGAGAAATGTTGTCGAAGCTTGCGACATTCTTCAGGAAGCTGCCTTGGGCCGGAAGTTTGACTTGCGTGCTCGCCCTGAAAAAAAAATCGTCTATGATCATATGACAGGTCGCGATAATTTTAGTCGCCTACCGAACGAAATCCGGCAACACATCTTCCAATGGCTCGTACGCCTTTCCGCTGGTCATAAGGAAGTCCCAGAAGGAGGAGTAGTCAAAGTCCGTCGAAGACAGGAGCCCCGATGGCAGTTGCGCGGCGAGTCCAACCTATGCTGGATTAGTGGAGTCAAAGGAGTTCAAGTTCACAGCGGCGACCCACTATTGCGATCCCTTCAAGTTCCATTGTGCTAGTGTTCTGCGGGAGCGTTATCATTGTCCCTTGAACAAAGCTGTTTATATATCTTGCGACAAATTTGAGCGAGACCGTCGGATCCTGAGCAAAGAGACAGATCCGAGCTGCAATTTACACTATCCCGGCGATCGGAGTGCTCTTTCGCCAAAGTTGCCGTAGCAGTAAGGATCTTTGCATCCGAGTCGATAGGAGGACATCCTTTTCGGAAGTGAAGAAGGATGGACGCAAATAAATTTAGTAAGCACGCAGTATACACCTCTTGTGAAGCTGACCTGACATCCGAGAGGATCGCACCGCCCAACTTACATGGAAGTAATTTGATTCCTTGGCCTGCGCCAAGGCCTGTGCCCGTCACCCGTCACCTGAACACTTGGTCGTAATAGTACAGTATCTTCGTACACACCTCTCTTGTGAGGCTGACCTGACATCCGAGAAGATCGCGCACATGGATGTGATTTGATTCCTCTGCCTGCGCCACAGCCAGCACCTCTCTCTATCTCCCAATGGCTACCCCCGTCAAAATCGGGACCATCGCACTGTAGCACATCGATGCCAGTATCCGCGGAATAGACACCACACGTCGAGGCAACGCCGCCGTTCAAGAATTATTACCAACACGTCACCCGAGCTCAAGCTGCAGAAGAACGCTAGAAGACCTTGAGGGAGAATTGGAGCATGATCCGCATTGGCACAGCGGGTCCTTGTGCCGTGTTTAATAAATCGAAATAGTCTGGGGACTGGCAACGTAAAGGGTTTTGATGGTGTGGTGCCTTTGGTCCAAGCTACAGCCTCAACTGTTTATATTATGGCCAGATTATGAGTGGAAGATCGGTAGGTATTTACATTTTGAAGGGAATGTCCCGAGCAGAATTTTCATTTTATCCTTCATTTCTCCCTCATTATTATTTTTCGACGTTTCACGGCCAAATTAGGCCAATTTCACTAGTTTATATTACCTGTCCTGGGAAAAAATTAAAAATTCTGCTCGGGACATTCCCTGGGTATTCATTTCAGAAGGCCTCTCGATTTTTGTGAAGGCCATACAATGCGTGTGGAAGGCTGCAGGCAGGACCGACGCCGAACAAACAAGGAACAAACAGACATTTGTTTGGCAGGGATTGCCAGTCCCCAGAAATACACATTCGCCAGCCCAGGACCACACCCGGGATCATGTGAATTCATCATCCGTAGGAGAACGCGACGACAACGCAGTCACGGGGTCGTGAATTGATCGCGGATCACTCCGCAGACCTCTGCCGGCACCAGCGACTCCATGCCGTACGCTTGCCTCCACGAACAACGAGGTCTTACGTCCCGTTACAAGCCCATAGACCTTGCATAGACCTGGGAATCATGTGTTTCCTACTAGGCTTGTTTCACGGACGTCGAAGTTTGTCCTCGTTCGTCTCTCCCCGCGGCGCGCGCGCCAAGTGCCTTGGTTCCCTCTACTGTTCTATGGCACACAATCAAATTCATTCCTAACCTCCGTACCCTCGCCCTGTGACACAGTCTGCCACACCTCCATCGAGTCGGACCCTTCTCATCCTCTCATACGTATGCATATGCGGCGCGTCGTGCTTCGGGTGTATCCGACTTAGGCGCGTCTGAGTCTTCCGTTGCACTCACTTCCCCCGGATCTTCTTGGATAACTCGAGCTGTACCGTCAATCTGCAAGTGATTCCGCTCCAGAGCTCCACACTCTGTGGCCTCGCCCTCGCCCCCCGTCTGTCTCTCTGCAGCGCTCCGTGCTCTGTTCGGTCCTAAGACTCCTAACTTCTCCGCGGGGATGTGTCAACGACGCCAGACCCAGAGTTAGACTCGTCGGCTAAAGCGAAAGAGTTACGCCAGAGTCGATCCAGTCTGGCGCTGGTGATCCCGGCAATCGATGAACGGCAACTGTCGGCATGATGGCACGAGAAGGATCTTATTTAGATACTTTACAATTACTACAAGGAAATGTAGCTAGAGTAGCATTTGCAAAGTAAAAATGTACTAGGCATTTCGGAGTGTGCGCCAAGAGTACCGACCATTCGATGCCCCTCCCCTCCCTCGCTGCGCTCGGGGGGTCCCCCGAACCGGGGCATCTCAGGTCGGCACGCTAAAGACTCGTTGGCGCTTTCTCTATGAAATTAAACCTCTCCCCCAAGAAGGCCGGGCGGGCACAAGCAATCCGGGGAATCAATAAAGAGGATGATCCGAGTCTGATCCGCACTAACCGAGTCTGGCGCATGTGCTCGGCTAGGCACGACTCTGGCGCAACTCAAGGGCAACTCATGGACGAGTCTGAGTCCGGGTCTGGCGCAGTTGGAGGATCCCCCTTCTCCGCCTGGCCATGGTTCGTTGTCTGGCGTTTCCGTACGTATATGTACTTCGTGCACCTCCAGCTTTCCTCCCGTCCGCTCATCCCTTAGATACAGGCTTCTCGGACACCCGCGTGCGGAGGGTGTATCCAGTCATATCTCGTTGACGGTATGGCCCGGCTGTGCTCGCGGAGGATGGACTGAGATGACCCGCGCGCATCCCGTTTTTGAGTGGTGAGTGTACCCAGTCTCAGCGCGCACCGCTCCCGAATCAAGATGTCTTTGCCTATGAACCTCGCAACTGCGAAATCTGGATCGGATCCCTGCGAATCCGCGGAATAATTCTGCATACGCGTCATGCCGCTAGACGGGATCGGTGTTCGGACAATGGGGAGAGGGTGCTGGAACAAGATAAAGAGCCAGGGAGGGGGGATGTATAACCAGCGGGATTTTCTGCTTTGATTAACGAGGTTGAATACAAATTGAATGCAAGGGTGGTTAGGATCGGGGAGAATTGGGATTTTAGCTAGCCCGTTTCCTTGAAAATGAGGCGTCGGATGTGGGCACAATGGACACAGCATGCATTTTCCAACATAAGATGTTGCGGATCGCTTTTGCACGAAGATGCTACTGAGGTCTTCCTTTAACCAACTTAAGGAATCATATTGTCGGTGAGTTCGTCCCGTTGTCCACAAGAAAATTCCAAAGACACGTCGTTCCTAATAGTGTACCATAATTATCTGACACATGGTTGAACATATTTCCACACGCCTTAGCATCAGTTAGTCGGCAATGTTCAATTCTTTGTGCAGATATTCCGATCACTTTCTGTGGGTATTTGGAATGCTACTGTCCGAGCTCGAATCGTGTTAAGAATTTACGAAAGTAACAGGTAGAACAGCATCAGTGACAGAATATCATAACAGCAACTCCTGCCAGCAACGACAAGAAAATGTGAGGGCTTGTGATTCTTTCACCTGCCACGTTATTATGGCTTCAAGAGCCGGTGGTCGAGGCGTTGGGTGCTGTTGCCGAGAAGGCGGGCGTCCACGTCGTCGCGTTCCATTGGGCAAAGGTTGTGCTTGGACTCAACAGGAGGGCAGGTGCGACGAATGGAGGGGTGCCAGTCGCCATCTCGCCCTGCCAACAGTGCTGCTTAAAGCAAAGCGTGCACTGATCGGGAATCGGCTGTCCAAGCCGCTCGAGGCTGCGAAGGATGGAACCGCAGGCGCTACGGTCCACGATCATCAGTGGGGAATTATCGCAGGGTCGGAGACGGGGTCGTACATGCATTGCGCCCAGGTCGTGTTGCTTTGGGAAACAATGTCGAGATTGTTTTGCAGCAGGATCTGGATCTGAACCTCACTTGGCCCGGTGCTGTTGGAAATTCGTATGGGAACGGCCTAGAATTAGATGAAGAAACGTACGCATCACGGTGGTCGCATTTGAGTAGGCACTATAGGGAGCATCGGCGACGAAGAGCACCAGCGGGACCTCAGGCTCGTTGCAGCCTGTCAAGTTACGGATTGTAGTCACTGACTAGAACCAGTAATCATTGTTAGCTTACCGAAGAATACCGGGGCCAAGGTGTAGTTGTTGATGAGGAAGGTGTTCACGTTGGGCAGCTTGGGGAAGGGGACGTTGTTGGCTATTGCCATCGACGCAGTGTTGACTGGGGAGACAGAAGTCAGCGGGATTAACTTGGCGAAGACAGATCTCACTCAAATTCGTGCCGTTCATCCAACCCGACTTGAAAGAGGAAGAAAGATCAGTGAAGAATGACAAGGTGGGTGAAGGAAAGACCTGCGGATAATTCAGAGCCGGAACTGTCACTAACGAGCAAGAAGTCCATTTTTCTCGCGGGCTGGATAAGTGGCCAGATAGGAGATTCCTGGCCTGATGAAGTTGAGTCGGGTCAGTGATTTCCTCTGGATGTTAGAAGAAGAGAGTGATCTCACCAGATTCACCGGCATCCACCAGTGCCAACGTCGCTTGTTTTTGAAGACCCACCTCCGAATTGGTGTATCCTAGGTGGGATTATTTCAGATTAGCGCTGCGCCGGGAGTCAACGAACAGAAAAATCATTTACCGAGGAAGGGGTTGGCGACCAATCCATAACCCACTTCCTGCGACGGCACATTCAGCACCAAGTTCCATAAACAGATGAGTAGACTTACTTGAATAGTGGCATTACCTAGCAGTGTCAGAATCCCAGGAAGAACCTCCGTTACGAACACGCCCAGTGACTGAGCTTGCTTTTGATCTTCGATCTCGGTTTCGTTCGCAGGATACGCCAGTTCCGCCCGCTTGCGCCGTGAGAATTCCCCGACGGTGTTGTTTGTATCCTGGATGACGACCCAGTCCTTGATACATCGAAAGGAACCGTTGGGTGAGGTTTTTTGTTCAGGTAGCAGAAAGCGGACTCACGGCTTGAGCGGATAATGCCGCCCCCAAGACCCAAGCAGACGAGTCCCACCCAGTGACACACTCGCTCTGGTTGACTGGCACACCCGCATTGAGGGTAGTACCAAGAAGTGAGGTGGGAGTGAATGCTTTGGCGCGACCTTGCCAACTGCCGAACTCGATCGGGGATATCTCGTAGATGGTTTGGTTTGTCGCGCTGTAAAGTAGGAGGTAAAGAACCGACTTCATCGGTGGGACAAAGCCATTTACTTGTTGACAGGGAACAAAATTCCGTTGTAGGAGTTACTTCCGGGGAGACCTTGGGGAATTCCTTCCGCCATGATGAGAAAGGGGAGCGGAACCGAGCCGTTGGTGTAGGCAGCCGAGGAAAAGAGGCTACTGAACGTGGGGCCAAGGAGACCTTTTGCAGCGTAGAAAATTTCGTTCTATCAAAGTCAATCGTTGGGAGAGAGAAGAACGGGAGGTCAACTCACAACGCCCACAACGTCGGAAATAGACAGGTTGAATCCCGCCTTCGCTTTGAGTTCCAAGATCTCATAGGCAGAGCTGGGCACAGCTGTGGGAATTTTCAGTCATCTGAGGCAGCTTTCCGAAAAGCGCATTACCTGAGTTATTAAATGCTCCTCCAGTGACGAGCGTTTGAACGTCGGTGAAGTCATTGATCGCAAGCGCCATGGTCGCTTCGCATCCTCCGCTGACTGTACCTGGAATCAGCACAGTTTCGTTGCGTCCTAGAAAAAGGAACTCACGCCCGGCCACGTAGGTCGTGGCCTGGGAAAGCCCGCCTGTCTTGGCAGCGACAGATTTATTGTACCTTGAATCAAAGCTTTGATAGAAGCCGATCCTGCCAATCTGAATGCCAAAATTCAGCTCCTGGGGTTAACAGACCAGCAACGAAAGTTACCGTAGCACGGGCTGGTTCCGGGTTTATCAAAAGTATGTAGTAAAGTGCGTAAAGCACTCACTGCCGCCGCCTGAAAACGATTGTCCAATGACCGGAACAGCGCTGCTGGTCGCAGAGAGGGTGGAGATATAGGCGCTGACATCGAACCCAGGGATGGCCGCAAGAGTCAGGTAAGACTGGAGTGCCGAAACAACTTGTGGTCGCCTCCAGTCGAGCCAAGTGGATTCTTCGGGTGATAATCCTTCGGAAGCAGGACGGACGTAAGTCGCATTGGAGGGGCAGGCACCATAAGCCGGTGGGGTTGGTGGGGAGACCGCAGCAGCAAAAACAGAGCCGCCCAGTGCGATGGCGAGAGTTGAAGAATAGGTGGCTCTCATCGTTTTGAAAAATCCTTCAAGCTTGATCTTTTGTCGCAGGTTTATATACTAGGCAGGTCGACTTTTTATATCTTGACTACCACGGCGACGAAATGCATTCATTTAAGCGGCTCCGTGATCGCTCCGTGATGTGAATGAGGGGATCTGTCGGAGTGGAGCCTGACGGAAAAAAAAAACGGAACATAGGTCCAAGCCACACACCTTGCCCTGACTCCTGAGTACGCCCCTGGTAATATCTACCCAGCTAAGCGGACCTTGCTTTTCAGTTCGCTCCCCATTCCAACATTCCAATTGGGAAGTACCTGCAGGAGGTAGCGTATCGATGACGCTTTGAAGTCAAGGATGGAGCAGCTCCGTTGTAGTGGGAATACGGCATTGCTCGGCCGTGGTCTGATTGGGTACGTTATGTATACACAATGCCGGGTTTGAAATGCCTACGAGGCGCCACTTCCTTCTATGACACATTTTCTTTCCTCGTGTAGCTTCGTGTAGATTAAATGTGCATTTAGCATGGCCTAGATTCTCACGGCACAACTGAAAACCTTGCGGCGTGCGCCCCTACTAGTAGGTGTTCTCCTTGAACTTGAACTCGGTTGTTCTCCCTCCGGGACCTTTCAGACGTGAACGATTATGATTGACGTTGAGCGCGCATGGGGCAGTGCTTTCCTTGCCCTCTGCCACCTCATCAGATTCAAACCAAATGTGGCCTGGAATTTGGACCATTGTCAGAGGTCTCATTCCCTCTGACACACGACTTAATTATGGAATCTAGGCCGAGCGGCTCACTAGGTATGTGTAAGAGCTTTCGCGCCCGGTCACATCGTCCTCTTCTTTGTTACAGCTGTTTTAAAAAAGAATACACCTTTTTGATCGATCCAGTGGTGCTGCTCCATCTTTTGCTTATCCTTGTTTGAGGGCGAGTCTCCACCGCCCCGCTTTTTTGCGTCATCGTGTCAGACACGGTGTTGTGACTGCACAACTCTCTCACAACCCCCCTTGGTATATTTATACGACCATGAATTTCCACCCCTTCTCATTATTCCAATGCAATATCAACCCCTCGCACTACCGCCGGGAGCATACCAGGCACACCTAAGGCACCTACGTCTGGGTTTTGTAAGAGGCCTATTAGGTGAATGTGTAATAGCATAACCCACCTAAGAGGTGTCTCGAACGCGAAGGGTTTGTGCTTCTTTTTGTTGGAGTTGGTGCCATAATGAGCAACCCGGCATCATGCCCGAGGTTATGAGTCGAATCGAGTCATACAATATTTATTGAGAGCCATTCAGAGTCAGGAGAACATATAGGAACATTGGAGAACCATATGGAACATTCTAGTTGGATTGAACAATTTAGTATATAAGTAGCTCAGTTTTCTATGTATTGCTCAAGCGTTTGCAGAGCTCAGCCAACCACTACAATTATCATTTGGATTCTACTCTAAACTTTGTCTGATTCCTTAAGAAACTACAACACAAATGCTTCCCGGAACGCTACCGGTAACCCAGCCGCTGGAATCAGACCATTTGAAACCACTGAACACCCTACTCGAGCTCGTCACCATCCACCACTATGACCACCAACATGAACTCGCTTCTCAACTCTGTCCCGAAGCTCAATGGACACAATTACCATGACTGGAAATTTGCCATCTCTATGGTCCTACGCCGCTCCGGCAGTTGGGATATCGTAACAGAGAAAGTCAAGGCATCCACCAGAGATGCTCAGAGCAAAGCAGAGGAAGCCCTCATATCCATTGGATTGACTATTGAACCCAGTCAATATCATTACATCAGAGACAGGCCCGATGGTATTGATGCATGGAAGGCATTGCAGAAGATCTACGAGAAGAATAGCCGTGCCAATCGTATTGCACTGAAGCGCCAGTTCTATGGGTACACCCATGAAATAGAGCAGTCAATCCAGGAGTATATCAATGGAATCACAAGCCTTGCGACACAACTCAAAGCCATAGGAGTCAAACTTGAGGATGCAGATATTATGGTCACTACCCTTTGCGCAACTACAGATGAACTGAACGTCATTGCAGACATCACTGGACCACTGCTGGACGAAGAAGGGAGAAGAGGAGGACCCCGGAACAGCGAGGAAGCTGTCGACTCGGCAATGATGGCACGCACAGGTCGAAACATCACTTGCTACAATTGCCAGAAGCAGGGACATTATTCCCGAGACTGCAAGGCACCAAGAAGAGGTCAGAAGGAACCCAGGGAGGCCGATGAGCAGGCAAGCGCTGTCATCAACGATTTGGACACTGCCTTTTAGTGCAAATCAGTTGAAACATGAATTATTCGGCATCACAGCAGTTCGATCGGAGGTGCGCTCAAAGTTGAGTTCTGCGGCCGGCCGCAGACGCAGGAGGCTGTGTAAGTGGGTCACATCAAACACTAAATAAATCGGCGGAAAACAGCAGACAATGGTCGACCACCGTCAACACAACGTCAACATCGCTGACCCCGTTCCATAATCTCATCTAGAGGTATTTATAGCTAGTTAGCCTTAGATATATCGACTTTATAAACCTTAGAACTATGATGGAATGGAAAGAAAACCTTATCAATACCCTGAATGTTGCGCTGAGGAGCTCCCGACGATGGCGAGAGGGATCCCGACAAGCCACCCGACACCAGGCGCACGACTGGCGGGCACCACGGTGGGTCATCGCCACATCGGAATCATTATTTGGTATGTGATGTGACCCATTTGCACAGCCTCCTGCATCTGCGGCCGGCCGCAGAACTCAACTTTGAGTGCACTTGAAGAAACAGAAATCCCCGACCTCAAAGTGGTCTGCCGGAGTGGGATGCTATGTGCTCCACCGGTATAAGTACCGGGATAGAAATGTGATATTTGAGTTTGAGCTATGTGCTCTGTGGTGGTAGGAGGCATTGAGCTCCCACACATGAAGAACTCCGAAAGAAACACGCATCAGCATTGGGAATCAAGGGGAGCATTGAACACAAGATCCTGGAGGGTCGGATGATGCCGGCTTGAAGGGGAGTGTTGGAGTTGATGCCATAATGAGCAACCCGGCATCATGCCCGAGGTTATGAGTCGAATTGAGTCATGGAATATTTATAAAGCTGGTAAGGCCGACGAGCGGCACGGCCCGCTACCGGGTTAGAAAAAAAAAGATAATTTGTAGTATTCAAGTTCGATAGTGAGGTAATTAGTAATCGAAAACTAGGTCATAGAAAAGAGCGACTGCGACTAGTTAGTTTGTAAATCAGTGAATCAATGAGTCTCGGTGGTATATACGTCTACTACTTCCTCTGCTTCTTGCTGGGACTCGAACCAACGTTGTCAAATACAGCATCGGCCACTACTCCCTTCTTCGGCGAAGGGTTGTAGAATTGCCGACGTTCAGGCATGGTGGGAATGGGTTTTTCAACAAGCACGTGGTAGATCTAACTGAGTTTAGAAGATGTAGAAAAAGGCAAGCTGAGCGTGCTGACCTTTTTATTCTTCCCTCCGTCCATCTTGATGACGTAGGTCACTGAAGAACCATGACGAAGATCAGTGTTCCATTGGTCAATTTTCCGTACGGTTCGTGCGGGGCAATGAGCGAGGGGTCGTACTCACCTTCGTCACTTAGTTACTTCGGTTAGGAATGTGAAAGTTCGTCCCTTTGATAGGAATGTGTGAAAGTTTGTCATATTGCCTAGTTTCTGTGAAAGTTCGTCAGTTTAACTCGACACGTTCAGAAACCCGGAACATCGGCCATCATTGTTCCTTCAGCAAGGCCGGGCGTGGTTTTTTATATAGATCCCTTGCTAACACTAACCACTAACCCTAACCGCTAACCACTAACCTCTAACCACTAACCATTAACCCTAACCAACTAACTCAAACCACTAACCACTAACCTCTAACCCCTAACCAGCTAACCCGAACCTAACCAGCCATTTCGGCGACTGATGATTCCCATCATTCCGTGATGTGCCCAAGAGTTGCCGCTTGACAAGCCCAGCATACAAACTCACGAACTTTCACAGAAACCAGGCAATATGACGAATTTTCACACATTCCCATCAAAGTGACGAACTTTCAAATTCCTAACCGAAGTAACTAAGTGACGAAGATGGTTTGGACTCATGAGGGAGCCATTGGTGTCCTTGTAGTCAGTCGTGCTGAACGAGCTTGGCTCTGTCATGGTTGAAGTAGTCACCACGGTGGATTCGTATGTATAACTGATTGCACGCTCTACAGTCAATAATTAGTTATTGGACACCATCTACTTTGTGAGCCATACCTGGCAGCGTCTCCTTGTCCATATCTACATCCTCGGAATCGGAAGAAGCCTTAGACGTACTAGCGCCCACCCTCGTGACTCTCTTGCGAGTGGTGGGCGCCAGTGTAGTCATCTCCAGGCGCTGATAGTACGTCAGTTGATGTTCCACATGAATTGAGTCGAGTGCAAACCTTGTAGGTTGGCTGAAGGTGGAGGAGGAGGATGTCGGGTGTTTCCCGCTTATTACCATCTTCGCGAAAGAGCCAGTCAGTTATCTCAAAGACCTGCGTGGAAAGAAAAGGTGAGAAAGGTGTTGAACAAGAAGGATAGTCGCATACCTCGTTCTTCTTCTTCTCTTGCGTCTCATGCTTGATGCGAATACTATCGAAGAGGGCTATCCCATTCGTAAACCAATCGCAGATCTCATCTGGCGCCTCAGTGGGGTAACGAGCAGCGAGAATCATGCGGTGGGACATCCCGATAGAATCGTCGAAGGCTGTCGACGAAGTTCAAATTAATGTTGCCAGAACGGTCCAGGGATGTACGGCGTAGGAGAATCTCGGCATCGAGATCCATTGTAAATAGAAAGGAGTGCGGAGAAAGAGTAAGAAAAGCGGAGAAAATGATGGTGCCATGGTGGGTGGCGGAGAGAAATCCCACTATATATAATGGTGTAGAGACTGTAAGAATGTTAGAGAAAATTCCATGAAATTCCGAGGGCTGGCCTGACTGACTGGCAGAAAAACGTAAAAGAGCGAGCGATTATCTCCGAGTACGTTCACGACGTACTCGCTTGACAGGGGAT
Organism: Mycena maculata; assembly: GCA_029448575.1. Classification (NCBI taxonomy): domain Eukaryota; kingdom Fungi; phylum Basidiomycota; class Agaricomycetes; order Agaricales; family Mycenaceae; genus Mycena; species Mycena maculata. The sequence continues at coordinate 238,504 of JARJLG010000059.1, read as the reverse complement.
ACCGGCTTGCGGTCGGGACAAGGCCGTTTCCGGCTCGAAGGAGTGAAGTCCGTGTCCAAATCCATTGCACGTTGGATGCGTTGGACGCGCTGGACGCGTGGGCGAGAGGGAAGTGTTTGCGGCTGATTTGCACCGGAAGACCGGTCCGTTCCGGCCATCAAACGGGATGTCGCTGTTTGCAAAGACGCCAGTTGCCTCGCATCGTTGTACACCGCGTCCTCCATCTCATCCTCCTCGTTCGGCAGCGCTCTTGATGAGAATGTATTCACCAAGTACTCTCGGGCCTCTCTAGCTTCTTCAGATGTTCCGTGTCGTATCATGGTCTGGTGGCAAAGCATGTCTAGGCGTCGAAACTCTTCACGGACATCTTGGCTCGGGTGGCGCTGGATAACCTTTTTCTTGAATGGCCGAAGAATATACACACCGTCTAGAGATGTGGCTCGCGACAACATGACGTAGGGTGCCTCCGTTCCACTCGTGCTTTCGAGATCCAAAATAACAACATCCATAGTCTTCCCTTGCGCTTTGTGCGCTGTCATCGCAAATGCAGGGACCAAGGGAACTTGTGTGCGTCGAATCAAGCATTTCCTCTTCGAATCTGGATGTATGAATGTCATGTCGACAGTTTCTGTAAGAATGGCTGCATGCTGTGGAGGCAGGTTTGGCAATGGTGGTCCTGTCATATCTGGTATGTACACAATGCATGACTGTACATATCGCTCTCCTGACTCGTTTACAGTGTAGCGTATCTGTTTCACGATCCCTGTTGATCCATTTACAATGCCATTTTGAACATCGAAATTCTGTGTGATCATGACCGGCATTCCAATTGCCAGAGGTAGTCGTCCCAGACGGTAACTTGTTTCTCCGGAGTGCAACTTATACGTGAGATGTTCACGAAGTCCCCCATCTTGAATCCAAGTCCCATCGCTTCTCGCATCTCTGGCGTAGTACCAGTTCAAATCATTCCCGGACTTGGCAGCGTACGCTTGGGCAGCTCTCTCATTCAAAGCGTCTTTCAGCTCGTTTGTTGATACAATTATAGGTACATGCTGAAATTCGGGTTGATTCCAGTCAGGGCGGCGGTTGGTGATTAGCCTTGAATTCAACAGGTCAAAATCATCATCGGTACATCTTCCTTGGCGAAGGCGGCCAAGTAATTCAACAAATCTCATTGCTTCGGGATCTTCTTCATCGAGTTCACCAGTGAGCTGGTTCCTTTTTCGTTGTACACGTTCAACTCTTTTCAACATTACAACAGTCTTGACAGATAACCATAGCAATTTCCCGAGGATGTTCTTCTGGCCGCTTGGGCTGGAAGCATTTTCTTTGTCTGTAAGAATTTTCGCATAAAGGCTCTTCATACCCACTGGGGGTAGCTGAGCAAAATCTCCTGCAAAAATCACGCTAACTCCACCGAACAGTGCAGTATTTCCTTTGGCTTCGATCAAGGCTTGATTAACTTGCAACAGCAATGCGCATCCAACCATTGATACTTCGTCAATGAAGAGGTAATCAACGACTTCCCACATTGCGGTGAGATCTTTCCGTGTATGAGTTTGTGATGATTTATTAGCACGTTCGCGTTGGCTAATACAAAGCGCAGCATGTAGAGTCATGCCCTTGATGTTTCTCGCAGCAACTCCGGTGTACGCAGCAAGACGCAATCTGCGGCTTTGGCCTCGGATATTGAAGAAGTCTTTTAGCGCATCAATCACTCGAGACTTTCCAGTGCCTCCAGGCCCAGTAAGCAGCATCCTCAATTGCTCAGGTTTATTTTGAAGACTATGACTTGCTATGATTCTGAATGCATGTGCTTGCTCCTTATTGAGTGTCCATTTGCGCACATGGGCTTCAATATCAATCTCTTGGACAGGTTCTGAGGCTGGAACATCTTGTCGGATTTCAGGAATCTCATCCGTCGCACTGAAAGCATTCCGGAAAGCGGAACCATCATTTATTAAATTAAAGGTGGGTTCTTGGCCGTCCTTCGTTGACAAGGCAGGCTTCGGTGCTTCAGATGCATTCTTTTTGGACAGTTCACGGCGGTCATCATATGCCTTTCCCCAAACATCCTCAAGATATGTATTTGTTACAAGATGAGTACCATGCGGCCCGGATTCATCATCTGTCTGCGTATACTGTGGTGCTCCATCATTTGGTATGTCGTATAAACCAGCATCCTCTGCATAATTGAAGCATTCGAGTATGGCCTGATGGGATGTCGCTTTCTTCACGGAGAAGCGATCTGTTATTTCCTCTAGGTGCTCAAGAATCATCTCTTCAGTTACATCTCCTCCAGAGAAGTCGTCAGTATCCTGAATATGCTGTTTGCGGTGCTCTCTCACAGCTCGTCTGGAGAGGTAGCGTCGTTCCGCAAAATGATCATCACGGCTATCTCGGCATTCATGAAGTATTTGCATATTGTCCAACTTGTTTTTCACAGAGACAGAGCAGTCCAGTGTAAATGAGTTAAATGCATCTTCCCATGACTGACCTTCGGTCCTCAGGTCATTTGCATGTCGCCAAGGCTTAAAAAATATCAACATCAATCGGCAATATCGAGCATATGCATCTACTTTGTCTCGTCGCGGAATGGCTGGTCCAATTGGCACCGGAACAAGTGTGTCGTATGGGGCACGAACTCGGAGCATGTGGGTTTTTTCTTGTTCATGTCCTTTGAGTAGAGGTACCCGAGGTCGTCTGTGGGACTCTGAATCAAGAATTGATACCCCATCGCGTTCATTCGAGTCTTCATCTTCATCTTCGGCCACCTCATCGTCAAGGAAATCTAGTGGCTCCATATCCGCATCGTCCTCATCTCTATGATTTACAAGTCTTTGGCGATCAGAGGACTTCCTTATTCTCTCAACACGAGATATGAAATCCCACACACAAACTTGATTTACAGCTAATTGCAGTACCGAAGGCGCGAACCAAAGATTCCCGTTTTGGCATATTTTCAAAGAATTCCCGATATCTCAGTCAGTTCTTCACCGATTCACATAAAAACTGGATATATCTACTCAGATGATTCACACGCAATTAGTGATAGAGAATAATTTGCGAAAAACATTATGTATTAGGTATTTTCTGGTTCTGGGCTGTTTTTGCACTGAAAGCCATCTAGCATGCCAAGAACATGTCCCAGCCACCTAATATTTTCCTATGGACAACCTTTATAGCCGAGGAAACATGTGATAGGGCCAGAAATACGCGAAATTCCTAGATAAACATAATCTTTACAATATCTCTCAATGACAAAACCAGCAAATGTATCCGAGGGAGCTAGAAGGATTGTAAATAATTTATCCATGTTTCTGGCTCTATCACATATTTCCTCAACTATAAGTGCTGTCCTTCCTACAATATTTGGCCGCTGGGACATGTTCTTGGCATGCTAGACGGCTCCCCGTACGAAAACAGCCCGGAACCAGAAAATACATAATACATAATATTTTCACAAATTATTTTCTATCACTAATTGTGCGTGAATTAGCTGAGTAGATCTATCCAGTTTTTATGTGAATCGGTGAAGAACTGACTGAGATATAGGAAATTCTTTGAAAACATGCCAAAACAGGAATTTTTGGTTCGCGCCTTCGGTACTGCAATTAGCTGTAACTCATTTCCGCGCTTTTGGTAATCGGCAAGCTGATTTCCCATAGGCACGAGCTTTCCGTCCCCGTCAAAAGATACATGGATCTCGTCGTCATCATCCCCGGTATGGGCGGTCTCACCTGTGTCGGCATCAAGGAGATCGTCAAGAAACAGTGGATCAGGTTCTTCTGCAGAATCAGAGTCGTCTTCAGAATCAGACTGATCTCCGGTTTCACCATGGGAATCCAGCCCTGGAGCCAATTTATTATCCGTGTTCTCCGGTGGACTCACTGAATTTTTAGAGGGATAACATTCTGGACTCGGGTCTTCTCTGTTGATGAAGCTCTCGAATGATGTCCAGTAGAAATTCCGATATGAATGGCTTGTAAAATGGTCCTCAAAGTCAAGAAGGTACGAAGCAACCTGTTGCGCAGAAAGTTCTTGTTGGGAAATCATAGCATATGCACACGTTTGGAGCATCTTTTTGGCGCGAATCGTTATATCATCCTCAAGCGGGTTGTATTCCCCTAATTTCTTCACAGCAAGTTCAAGCATTGCAAATGCGACGTGAGTTTTTAACTGGGATTTTGTTATGTAGTCTGTGATATAGTACAGGATTCCCTTTGCAGAGGCACCCGATCCAATGAATTTTATATCCATATTGTTCCGTATAGCTTCAAGCATCGTCGCATTAAAATTATTTACCAGACCATCGAGACATCGCAAATGAATCTCCCCTGTCTCTGGGTCAATGTAGCTTTCACCGCGAAAATTATCTTCATGGAGGTCGAAGCGGCATGTTTTTGGCTCCGGTGGTCCTTTCCAATATTTAAAGCATGTTTTTGAATGAGTGTGAGTTTGACACTGTAATACAACATTACGCAGATCTTTCTGACGTTGCGGGGAAAATGACTCCTGGTCAACCGGCATTCCACGAACCGAGCATGGATGATGGTCGTCGGAAGGTACAGTCAAGTTTGGATCAGGATCTTCAGGGATGAAATTTGAGATCGTGTCATCCAGGAATGCTAAAAGCCGTTTGCCGAATTCGGGGTCTTCTAGCACACGTTTCTTAATCTCATTTGGGTTCAAACCACCTTCTACCCAGACCAGCATATGACAGTGAAGTGTTCCTCGACCTTGCGCTTCGACACAGCCATAGTAAGCCTTGACAACACCAAGAATTCCGCCTTCCAGGGTTTTCTCCTCTGGATCGTAGCCAAGAAGCGCCGAAATGAATGCCTTCATATACAGATTAAAGAATTGTGCGGCAACGACAGGGTTTTTCGCAACAAGAACAGCTTGATCCCAATAGTTCGGGACATCTTCAGGAGGTAGTGTGTCAATATCAATTTCTGAGCCAGCCAGAAATTTAACAATAGGATTGAATACGTCTGCAGGATTAATTGTTATGTAGAAACTAGGAAGTCCTTTCTCAATCATGAGTCCTCGAATCTCGTTTCGCATTGCAACCCGGGCAGCAGAAGATCCGGGAACAGATGAAGCGACGCCGTTTACCTGTTTCAGTAAATTCAGGACTTTACTTTCTTCGGCATTTTTTGGGGCAATAGATTCACCATTAGCGACACGTTGAGAAACATTTTGGACAACTTGCGGGGATACGGATGCGAATTGCGAAGCAACGAATTCGAAATTACTGCGTTTCATTTTCAAACCAGTATGTAAAAGCATTTCATGACGCTGTAAGATGTTGAATGCAGTGAACATAAAGGAGGGATGTTCTTGGAATCTTCGATCGGCCAAGTTCAAGAGATGTTTGACATGACGTTTCAAAGATACAGGGACAGTTCGTTTTGAGTCATTAGGACCGCCGATGCCATACGGAAAAAGTTTAGGATACATCAAAGGAAATAGCAAGCCATCCTTCCTGAATTCATTTTCGAGTTCATGATCATGGGGAATTTGAAGGTAACCACCACCTCTCTTTTCAACATGACGAACCGCTGCGGCACGTAATTCATTCGAGGAGGCGTGGCAATCAATATCCGTAATTACAATACTTTCAAATGGGATGGATGCGGAATCATTCGGTTTAGTGGAAGGGTCAGGCATTGGAGTACTGTCATATCGAGACGTTGCAGCTTCGGTGGCAGCACTGGACTTAATATGTTCAATGTTGAATGGCAAAACAGGGTTTTCTTCGAGTCGTTCAAGGCATTCTTCGTTGAGTACTATGTCTCGGTACAGCGGATTATGTTGTTTCAACCATAGAAGGGCATTGCGAACTCTGGCTGCGTTTACAGCCAACGGTTTTGCGTGTTCACGGAGCCATTCAGGAGTTGGGGGAGATGAGCCAACAAATAAAACACAAATGGGCGCAGTTATTTCCTCGACAGATGGCGGAAGTATACTAGCTGTTTTGGATGGCTTTTGAGGGTAGATCATTATGTGTCCCTTCATACCGCGTTGTGTGCTTGCGACAACTCGATCTTGGTTCTCTTCCTTGAGTTGAATTACCCAGCATTTCGATCGACAACGTGCAATCATGGATTCCTCGATCATAGTCAAGTCTTTCAGCTCAGGAGGAACGGGTCCGAGGAATATTCTGTTGGCCAAAGAGAGAGCAGGTAATTTCTTCTTCCTTAACCATGAATGACAGATTTTGCACAGGGATAAAACAGGTTCGCCCCCATCAGGTGGTAGAAAGATACCGTCGGGATCTAAGAGGAGATCGCTCAAGGGACCCTCATCGAAAGGCATAGGCGGTGGAATACAGTCCGGATGCAGCCATTTGTAACGGTCCAGGAGATTAGCTTCATCTGATTGTAAATCTGGGCGCTTCAAGACACTCAGGTCAAATCGAGGTTCACCAACAACTAAGGAGCAATGAGAACGCATGGGGGCGGACTCCGCGCACACAGCACAGGTGAATGTGGATAGTGCCTCGGAGCCTGTTTGCTCGCGAAATTTGCGGAGTTTTTTGTTTTTCAGGGATTGGGATATATGCTGCGGCCATAGTCGACATATCAGCTCCAGTTCCTCGCGTTCTTTTGCACGGGCAGCGCGTTCTTGTTCCTGCGATCGTTGGGCTTTCTTTCCTCGTTTTAAGTCTGCAAGGTAGCTCTTGAGCCGTCTGCGCAATTGCACAATATTATCGGTGTCTTCATAATCTACATTCAAATTGGACAAAACTCGGCGTAAGGAATTGGTCGAGATGTTGCTTCCGTAGATGGTAGATAGTACATGGACCTGGAAATCAGAATCGAGACAGTTGATGAAATATTCGTTGTGGACATCGGCACAGTCTGGCAAAGATAAACCGTCTGGGAGAGATATTTGAGGATGGAATTGGGAAAATTGTGCACAATGTCCGGATAACATGTGCTCCGTGATTAGGGAACGTAGGGAGTCGATTGTAGCTTTTTCTGGAACTTGAATACGATGAAGGGCAGCGATTGACATCAGAACAGGTTTTCTATGACTCTCGAAGGAGTTGAAGAAGTCAGCCATGGACGCCGAAGAGCGGAACTCAGCACCTGCTGCGCTGATGGTTTTGCTATGTTTCCTTATCGCCGCTCGCAACTTGAAACAAACATTACGAACACCAGATACAGATATATTCAGGGCGCTAGCTATATGCGACAGACTTTCGGTCGACAATTGTTTATCATTGGCCTCAAGAACAGCATCCAACACGGCGCTCGACATATCCGCTGCGCAATCGAAGTCCTGGGACAGAGCGAGGCATGCCGATCGATCTGGCCGTGGATGTGACGAAAAAGCGTCAACGGTGTAGTCAGCACAAGCCCCAGTTGCGACGTGGTGGAGGAGAGCGTGCCGACATTGGATCAGACTCATATTGGCATGGGATATAGCATGCAAGTCAAGTGCGCATCGTATCGTCGGCAAATCCGCGTGAAAGACAGATATGCGGGAACGTGTAACATGATGACCAAAAAGTATATCGCGAATAATATTCAAAGACGTCATTGGGGGTGTAGATACAACATCCTGCCAGGAGGCAGAGGTAGTGGGACAGTGGCACATCAACGGGTCATTGCAGACACAGTGATGGCTGAAAGCTGGAGAAAGAATAACCCGTCAGCTGAGAGTAGGTCGAGCCAGAGTAAATAAATACTTACGCTCAGATTCATCATGCGTGTCCTCAACAACTGGGGTATCCACATCCCTGGGAGATGGACCGGATGACTGGGGCGAAGGCTCTGGGGAGTACATCAGGATACGAAGATGATTCGATGGATTTGAAAGAGGACTTGACAGTTTTCCCGGGTGAACCACACCCGAGGACAGAGTAAAGGTCGCATGCGGAAGTGTTTGACGGCAAAAGAACAACCAGTCTCGCCCCAGAACAAGATCATATGGTAGACTCGAGCAGACAGAGAGCTTGACGTGCATGGAGCAGACAGAGTTGTCAGATGGAAGAGTCAGAAGACCCGAAGCGACAGATTTTGGAGCTTGGATTCCAGAAGTCAGGATCCAGTCAAGAGTGACCATGGATTTCTCGGAGCTTGGATCCAAAGAAGTGGAAAGTGGTTTGTTGCAGAATGTTGCAGATGGAGGCATGGTGGAGGTACGGAGGAAAAGGGATGGTGCCACGTTGGTGCCACGTCGTCCTTGAATTGCTTTACGAGATTTGAATGACTACACAAGGCGGAGAAAATCACTGCTTACGCAAAAAGTGCTGACAAAAATGTGATTTACTGCAAGAGCTGTCAAAACCTGCTCCCTAAGACCCGTACCTAACGGTAGCGGGAATTGAGAGTCATTCAGAGTCAGAAGAACATATAGGAACATTGGAGAATCATATGGAACATTCTAGTTGGATTGAACAATTTAGTGTATAAGTAGCTCAGTTTTCAGTTTTCTATGTATTGCTCAAGTGTTTGCAGAGCTCAGCGAACCACTACAATTATCATTTGGATTCTACTCTAAACTTTGTCTGATTCCTTAAGAAACTACAGTTGAACCCCTCAAGACCCATACCCCTTGGTGGAAGCACCGGGGGTATGGGTCTCACCGAGGGGTATGGGTCTTGAGGGGTTATGGGTCAATAGAATTTTTCAAAAAAAAAATCAAAAAATCAATTTTTTGCGACTATGCAAAATGTGTGCCATATGTAGCAATATCTACGTGGTTCTAGTAAAGAAATCAGTGATTGAAGTATCCAACATGGCATTTGTGGCCTCGAGCTGCATCGGGCGGCCGAAAGTAGCGAGGAGCTCGTCAAGCTTGCACGCATATGTATCACCAAGCGTGGTCATAAAGCTCTGCAGTGTCGCGGCAGCACTCAGGGCCTCACGGCGGGTGGGGCGAGTCGTGGGCTCTGCATCGTCATCAACGTCATCCAGCCAAGTGTCTTCGGCGTTATTGAGGACCTCATCGTGCTGAACGCGGTCCTTGAGGGCAGTCCTGCATTTTCTGACATGTTTTTCGAGGGCAGCAAAGCCTTTTCTGAGGAGTGTGATGCCTACTTCCATGATTTTCTGTAGCTTCGGGCGCAAAAATGAAATTTATATTGTGTCTGATCATCACGGAATTCCCTTTTTTTAGTAATAGTATGGGTCCCCGTCATGGGTCTCTACAAATGTATGGGTTTCGCCTGCCCACTGCCATGGTTACACGAAAAATCTATGGGTCTCAAGGGGTTATGGGTTTTGAGGTGCATGGGTCTTGAGGGGTTTGACTGTACAACACTTTTTAGTCACATTAGTCAGGGTCCACCTTTCCTAATCAGGACGTCTTCGTACTTACGCCGGCCTTCGTCCCTGCAGATTAAATTGCAGGGCTCACACTGAGTATGCCGGGAATCTGTACAAAAGTAAGATCATATTCAGATTAGCAGAAATTATGGGGTATACAATATCCCAGAAAAAAATGCTCCACAAAAAATATCTACAGTAGGAATACGGCACTTCTATAGGTTCGAAAAAATGGTAGTACAACTATACAATATGGCAAGACATATACATACACATAGGACATACAACAGTTCAAGAAGTGATACACGTGAAGGCCTTCCCGACACACCAAGGCCTACACAGTATCACAGGAAAAGGGTACAGTATGAGAACAGGAATCAAGAAGACATACATGGATATCTGGTCATCCATATGCATATGGGTCATATGGTAGCCCGAGAAACAATGCAAACAATGGATGTGTAGGCCTTCACAGATGGGCAAAGGGTGTGTTGATCTTCACCGATGCACGAAGGGTGTGTAGGTCTTTGTGGATATGGAAAGGGTTGAAAAGGTTCAAACACTGCATGTCAGGTGGAAGCAATGGCAGTGGAAGAAGCACAGTGGCAAGGGATTCAGAAGGTGTGCAACACTACCAAGGCAGAGACCACTCATAATTTTGCAACGAAGGGGGCGAGGGGCTTCTAACAAATACTGATCTGAGCCCCTGATGATGGCAGAGGTAGGGAAGAGGGATCGTCGGAGCCTGCTTCTTCTTGGTTACATGTGGTTCTCAGAAATTTGAGACTGGTTTGATCATCATCCTGCTACTCGGTGGATGGGCATTGAACAGGTGCAGACCTCGTGGATACAGATGGGCCAATAGTGTCTCTGGAGATCTCAAAAAATCCTTCGCAGTGGGCCTTGTTTTGGTGCTGCTCAAGATATGTAGGAGAAGAAGAAAGAACACCTTCATTAGACTTAAGAAGGTGGTCAATACAAAAAGAATGAATGCTGGTGGAAGAAAAGAAAAGAGTTGCCAGAAGGATGCAAAAACATGAATAAAACACAATGGCAGAGGTTTCAGATTGAAGATTTTTCTCAAGTCGTAAATAACACCCCTCTCACCGAGAGGGGACTTCTGGAAATTTTGATTCCTTCAACTTTTTCAACTCCTTGCTCTCACTCCCGCCTCTGTGGCCGCTGGACATATCTTCGAATTAGTGTATTGACTTTGGGTAAGCAGTAGCCGGTATTCGGTTCCCTGAGCTGAGCTCACGTGACTTTCAACGAAGTTTCAACTGATTGTTGTTGTAATTTGGTTGTATTCCTTTCCCCCAACTCTCTGAATGCTCAAAATTAAGACAAGATGGGAAAGCCAGAACAAAAAAAAAAAAGAAACTAGAGCACATTTGCCCTGTCACACCTCTGAGTGTTAGCGAGGACGGGGTGCACCCGAAGCATAGGCTGTCAGGGGAACCCCCCACCGACGCCCCTCTGGTATCTCCCGATGGCACCATGCCTGTGATCAAGCCCGGGATCTCTGCCGATCGCTCCGGTCACATGTCTCTGTACAGTAGCTATTTAGACTCCGCTCTGGCGTGGGAATCCTCAGAGTTTCTTCTCTTTGGATCTCCCTCACTAGGTGCGCTATACTTTCCTGTATCATTGTGTACTTATTCATATACTTTGGATCTCCCTCGCTAGGACTCTTGAGTATCCTTGGGCCTCGAGGTTGCCCTTACAGCAGAAGAAACTCTCTAAGGGATTAACTGGTCAAGATTGCGGGCTTCGGTCCGCCAGACTCGGACTCGGACAGCTCGTCTAGTACCCCAGTCACCCCTACCCCGAATCTTGCCCCCTCCTCCCTAGTCCCTGCTCCCCACGTCGCCATGCCCGACATGCCGGATCTCGAAGCGCGGATGTCTGCGATGGAGGGCATACTCGTACAGCTCCGAGACCACATTACCCAAAACCCTGCCCCGTCCCTTGCCGCCCCGGCTCCGGACCCGGGTCCAGCGCTTTTTGCAACCCCCACCACAGGAACAAAATCGGTCCTCCAACCGAACCCCCCGTTCGTCTTTGACGGCGACCGGACCCAAGGCCGGGCGTTCCTCCACGCTGTCCGGCCTTATGCGGCGCTCATTCCTGAGGCATTTGCAGTCAATGGAGTTGCTTCTGAAGAGCGGGTCGTTCGGTATGCACTCTCGTTCATGGCCAAGGATGCCGCACAGACCTGGGCTGAACGCCACTCTGGCAAAACCCCGTTCCCCTTCCCTGACTGGAGCTCATTCGTCGCTGAGTTAAAGCTCCGGTTCGTCCAGGAGAATGAGCAGGACCACGCTCTCCTTCGACTCGAATCCACTGCATACCACATGGGCACCCGCGACGTCTTCCGGTACACGGACGAATTTGAGGACCTCGTCGACCTCGCTGGCTTCTCTGACCAGATCATCAAGGTCACGAAGTATCGCACCGGCCTTGACCCAGCAATTAACGTTGCTATTACTGGGTCGGGCGACATTCCGGTGCTGGCAGACTACCCTGCATGGCGCTTGCGTGCCTACCGGCAGTACAAGTCGCAGGTGAGCGCACGCAAGCGCACCCCTGGGAGTTCTGGAAACTCCGTTCGCGCTCAGCCGCTTGCTGGACGCTCCGTGTTCCCCACTGGCCGCATTCCTGTTCCTTCGGTACGAGGCCCAGTTGCTGCCACAGCCCCGCAACCCCGCACTGCCGCTCCAGTGCTGCCACCCCCAGTTCCGATGGACATTGACCGTGCGCGGGCCTGAGGTACACCCCGTCGAGGATGCTTCCGTTGCGGCGATCCAAACCACTTCGCCCGTGACTGCACTGCTCCGATCGACATCCGGTCGATTGATATCCTCGATGAAGTGGTCCAGCAGCTCGATGGCCCGCTGCTAGAGGAGCTCCTGGCACGCCTTGCATCCGCTGAGGTTGCGGCCGACGCCCAAGCCACAGCAGAGCCGGAGGATTTTGCCGTCCGCGGCGAGTGAGCAGTGCACCCTCGTTCGCGTCCTATAATCGCTTCTCTGTCCTGTGTAACGAGTCTGACAATGCATCTCTTACACCCACGGAAGCGATAGACGCACCTCCTGATCCAAACCCCCAGGTGGCTAAAAATAGCGATGATGTAATGGGGGAAGTCTACTTTTGCCCTATCCCTCTTGCATCATGCTGTGCAACATCCGCTCCACCTCCCCCTGTGCCGGCCCGGGCCACCCCTATCTTTGATGACCCCCTCCGCTTGTGTCGTAAGCCTATGTGGGAGCGCAAGCTCCCCAAAAGCTTCACAATCGCCGCTGAGGCCGGTGCAAATTCCCTTCATCTACCCCTCGAGATAGAGTCCACCCATGATGCCGTCAAACTTTCGCTGTCCGGACTTGTGGACTGTGGCGCTACCCTCCGACTTCATTGACTCGGAGTACGCTGCAGAAAACAAGGTCCCGCTCCGCCGGTTATCTCGTCCCATCCCGGTCTTCAACGTTGATGGTTCTCCAAATGAGGCCGGGGCTATCCGAGAGGTTGCGGACCTCATAATCCGGTACAAGTCACACAGTGAGCGCACGGTACTGGCTGTCACCCGTCTCGGCAAGCAGAAGCTCATCCTCGGGTTCTCCTGGCTCCGGAAGCATAACCCGGAGATCAACTGGGAAACCCGCGAGGTTAAAATGAGTTGATGCCCCTCGGTCTGCACGACCTGCCGCGACGAGTTGAAGGTCGAGCGCCAGCATGCCAAAACTGCCGCTTCGATCCTGAGGCAACTCCGTGGTGGTCTGGTTCCTCATATCTGTGCTGTAGACACAGACCTCCGCTCCGGCGAGGATGACGATGACGAGTTTGAGGATGAGCTACCGGAGCTGTCTCCGGACGACTCCGATGATTCCGACGATGAGGACGACCCGATCGAGGATGGGGATCACATTTTCTACACCACGTTCTCTCCTCCAGAAGACATCCGGGCCACTGCCACGGTTTCGCAACGCCTGGCAGAGGCCCACGCCAAGAACTCTGCATCCGGTAAGGAGCCACTTCCTGAGTGGGTGTGCGAGTTCGAGGATGTCTTCAATCAGGAGTCGTTTGACTCATTACCGGAGCGCCGGACCTGGGACCATGCCATCGAACTCGTTCCGGATGCGAAACCTGCCAACTGTAAGGTCTACCCGATCTCACCCCTCGAGCAGCGCGAGCTCGATGCGTTCATTGAGGAGGGCCTTGCGACCGGCCGGATACAGCCATCAAAATCTCCGATGGCATCTCCGGTCTTCTTCGTCAAGAAGAAGGACGGAGGTCTCCGGTTCGTTCAGGACTACCGGGCGTTGAATGCAATGACCGTGAAGAACCGGTACTGATCAACGACCTCATCAATCGTTTGAAAGGCGCCCGGTTCTTCACAAAACTCGACATTCGGTGGGGTTTCAACAACGTCCGGATCCGAAAGGGCGATGAGTGGAAGGCCGCATTCCGGACTAACCTGGGACTCTTTGAACCCCTGGTGATGTACTTCGGCTTGACGAACTCCCCCGCGACCTTCCAGACCATGATGAATGACATCTTCCAGGATCTCATCATGTCCGGAGACGTCATGGTATACCTCGACGATATTCTCATTGCCCACTCAGACCTTACCCGGCATCGCGAGACCGTCCGGGAGGTGCTCCGGCGGCTTCGGGAGCACAAGCTGTACTTGCGCCCGGAGAAGTGCGAGTTTGAGAAATCATCAATTGAGTACCTCGGTGTCATCATCTCACACAACCATGTCGAGATGGACCCAGTCAAGGTCGCTGGGGTCGCCGCATGGCCTACTCCAGAGAACAAGAAGGATGTGCAGCAGTTCATCGGCTTCACAAACTTCTATCGCAGGTTCATCCGTGGTTTCTCTGATATTGCCCGGCCACTCTTTGACCTCACGGCGGAGGGCAAGGTATGGGCTTGGACTGCCGTTGAGGCCGTCGCCTTCCAAGCTCTCAAAGATGCGGTCACCTCTGACCCCGTCCTCATCCTTCCAGACGAGTCCCGGATGTACCGACTAGAGGCAGATAGCTCCGACTTTGCCTCAGGAGCCGTTCTCTCGCAAGAAGGCTCTGATGGAAAGTGGCACCCTGTGGCGTTCTTCTCCAAGAGCTTGTCACCGGTCCAGCGCAACTACGAGATCCACGACAAGGAGATGCTCACAATCGTCTGAGCGCTCGAGGAGTGGCGACACTTCCTCGAGGGCTTGCAGCATCCGGTTGAGATCTGGACCGACCACAAGAACTTGGAGTACTTCCGGAAGTCGCAAAACCTCAACCGAAGACAGGCACGGTGGTCGCTGTACCTGTCTCGGTTCGACTTCACGCTTCATCACAAGCCCGGAAAGCTTATGGGACGTCCAGACGCCCTCTCTCGGCGGCCAGACCATGGGTCAGCTCCGGACAACCAGGACGTCACCCTCCTGAGTATGCAGCTCTTCCACCTCCGTGCAATCGAAGGCCTTGCTGTCTCTGGTCCAGAGGTTGCAATCCTCCGCGACATCCGAGAAGCTCTCGCTGGCAAACCAGACCTTGAAGACCCCATCGCTCTCACGGCCCGGGAACTTCTCAAGGTTCGGGGTGCTCGCTCCTCCCGGAGCGCTGAGTGGCACGTCTCCTCCGGTCTCCTCTATTTCCGTGGCAAGCTTGTTGTCCCTCGAGACAACGACCTTCGTCGCCGGATTCTGGAGCAGCACCACGACACCCGGATTGCCGGTCATGCCGGTCGCTTCAAGACATTGGAGCCTGTCTCCCAGAACTACTGGTGGCCCCAGTTGTCTCGACATGTCGGCCGGTGATAAGCCGTGAAACCAAGTACACATGAATTTTGCGATTTTGCACGATTCAGCGTGTCAACACGCACTGAGGGACCATCAGGGCACTCTGACTGAGTGGTTCAGTCTATTAGCACAAGCTACGAGGTTAACGAGGACTTCTACCGGTACCTTCACAAATGGGGCCACCAGATATCTTAGTTAACTAAGGAAACTTGACGATGGTGGCAGAGAAACTAGGACATACAAGGCCTAAGGCTGCTTGCTAGGACACAAACAGCATACCAAAGAGGTCGTGAGGTCGAGATACCAATTGCTGGCAGGCAACAGTGGGAAGAACCCAATTATTCACGACAAGACTATTTAGACCTGTTTTACCCAAAACTGAGGACGCGTTTGATCACGCATTGGGTCCAGACCGAGTCTGGGGATGACTTGAACAGTAGGACATGATCCAGCCGTTTAGCGGCGAGGATAAATCAGAGAGAGAGAGAGAGATTGCGATATTGTGGATGAACCACCAAACCGAACCAGGGACTATGGGGTATCATTGGGAAGGTAGAAGAGTTGTGCAGAAGCTTCAAGACTATTCAGGCCTGGGACAAGAGGCTACAGACGAAGAAGACACTTTCTATCCACTTAATCAGCAATCACATGTGTTGTGTCAAACACCACATGTCTACCATATGACTCAACAAGACACGACCAATCAGGAGCCAGGGATTAGGACTTGGGTGCCGCGAACCAACGGACATTGTACAGTAATCATCGTGATGTAAAACCATAGGGCAGTAGTATAAAAGGGCAGCAGAAGGAGAGGGCAAGCTAGCACATCTAGGGGCGCTGTACACATTGTGTCAGCCACTGGAACCGTCGCTCTGATAGCCGTGGAGGTTAGATTGCTTTGAACGAATCGTATACCAGACTCAGAATCAGAACACGGCAATTGATAGAACACGGCAATAGTCAGAACACGGCAAACAGACCCAGAACATTGAACAGAACACTGAAACCGTCGAAAGACACAAAAAGCGCAGACTTAACGGTCTTAAAACCTACCCTATACTGTCTCCTTGACGTCCTAGACGTTACTTGCCCAATACAACTTGACTTGACCAGTCAAACCTTGCAAAAGCGCGAGCGACCCTTAGTTAACTAAGCGATAGACCGAGAAACCAGCTGCTATCAAGTCTAATACTTGACTTACACCCCCGAACTTGCACTCTGACTCTCTCTATTGAGGGGTTAGTTGTTGATAGTGTTGTGTGTTGTGTGTGGTTTAGAGTTCATAGCTCTGCTGCATTAGCATTTCGCATTTCGCATTCACACATACCTGAGAGTTAGCGTTTTCACCGGTATGTGGCGACCTGCGACCTGTGCTGCCCCACCAAGGCGCTCCGGAAGCTTCCGGTTGGAGAGCTGCACCCAACGGAGATTCCTCCAGAGCGCTGGCGCACAGTTTCGGTGGACTTTGTTGTGGAGCTCCCAGAGGCGCATGGCTACGATGCCATCATGGTCGTGGTTGATGTTCTCGGTAAGCGCGCTCACTTCAACGAGTGCACTACCCACATCAGCGCCATCGGGGCTGCCCAGTTGTATTACCGGAACGTCTGGAGGCACCATGGTATGCCAGAGAAGTACATCTCTGACCGTGGTCCACAGTTCATTGCGGAGTTCACCACAGAGCTTTGGCGCCTCATTGGAATCACTCCGGCAACCTCCACTGCGTACCATCTGCAGACTGACGGGCAGACCGAGCGCGTTAACCAAGAGATGGAACAGTTCCTGCGTATATTCACCAATTATAAGCAGGACGACTGGGACTACCTCTTGCCGGCCGCAGAGTTCGCCTACAACAACCACATCCACTCTTCGACGCAGCAGGTCCCGTTCATGACCGACACTGGGCGGCTCCCCCGGATGGGGTTTGAGCCGACCAGAGTACACTCGAAGGTGGAGTCAGCAAACAAATTCCGCGACCGGATCGCCTCTGGCGTCTCTGAAGCCCAAGCCGCACTAGTGAAGGCTAAGGAGGAGTACAAGCGGTACTACGACCGCAGGCGCACCCCAGCTCCGGACATCAAGGTTGGTGACCGTGTCTGGCTTGACGCATCAGACATCCAGACCACCCGTCCGTCGCAGGGTCTCTCGCACCGGCGCCTTGGCCCCTTCAAGGTGGTTAAGGTTGTCGGTCGAGGTGCTTACAAGCTGGAGCTGCCCCCCCGTCTCTCCCGGCTTCACCCAGTCTTTCCAGTGGTGAAGTTGGAACTCGCAGAAGACGACCCCTTCCCGGGACGTCCGGGCTACGATGAGCCTGCTCCGGTTCTACCAGAGGTGCCCGGGGACGCTCCAGAATGGGAGATCGACAAGATTTTGGATGCTAAGATCCGCTGGGAATCACTGTATTACATGGTGTCCTTCAAAGGGTATGATGTTTCGCATAACCAGTGGGTCAAACACTCCGACGTCTTCGCTCCAGAAGCTGTCGCAGAGTACTATCGAACACATCCGACTGCTCCGCGCTCCATCTCTGTTGCCACCTTCGACTCTCTCCCCTTCCGCGACCCTACCCTCCATGTCCGGTCTATGCGTCGAGGCGCCGCATTCCAAGGGGGGGGTGATGTCAGGGGAACCCCCCACCGACGCCCCTCTGGTATCTCCGGATGGCACCATGCCTGTGATCAAGCCCGGGATCTCTGCTGATCGCTCCGGTCACATGTCTCTGTACAGTAGCTATTTAGACTCCGCTCTGGCATGGGAATCCTCAGAGTTTCTTCTCTTTGGATCTCCCTCGCTAGGTGCGCTATACTTTCCTGTATCATTGTGTACTTATTCATATACTTTGGATCTCCCTCGCTAGGACTCTTGAGTATCCTCGGGCCTCGAGGTTGCCCTTACATAGGCAAGGGTCTGGAGCAGCCCCCAAAGGGGGTGTTCACTAGTGATATTGTGAGCATGCTTCAGGAGTTGGAGTGGACGGTGATGCCAAGTCAGTCTGTATTAGAGGGGCAGGGCAATCGGTCAGGCATATAACCCTGAAAGGTGGCAGCCATCAGGCAGGCATTGCCCACCATCCCGACTTGTTGAGGGGACAATAGTAAAATAACAATAAAATTAAAATTAAATACTTTCCAAGTGTACCACCAGGCACATCTGCACCCGCAATTGAGACAAAATCCTTCACTTTGACCAACATCATCCTTGATCACCTCAACACCACCATCCACTCTTGTGGTCTCCTGCTCATCGTCACCCGCCATCCTGCCGACATCAGCATCTCAGCACCACACCTCATCATTCTCCTGTCACCTCGATTTTCCGCATACATAGGCATCGTCTCTGCAGGCCGAGGTCGTATCTGTCCCAGTGTGTTTTCTTTTCTGCAATCTCTGCGCTCTGCTTATATATCCACCTAGATGTATTCCTGTAACGATGTAGTGCAACATTCATAGAAGTAGCGGACCTAATTGGCATCATCATAGTGTTGCACCTTGTGTCACAATTTGAGGTGCAAGACGAGGATGTTCTGCCTTCAGGACATGGATTCTGCAGATCCCTCCTGCGTGTGGCAGACTGCAATTGCATGGGCGACGTGGTCAGGCAACCTGGGACAACTTACCATCTTGAGAATTTGGGCTGGCACACCTAAAAGAGGAAATTCTCAGACCTGTTATTAGCGAGGTATAAAGGTGTTATATACTGAGCCGGAATGACCAAGGACCGAAGGACTGGGAGGCCGGAGGGTCCGGAACATATACAAGGAGGGATCACAACACCACAGGGGGTAAAGGGTGAGTGACTACCCTGGCCGGCAGGTATCCGATAGAGGGAAGCAAGTCGGAGTACCGGAGGGGACCAGAGAGTATGGAGACGACTCAGTGCAAGGGATGCGAGCCAAGCAACATTAATTATCAATCTGACGTACATGACATATTAAAGACATATTTATACTAAGTAGTTAATTGTATTCCATAAAAGGAAGGAGGTTCTTACAGCTCTTTGCGGAACTTAGATTTTTTTTTTTTTTCCTTTTTGAGCACTTTTTGATCGTTTCTGCCAGAACGGCTATTCTGGGCTCAAACCTTCACCATTTGCCTGGAAAATATGACCATTCGGATCACATCATCGAAGCGGAGGGCATGGCCTACTCAGATATCTTCTAGAACATTTAGCCCATTTTTTATGGTGAGATCCGACACTTTCACTTTGTTCCATCGCAAAACAGCTTTCTCACCGGTATCCGAGGCCAGAGAGATGTAGATTTTTGGTATAATAAACATCTTCATATCCCGTGAGGGCATGGTAGCTTCAGATTTTGTGACTACCCCGTATTTCAAATCCAATATAGAGTTCTGTCAGTTGAGTCATAGAAAATACAGTGCACAACCAAATTGTTGTTGCGGTGGATAGATGTGAGCTGTGGTCTCGTCTAGCGACTGGGGTCCAGTCCAGCATCCTAAAAATCGATAATGAGGTCTATTTTGGCTATATTCAACTCCCGTCGCACTAGCGCAACACGTCCCAAGAACCATCAGTCACATCCACGTGGTGTCATCAAGTAACTCGTCACATTTTTCTTTGCGCCACTCCGTTGACAGCATGGCCAACAAGAAGAATATGGCCCGCAGAAGGTCCACTCGTCTTTGGGCTGGTAATAACAGTCAAATAGAAGATACTTCTACTCCTCTTTCCGAACAACAGCCCTCCGAGTCCAATGATCATGACTGTTTCCTGCCAGTGTCGACTTCTCACCTGGCGACTCCATGTTTGTACCAGACACCCATAATGCTGATGACGGTCTCGCCGGCATGGACAGTGATCCGATAACCCCACCTCCGAAGGCCTCTTCCTATAAACCCAAGAGAAAGAAAGGCCGCTCAATCGGAGGAACCGATCAGTTTGAGTGATTCAGACGATTCTCCTCCGAAAAAGAAGCCAAAGAACTCGAAGAAAGGAAAGGACGTGTCTGTTGATCTGGACCAACAAAGTGCGTATATCATGTTGCCTGTGATATTCCTGCCGGGCTAATCCTCATGTTTCTTGGAGAACTTGTGCTTCATATTCCTTGAGCATCCCAAGTGGGAAACCAGCGGGTTGAATTTACCCATGCTACACTATTTTCCGAAGCACTGGGGATCATCCACGAGACTGTTGGATGTACAGATTTGCTGCGGAAGCCTGTCCTGACGTATAAACTCCCTGATGCGAACCAGAAGGCTGTAGCCATGTCTCTTGCTTCACAGACTGACTGGGATGGATGCCTCGAGGATGTGCGACAGGCAGAGAAGTGGAAGAAGGGTGTTGTGATACCTGTTCTGATTCTAGTCACGGAACAGGTGCATTGTGAGCTGATTTAGTGATACCATGTCTTATTCTCTTAGTATCTCGGATCACTGGCCCGAAGCTTGGCAAAAAGGGGGCAGTGCTGAAGGCCGCGCGAGGCAAGACCAAGTTTCAGGTGATGGACTTGGAGCATGCTGAGTCCGACGATGATGATTTCGATGAGGGGCCCGGAGACATGGAGAAAGAGGCAAAGTTTCTAAAACAGCTTCAGAACGAGTATGGGCATTTTCAGATGCGTGGCCCGACAAAGTCGTGCAAGATAACTGTTTCCGGTATCCATCACCTGCTGTCAAACAATCAGATGTCCGCTTGGACACGATGATAAGCCGTGAAATCAAGTACACATGAATTTTGCGATTTTGCACGATTCAGCGTGTCAACACGCACTGATGGACCATCAGGGCACTCTGACTGAGTGGTTCAGTCTATTAGCACAAGCTACGAGATTAATGAGGACTTCTACCGGTACCTTCACAAATGGGGCCACCAGATCTCTTAGTTAACTAAGGAAACTTGACGATGGTGGCAGAGAAACTAGGACATACAAGGCCTAAGGCTGCTTGCTAGGACACAAACAGCATACCAAAGAGGTTGTGAGGTCGAGATACCAATTGCTGGCAAGCAACAGTGGGAAGAACCCAATTATTCACGACAAGACTATTTAGACCTGTTTTACCCAAAAACTGAGGACACGTTTGATCGAGCATTGGGTCCAGACCGAGTCTGGTGATGACTTGAACAGAAGGACATGATCCAGCCGTTTAGCGGCGAGGATGAACCAGAGAGAGAGAGAGAGAGAGAGAGAGATTGCCATATTGTGGATGAACCATCAAACCAAACCAGGGACTATGGGGTATCATTGGGAAGGTAGAAGAGTTGTGCAGAAGCTTCAAGACTATTCAGGCCTGGGACAAGAGGCTACAGACGAAGAAGACACTTTCTATCCACTTAATCAGCAATCACATGTGTCGTGTCAAACACCACATGTCTACCATATGACTCAACAAGACATGACCAATCAGGAGCCAGGGATTAGGATTTGGGTGCCACGAATGGACATTGTACAGTAATCATTGTGATGTAAACCATAGGGCAGTAGTATAAAAGGGCAAGAAGAGGGCAAGCTAGCACATCTAGGGGCACTGTACACGTTGTGTCAGCCACTGGAACCGTCGCTCTGATAGCCGTGGAGGTTAGATTGCTTTGAACGAATCGTATACCAGACTCAGAATCAGAACACGGCAATTGATAGAACATGGCAATAGTCAGAACACGGCAAACAGACCCAGAACACTGAACAGAACACTGAAACCGTTGAAAGACACAAAAAGCACAGACTTAACGGTCTTAAAACCTACCCTATACTGTCTCATTGACATCCTAAACATTATTTGCCCAATACAACTTGACTTGACCAGTCAAAACCTTGCAAAAGCGTGAGCAACCCTTAGTTAACTAAGTGATTGACCGATAAACCAGCTGCTATCAAGTCTAATACTTGACTTACACCACCGAACTTGCACTCTGACTCTCTCTATTGAGGGGTTAGTTGTTGATAGTGTTGTGTGTTGTGTGTAGTTTTGAGTTCATAGCTCTGCTGCATTAGCATTTCGCATTCACACATACCTGAGAGTTAGCATTACACCACATTAACCACACTAAATGGTCGAGATCTGTGTACTTGCTGTTCAAACCCTCAACGTTGCATCGGCTAACAAAAAAATTATCACCGTGCTGTTAGAAGGAATTGGAATAATTTCGGACAGGGTTATCAAAATTTTGTGTCAGGTCTCCAAACAAGTGGAATGAACCCTCTGCGCAACTTGAAGACATATCCTGTTCAACCTAACAACCTTCAATTGATAAATTCCGTGCAATGGTCTGTCTTACATACGTATTCCACTGTTCTACAGTGCACCCAGGCACCTCTCTGATAGCCACCGGCAGCGGTGGGAATTTTTTTGTAGAATTTATCATTTTTTTTTCTGGGACCAGCTCAACAAACATTGATTTATGCCTTCAAATCAAAATTTCGCACGGTGTTTCACTTTTCTTGAGCTGATGAACAAAATTTTGTCTCTTTTTTGCCCCAAACTGCTCAGAGAAATACCCATAAGCCGAAACTAGCCAATTTTTGTGTTCTAATTCCCAATCGGCCCCCAATTAGTTTTTTTTTTGGTCTTTTGCAGGTGATCGGAACACCCAGCAACAGGGCCCACGAGAATCGGTCTCGTAGTTTGATACCAAATTCGGCCCACCCCGACCTCTTGTCCGGACTCTCCCACGTCAAGACCGTCAATGTCTTGTCCAGATTCTGTATCACACCGTCAAATCCTGTCTGGATTCGGGCTCAAACCTCAAAAAATTCCAAAAAAATCGCAAAAAATTTATATCATTATGAATCTACACCATTGCGGTCCATTACATTCACATGCCACTGCTTTGCGCTTTGAAGAGCTGCACATGGTATTAACAAATATACTCCAACCAAGAACCAAAGCAAAGACAATGGGTTCAGACCACACCTATCCCATGAAAGCATTGTCCGGACTCTGTATGCAACCTTCACAAATTTCGGCCACCTTGTCCGGACTAGCGCATCAAAGTTGGTGGCCACGAGAGTCAAATTTGTCTGGATTCTGCTCAAAGGTGGGTCAAAATTTTCAAAATTTTGTCCGGATTGTAGTATCAGACTGCGAAACCGATTCCCGTGGGCCCTCCAGCAACGTGACATGATGTGATTATGTCACAAGACGTGACTCTGGGTCTGAGACAAGTTCAATTTCTCAGGGAGGAAGTGACCCAGAAAGTGACCCGGGACAGTTATTTGATTGCCAGAAGCACATCGGACACCTTTCGGCCCCTTGCTGAGCATTGCTGGGCCCTGCTGAGTCACTTTCCCACGAATGTTTCACTTTCTGAGGCACAAATTACAAAAAGTTGAGCAATCACCTAGATTTTTTGTCTGCTCATCTGTAGCGTCCATTTACCGCACTTTTCTCTGAAAAATCTTTTTCCCACAAAATGCACCGTGGTCATCTTTACAGCTCTTTGCAGACCTTAGGGCATGGCCTGTTTTTTATTTTATTTTTTCTATAAGTTTTCACGAGAACAGTGATTACAATATCATTTCTCAACTGTTTGCTCTGAAAATGGGCTCATTTGATTCACATGGAAAGAGAGGAGGGCATCGTCCTCTGGGTTTTTCCATGGGCACCGAAAATCTCCTTTTTGGGATAGATTCCCGGGTTTTTCAGTGGTTAAGCAGAGAACACGTCCCATGGGCCCTATTTTGCTTCGATGGACCTAGATTTTTATTATTATGGACTTTGACATAATCCGGAGGGCCTAAAATACCGGGATAGTAAATGTCAAGGGGATCCAAAGATTAGAAAAAATGATATCACCTACAATTTTTTATTTTCAGAGGGTCGGTGTACCCCCCCCTCCCCACAGCCCCTGATGGCATCACAATTCCCTTTTTGGGAATGGCCATTCCCGAAATTCCGGCAGCACGCTCCCCGGCACGCCCAAGGTGCACCATACAAGAGCAGTAGGTATCTACAAAGTATTTACCAATGTCCCTGTAGATCTAACACCTCTTTCGGAGTTTCATCGGCCCACCACTGCCCCAACACGCCTCACAAACCCAATTTTTCGAGAATGATTCATCAGGGACACACGCCAATGATACTACCGATGGAGATGAGTGATAAAAATCAACCAGGAAGAATTGAAACACACACCCATTCAGTTTTACAGGAGAATGGATCAGTTGCACTTGAATAACTGAGAAGGTTGCAATTCACACCAAAGGGCCATTCTAGAACTGTGTTCCACAGAAATTGTCAGGGGCAAGAGGCTTCTGCTTTCGATTTAGCAGTTGTGTCAACGGCCTAACAT
Organism: Mycena maculata; assembly: GCA_029448575.1. Classification (NCBI taxonomy): domain Eukaryota; kingdom Fungi; phylum Basidiomycota; class Agaricomycetes; order Agaricales; family Mycenaceae; genus Mycena; species Mycena maculata. The sequence goes on along the minus strand of JARJLG010000059.1, from coordinate 214,195 downwards.
GGAGGGTCGGAATGAAGACGGTTTCACCATCTTTTTTGCTGGATAGTGCGTCATGGTCAAAATTATGGCCAGAGAGCTAAAAGAATGATCCCTAACGGATTTGATCCGACGGAAAGCAAAAATCACCGTAAGAAAGGACATGGCATACTAACAGATAGGCTAAACAATCATTATGAACACTCTGTAAGCCACCCTACTCCACCATGGCCGTTTGCGGGGCAGCTGGAGGCTCTTTTCGACCCCCCAAAAATCTGTATACAAATTTTTTTTCCTGGCCGATGAGCCTGTCCCCCCCCCTACCCCATATGGCAATCTCTTATCTTTGGGCCCCCTTGGTAAATGTGAATGCTGGTTCAAATCTACCATACTTGGGATCAACAATATGACAGGAATGTATCTATGAACTGTATATTTGAAGTATTGATCCCATTCAAAATACCGGTATTGCAGGTCCTCCGGAATATGTTGAACTCTATCATAATAAAATCCTAGGTAAATCGGAGCAAAATAGGTCCCATGGGACGTGTTCTCTGCTCAACCACTGAAAAATTCGAAAATCTATGCCAAAAAGGAGATTTTCGGTGCCCATAAAAAACCCAGAGGACGAGGCCCTCCTATCTTTCCGTGCGAATCGAATGAGCCCATTTTCAGAGCAAACAGTTGAGAAATGATATTGTAATCGCTGTTCTATTACTCTGAGTGGTGGTGTAGGACCTCAGTCACCGCGCAACACCTGTGTGTTGCCTTTATTCGGAGATGCTTTCCCACACTCTACTCTCTGTCAACAGCTTTTGTTTTCCTCTACTTTCCACTGACACATTCACTCTGTTCACCGGTCCATTCTGGTTAACCAGCATTAATGCATATACTCAATTAGCACATAGTACATAGTGTGTTTAACATTGCTACTAGCATATATAAAGCCATCTTGTACCACGGTTCAGCAGTGCTTAACCGGTGCATGTAAGAACATAGTTGGCTTAACCAATCTTAAGTGGGTGACAGGGAAAATGTAAGTGAAGACGATTGGATGTATACCGGCTGAGATACTCCACCCCGATGCTGCAGGCTCTCCACGACGTGTCGTTTGCAGAAATGTGCTAATGAGATTATCCTTTTGCAGTGAAAGTTTTGATGAGATTATCCTTTCTGAGTAATATGGCAACACTCACAGGGGGCAAGGAGTGAGGCATGTAACTGTTACATGCCTCAAACACAGTTGCCAGGCAGGTGCGAGGCATGCAACAGGGCAGTTTGCACGGCAGTCAAAGAGTACAAAGAGCTTGTCAATCAGACCACCCTGTCATTGCGATCACCTGCTCATTGAGCTCTCACGCTGATCGTGTCGCACAGCAAATAGGCAGTTTCTTCACCACGAAGTGTTCACCTGTACTCACGTAATTGTAGTTGAATGATATCCTTGCATTTCACCTCCACTTACAAAAAAAATCGGATTTTTTCTGATGCGTGTAAACACATTTTTAAAAGGTTCTAAGCAAATTTCTAAAAGTGAATTAAGAGGGTCAGAGACCCTAGGAGACTGTCTCAGCATCTTCCGGTGGGTACCCCTTGGGCGACGTGGTCAGGCAACCCAGACAACATGAGAATTTGGGCTGTTTTTCTCTGGTACTTACTTGGCATCTTCCCCCTTCGCCACTCCGAATTGGTCAACATTATTGCCTCTCTACTAATTTCTCTCACGGCCCACTTTGGTGGCACAGCCACCGACCCAAATGGAGACATTTGATGTCGATCACCTGCACACCCCTTTCTCGACGTCACCGCTCAACGTCTCCCACCCTTCCGTCGTGATTTCTTTGGACCTATTCCTCGGTGCCATGTGCCTTTGATCTTGATCCCTCGCCGTCCTGCATGTGCATACAGCCCTCTCCCCTGCAGCTCACCATTCCCGAGCAATGGTCCATTCTCATGCACCTGCACCTCCAGTAGTCGCCCCCAACCATCCTGTTGGCCACAATTTCATTCCAAATCTTGGGACAGCCCAAAATGCGAGGCATCGAGCCCCTGTAGTGACTCTACCCACCGGGTGTTCGACACGCCCTCGGCACAGTGTCATCTGGTCTTTTGGTTGTCTGCATCTACTCATTTCGGTGGCTCACGATCACCCTATGCTTCACGTTTTTTACCTGTTTGCCATTATGGTTAATATCGAGCTGCCCTCGCCCACTGCACCTCACAGGTGCGTACATTTCATCTGCCGCATTATTTGCCTTCCCAGATGCTCCGCAACTCCTATGTGTGTCCACGACGACCCTTCCCGTGCCGGGGCCACGCACTGACCACAGAGTGTTCCAGGGCGTTGTCCCGAGCTGTGTACATGCCGGAGCAGAACGGGAATGGATTGGGATGCCGAGCAGGCAACAACTCAAGTGCACAGTGCTTCATCAGCCGCAGATTCTCAAATTCATTCATCATTCTACGTTATCTGAACGCGATAGCCAGGGGTTCGATTCCCCTATTCGGAATGGTTTTTTGCTTCTGCGTTCATCTCTGTTTTTTCTATCCAGTGCCGTCCTCACGTAACCTCTCTACCGATACCAGTGATATCAGCAGCCCTCGCTGAAATGGTTGAATTTCACTGAGTGGCCCGATCGAGAGTTCAAAGTGTTAGAATACTTGTTTGTTTTGGCATGCTACTGCAATGATGCGCGTTCTCGTATCAAATAGATCTTTGTCCGTCTTGCGTTACGCGTCCATCTGAGCATCTGTCTGTGCCTGTGTCTGAGCCGAGCTGCCACTAGCAGTCTCAAACTTCCCCATCCCCTACTACTTCTCACACAAAGATGACTGCTAGAAGTTTCAAAACCACTGGGCCTCTCTCATTTGAGCTCGTTTTGGGCTCGACAGACAAATGCAGTGGTTCGCCTAGACCATTTCTGAGTCCCGATAACCAGGAAGCCTGTTGGATATTGGAAACAATGTTATTCAAGAGCAAAATTGCACGAGGTCCAGTAGAGATATTGAATTGTTCAAATTGACAGTGGTCGAGGCAATCCCTTTTCTGATTTTGCCCACTACACCGATTCGGAGAGTGGAAAGCACAATCAAGTAGTGATTAGAACCTTTAGCCACTACACCGACTCGGAATCCCATTACAATGATCACTCCAGCATCTCTGAGGATTGAGCTCCCCACCATACTTGCCAAGCCGCAGAAGTAACACCCTTTTGATGAAGGTTGACCACTACACCAATTCGGAATGCCATCAGTACAATTGCTCAGGACATACTATCATCTCTAAGGATGGACGTCCTTAGACTCGTAACCAGTCTGCCGCGGCAAGTTGAGGTACTGCAAGCAGTGTTTGCCGCAGGCAGACGGGTACAACTTGGGCCAAACAATTGGCCCTCGCGCGGAGTTTGAAATTTCGAGTGGTGCCGATCGCTCTGATCGAGTTGCCATCAGTTCCCTCACCCTTGCCCTTGAGTCCCGAACTTACACTCAAGTCTATGGTACACCTAAGTCCCGCAGGACTGAAGTTCTCGCTGCCAGACTCAAGTTCTTGTTAGACAGTCATGCTACCGAGTCTTTCTTGATCTTGGATAGGTGGGATGGAACTTGGGAGTAGGGCTCCAACCATTTAGTTTTCGTTTGACGGAGGCGTCAAACTAAACGGTAGACGGTACGTAAACGTTTACAAACCGTTTGAAACAGTTTTAAATTGTAAAATTTGCTTACTGGGAGAATAAGGACTGCTGGACTGTGTAGAGAGTGAAACCAAGTCCAACACAGGTAGTTCCCACCTCAATTAGTGTTTTTGTGCCCAGGGAAGGGGAAATTGGATGGAGCTGTCGAGAACGCGTGATATCCGGTAACATCTGGTCACAACTGATGTGTGACAGTGTGTCAGCATGGGCCCATGCTGCAATAGAAAATTTGACATGAGGAGCAAATGAGGAGTGGTGGAATGATTCAGTCACGAGTAGAAACACACCTGACCCTCATATATGTGGAAAATATGGCAGAAAGGTTCTGAGAAATGGTACCGTTTGAACCGTTTGTTTACCATCTGTTTACCGTTTGCCGAGCCTCTCAAACTAAACGGTTAAAAATACCGTTTATAAACCGTTTTAACCGTTTAAAAACGGAAACGGTTGGAGCCCAAGTTGGGAGGTACATGATACACATTCGGAAAACCAGTCGACCTGTGGGAAAAAAATGAAAGTATAGTACAACACTGTTGTTGCGATGGATTTCTGCACAATTCCTAGGGTTTGAACTTGCTTCAAGTTGAAGGGAAGTAGGTGGAAAAGGGGCAGACAAAAATGTAGTTCATACCTCCCCATGACCCAGCCTGGAGTCGAACCAGGGCCTCCCACATATCCTTGGCATGGATATTCTACAAGGGAGGTGGATGCACACCAAATGCTACTGAGTAATGCGGTGATAAGCCATGAAATCAAGTACACATGGATTTTGCGATTTTGCATGATTCAGCGTGTCAACACGCACTGAGGGACCATCAGGGCACTCTGACTGAGTGGTCCAGTCTATTAGCACAAGCTACGAGGTTAACAAGGACTTCTACCGGTACCTTCACAAATGGGGCCACCAGATCTCTTAGTTAACTAAGGAAACTTGACGATGGTGGCAGAGAAACTAGGACATACAAGGCCTAAGGCTGCTTGCTAGGATACAAACAGCATACCAAAGAGCTTACGAAGGCGAGATACCGATTGCTGGCAGGCAACAGTGGGAAGAACCAAAGATCTCAAAGACTAGACTTATTGTGACCTGTTTACCTCAAACTGGGGACGCGTCTGATCACGCATTGAGTCCAGACCCAAGGCCTAGGTCTGACAAGACTTACCTGAATGACATGACACTCCTATCCACTTTATCCGGATGAGTAGAAGATATGACAATGAGAGATAGACACCTCAGACAGACCTTTTAGGCAATTGTGGTTGAACCACTGAACCAAACTGGGGACTATGGGGTATCATTTGGAAGGTAGAAGAGACGTGCATGAGCTTCAAGACTATTCAGGCCCGGGACAAGAGGCTACAGACGAAGAAGACACTTTCTATCCACTTAATCAGCAATCACATGGGTTGTGTCAATCTTCACATGTCTCTTTGGCCACTAGCCAATCAGGATCCAGGGATGGGGATTTGGGCCGCAGGAACACGGACATTGTACAGTAATCATCGTGATGTAAAGCCTAGGGCAGTAGTATAAAAGGGCAGCAGAAGGGGAGGGAAAGCTAGCACATCTAGGGGCGCTGTACACGTTGTGTCAGCCACTGGAACCGTTGCTCTGATAGCCGTGGAGGTTAGACTGTGTACGAACGATAGATTGCTTTGAACGCAAAGGATCAGAATCAGAACACGGCAATTGATAGAACACGGCAATAGTCAGAACACGGCAAACAGACCCAGAACATTGAACAGAACACTGAAACCGTCGAAAGACACAAAAAGCGCAGACTTAACGGTCTTAAAACCTACCCTATACTGTCTCCTTGACGTCCTAGATGTTACTTGTCCAATACAGCTTGACTTGACCAGTCAAACCTTGCAAAAGCGCGAGCGACCCTTAGTTAACTAAGCGATCGACCGAGAAACCAGCTGCTATCAAGTCTAATACTTGACTTACACCCCCGAACTTGCACTCTGACTCTCTCTATTGAGGAGTTAGTTGTTGATAGTGTTGTGTGTTGTGTGTGGTTTAGAGTTCATAGCTCTGCTGCATTAGCATTTCGCATTTCGCATTCACACATACCTGAGAGTTAGCGTTTTCAGCGGATCTTGGATAGCTGATAAGGAACTCAAAACACAGAACACGAAAAAAAAGGAGCAAGTGATATCCACCCAATGACCCAGCCCGGAGTCAAACCGGGGCCTCCACATATCCTTTGGTCGAAAGTCACCCGTCAGGGAGGTGGGTGCACACTGGGTGCTACTGGGTCTCTCTTGCATAATCGGGATCCTGGATACTAGGCATGATGGAACTTTGGAAAATTGAAATTAGCGGACCAGCAGGGAAAGGTACCTGGTATATGTCACATTCTGCGATTAATTCAGTAAACGTACCACCAAATCTGTTCAGAAAACGAGTCAACCTGCGGAGGACAAAAGTGCTGTTGTTGTGCTGGATTTCTGGCAGCCAGAAAAGATCCCTCACAATTCTTGGGTTAGTAATGAGTGGGAAAGAAAAAAAAAGTGTCGGCTCGCCAATGGCCTCCCACGTAGCATTTCTTAATAATCAGCATACAAGAGGTGGGTGCCCACCTTGTGCCACTGGGTCTTCCTTGTATGGTTTGAATCTTGGATAGGTGGCCATGGGATGGAACCTAGAGGGAATGCATTCCGAGATTGGATGAAGAAGTCAATTATGTACATCCAGCGCATTCTTCAGCAACCAGAAAACGTACCACAGAAGTAATAAGCGGAAAAGAAAAGAAGGTATGGCTGTTTCGTCATGACCCAGCCCAGAGTCAAACCGGGGCCTCCCCCATGTGCTTGCTTGCGAGAATAATATAAGAGAGGTGGGCACACACTGTGTGCCTGGCTCGGGATCCTGGATAGGTGGGATAATTGTTAGAAGGATAGTTGACATGCGGGCGGAGAAGTCAATTATGTACGACAGCACATTCTGCGGCAACCAGAAAACGCACCGCAGAGTTCTTGGAAGTAATAAGCGAAAAAAAGGGGGGGAAAAGCTTTCTCGGGCCGGAATGATTCAGCCCGGAGTCGAACCGGGGCTTCCCACATAACATTTCTCAGGAATCGACATAAGAGAGGTGGATGCACACCGCGTGCTAGTCTTTCTTGTATGGTGCGGATTGCGGATAGATAGGTGCGAGGATTTGGAGTGGGGCGATTGAGAGGAAAAAACAGCTCGCAGATGCTCCACCAAGTGTATTTCCGTGCCAGCTCGAGGTGGGAACGCCGGAAGACACTGTCCAGGAATATGACTTCTTCAGCGAATTAGCTGGAGTTTGAAGGCCATGTTGTGGAAACAACGCATAAGGAAAGAAGGAGCATGTGGAGAGTGGTAGGACGGAGTTCGAAGACATGTGCTTACAGGAGTACGGAGGGACATGTTTGTGCGCGGGCGGCGGACAGGGATGGGATGGGATGGGATAGATTGGGGAGATAACGGGTCATCGGGTACAGTGAGAAGTGAAAGGGGGTGTCACACGATTCGCGAGGGAATTTCGAGGACACGCGTCAGTGCATATCCACGGAGGATAGACACGCGTCGAGTCAATATTGCGCCGCTGTCCAGGATTAAGAGGAGTCACCCGAGCTTGGGCTTGAAGGAGATGATCCGCTGGCACAGGTCGCGGAGGTTATCTGACTCGAGTATTCGTTGGACCTACTGCGAGAAGGCTGAAAGAGGAGCTCCCCGTTACATTATGATGTACAGCGCCTCTACAGTCTCGCCTTGACAGGTGCTACACCGGACAGGAGGAATGTTCATCGGGGTGCCGGCCCCTATGCCGGGATCAACGCCCCTTGGCCTCCCCCACTCTGACACTCACGTGACCTTATCAGCCGCGTGGGTTCGAGTCAGGGCAGCAACATTCTTTTTTCACCCTCTTTTATGTGATGTATTTAAATATTCTGTACAGATGTATTCTGCTTATGCCATGGTACTTCCCTTCACACCAATAGATACATACCCTAACACCTAACCTCCTAACCCTAACCACTTACCACTAACCTCCTAACCTGAACCCGAACACTAACTACCCTAACCCTAACCAACACGACATAGCTGATACCTGGAGTTAGGGCGCGCTGCGCTTGCCCTAACTCCTCGGCACAGGCGTAGCGGGGGTTTAAAAGAGAAAGTGCGCAAAAAAGTAGTTACCTACCAGGATCGAACTTACGCTGAGAACATCGCTGATCATGATCGTAACCACTAAACTATTGAGCCAACGGAAGCCTGCCTGCTGACGTATCTAGATGCTTACCCGGCGCTATTTTTCCCTGACAATCAGACAGATTTGATTAGATATGCCTTTTTAGGCAATGTCAGAGTGGGGGAGGCGTGGGCCAGATGCCGGGATCAATGTGCGGACGCTTGCCCCCTTTCCTAATCCAGTCACCACGCCACCTCCTCTGAAGCCCCAAAGCACGTTCGTGCGTTGTTGATTCCCTTTAATGCACGCTGCCCCACAATAAGCACGAGAGGATCTTATCACCCCAAACACTAGATGTAGACATGGCCTTCTCCTGGACACTCCAGACACTGGCCCCCAACGGTCCCGCCATCTTCCTCCCCACGCTCCTCCTCCTGCTCGCCCTCTACCCCCTCCTTGCCCCCCGCTTCCTGAACACCAAGCAGTGCGCGTGGATCCTCACCGTGCCCGCCGTGCTTACCATGTCCCTCCTCTCCGTCCCCTTCCTCATTGAGTACGCCTGCCTCACCCCCGCCGTGATCGTCCACGCCCCCGTGGCTGGCGCCGGCATGCACATGCTCGGTGGTGGGAGCACCCTGTGGAGCACGACCACGCATGCGCGTGAGGCGTGGGCACGCACCGGGAACCGCTTCTTCCAGGCGTACCTCGTGGCGTGCGTCCCTCCCTCTCCTCTATCCTATGAAAATTTAACTTATGTTTGTAGGGACCTGATCACGGGCGCGCTGGCGTACCGGGACCAGGTGGGGCTGCTGATGGGCTGGGTGCACCACGTCCTGTACATCTTCATGTGCGAGGTGTCGCTCAACCAGGGGTGGGCGTGCATGGAGGTGCGTCTTTCCTTCCTTCCTTCATCCCCTTCCTATCTGGCCTGCAGGCGGGCTCGGCCTCAGCTCGCGCAGGCCCTGGTTGATCTGTATCGACGGAGGGTCACTCAGAGGCACGGTGGTGATCCACATCTGCTGTAATTATATGTAGTGTGATATGCATCTTCCAATTTGCCGAGAACCCAATTGAATGTTCAACCATGTGCAAGGAAAGCTCTCACATGTACATGCTTCAATATATTGAACAGCACAACCCATCCAACGCAAAAAAGAAAGAAAAAAATACATAAAAATACTTGACAATGATGGTATGTGGGTGCCGGGGGTCGAACCCGGAATGGCTGCATAACTCATTTTGACAAGATCTACTCATGGGCAGGCTGAGGCAGCTGCACACACCGTGTGCTACCGCTCCCATACATTGTTTCAGCAGGGAATAGGTAGGATGCTTTTCCGTTATATACACCTATCCTACTTTGTACTTTAGAAATGTTCACCGGTTCACCGGTTTAAACACCATCTCACTTGTTCACATCATCCGGTCTATCGAATGAAGGAATGAGAAAAAAAAACTGCCATTTTGCAATGGGGGTGCCAGGAGTCGAACCCAGGATCACTGCTTACATCCTGTCCGTATCTTCATAATATAGGCAGCTGCACACCATGTCCCACACCCACTCTCATACATGCTTTCAACAGGGAATAGGTCACTTTCTGGGTACACAGGACCCTTGCGCATATATCTATGGAAGCAAGATCTCAATCTGGCCCATCGAATAAAGCAGTAAAACAAGAAGTCCATAAGCAAGAAGAAAAAAAAAACATATGCTAATTAATGTGGGTACCAGGATCACTGCTTCCATTCTGTCCACTGCTCCGGCAGAGGCAGCTGCAAAGCACGTGTTACACCCACTCCGATACATACTTTCAACAGGAATAGGTAGGATAGGATACCTTCTGGAGGCTATGTACTCCCACTTTGTCCTTACACAAAATGTTCACCAGACCTTCACCCATATAAAGCCACATCTCTCTTATCAAAAGGCATCACCCAGCCCATTGAAGAAAGCAGTAAAAGAAGATATTCATGAACAAGAAAAACAATATTGAGATGTTTGGAATGTGGAATGCAGGTGCTGGGAGTCGAACCCAGGAGCCTGAGGAGGGCTACTTAACTCACAGAATGTCCCACACCATGTGATACACCCACTTCCAAGTATCCTTTCAACAGGGAATAGGTAGGACAGGACACTTTCTGGGTACACATAAATATTCAGTTGTTGACCTCTTGACCCTTGCCCATATATTTATAAAAGCAAGATCTCAATCAGCTGATCGAATAGAGCAATAAAACAAGAAATCCATAAGCAAGAAAGAAAAAACACGTGTGCTAACTAGTGTTGCCGTGACTTCCGACTCGGCCCCACGAAGTCAACTCGGGGAAGTTGACTTGAGTCAAGTCAAGCCAAGTTGTCTGATGATTTCGCCACAATTTCAAAGTCAGTGGAAGTCGACTCAAGTCAGCTTGAGTGACTTGAGAGGTGTATTGGGAACTGTTCCCTTATGAATAACCACGATTGGAGGCAATTTCCAAATTTTCTCCGGGTGATTATGACAGGTGTGATGCAACATCACACGTGCGATGTTAATGCCACGGAGGCAGTATTTTGTGTTTCTATCCAGTTTTGGCATATCATTAGACCCCGAAAAAATCACGAAAAGTGTTTTTTTTTGCTATCTAAATGGATACACTAGCGATGGGAACCTGGAATGATGATGAAATAAATGATCTTCCGACGGAACATGCTGAGGGCACAGTCATGAGGTGCAAAATGCATCTAGCACACTCTCAGAGTGAGTGGCAGAAGTTCCCAACAGAGTTTGCTGGAAAACATAGCCACGAAGTACAACTACATTTAGCGTACTTTCAAGGGAGAAGTTTTAATCACTGGGAGCTACCAATGGATAAGCTGTGTAGCCCACTGGCACAGCAGGGCCTGGTATCATAGATTGAGCCAAACTTCCGTGAGGCCCACTCAGTCCATAATTCATCCAGGAAATGTCCAACTCTTGCAGCATGTCAGATATAAATCATGACTTCAAGGTTGCCCCAAAACTCACTCTGTCGATGCTCCACATCGACCAGCTCCTCTCCACACTGCTTGTGCGACCCAAATAATAATATGGGTCATTAACAAGACAATTTTGACACACAACTGAACAGCCTCTTGCAAAATGCCACAATATAATTTAACCGAAGTCCACATTATTGAACCTCACATATGTAACGGTCTATTCGAAGAATTTCCACAGAAATGATTGACAGCCGGTGAGTTTTAAAATTCAAAGAATTGAACAATCAATGCATTTTACAAAACTACCACACATTACCTTGGATGAGGCCCCTGCGACAGTGTAAGTGAAGGCATTCTGTTGTTTCAAATCGAATGACATTGCCTTGGCTGAACAATTGGCCTCAGGAAATGTGACCACTTCATCGGATGAAAACATCATAACAAAAGACAATTGCCTTATTGCTGCATGCAGGAAAGATCTGTGAATAGACTAGTTGAATGTGAAAAAGGAAAAAGAAAAAACAGTTATGAACAAGACACTTCAGGCTACCTATATAAGTACCCCCTAGGGTCACACATTTCATTGAGTTAACTATCCCTAAGGGGTCCAGGTTTGGGTGGATGTCCCACCTTGGTGGGATGTCCCACTTTTCTATGTGTTCCCACCGTGGGATGTCCCACCTCCACTGTTGGGACATCCCACCCCGCCGAAGGCGGGCCCGAAAATTTTTGTGGGATTTCCCCCAGGAGGTGGGATTGCCCACCTAGGTCACGTCACCCTGGGTAGGACCCCATGCACCCCCTGCTACCAAAATCGCTTTTTTGTGCCCGTACGGGCTCCGTTTGGGCTGTTCTTTGGTGTTCCATGAAGCCCTGGCCCAGGGTGTCTTAGCACCATATATGCTGTGCATCAGCGTGGCAAAGAAAAAATTGCCTTTTTCCCCAAAAAAAGTCGGTTCACTGGCTCTACCCTGCTGCTTTAGATAATGGTGTATACCAATTCCTTGATCATTCAATCCAACCTATTGGTGCCCTAGCTATCATAATACACAGCACAAACCTGTTCAATCCTGGGGCTGCAGGACCATAGCATGGCATGGCTCAGACTGAGACCATTATAACTGCCTCAGCCATGTAGGTAGGTACATAATACGCCTGTTTCTCAATATGTATGAGATGAGAGGAAAGATGTCTCTATCATCCGACTTGAATACCATATCTGAAACAACACTGCCTGACTCGATTGTCGAACCTCAACCTGGAGTGGTCCCCCCCCTTCCAATTACGATACATTGTTGTGCAAGAATCTCCATACGATCCCAAGAGCTAGACCAGATTATTTAATCTGGTCAAAGTGGCGACCTCCCACACATCCGCCAAACTTATAACGTGCTGCTAAAACAATACCCCAACACTGCTGCCACTCAAATAGCTTACATCAACCACCTTTCCTTCCTTCTACCATGATTCAGCAAAGATGGCATATAAGTGGGTACATCATCCATCTTTCACTCAATATGTACGAGATGACAGGAAATACACAATGAGAAAGGAATACAATAATTAATTGAGACAGGGGCAATTGTCAGATATGGCATACAAAGCCCCCTGGTTTTATTGCCCAGTGGGAAGCCAAGTGGGAAGTCCCACCAGGTTTTATCGCCGAGTGGGAAGTCCCACCAGGTTTTATCGCCAAGTGGGAAGTCCCACCAGGTTTTATCACCAAGTGGGAAGTCCCACCTGGTTTTATCGCCAAGTGGGAAGTCCCACCAGGTTTTATCGCCAAGTGGGAAGTCCCACCAGGTTTTATCGCCAAGTGGGAAGTCCCACCAGGTTTTATCGCCGAGTGGGAAGTCTCACAATATTTTCTTGTGTTGTCTTTTCTTTTTGGTAAGCTTAGACTCATGTCTTCTTTTGTTCTCTCAATTCCAAGTCTAGCATTATACAAATTTCAATATATATTCACTTCGAATTCGCACCTGTCCCACAATCAAGTAAGTGTTTTTTTATTCATGCCGTCGGCCCAAAAACTTCCTTTTTGGGACCGTAGCGGTTGTTGTACCTTGTTTACATGATGCTATTTTTTTGTCCAAACCTTTTTATTTTTCCAAGTTCCCACTAAATAACGAAGTATACACTGGACTCTGCACAAACCTCCCTCGCGCCGTTCGTTTGTCGTGCGGGCAGCAAAACTTCCTTTTTGGGACCGTAGTGGTTGTTGTACTTTGTTTACACGATGCTATTTTTTTGTCGAAGTCTTTTTTTTTTCACCAGTTTCACAGGTCAAGTCCCTACTACATAAAATATACAGTTGATTCTGTACAACCTTCCTTCGCGTCGTTTGTCCCCCAGTCAGGTAAAACTTCCTTTTTGGGACCGTAGCGGTTGTTACCACCTCTTTGTAGAAGTAAGCTTTTGTGCCAAGTCCATTTTCCAATTTCCTCCTGAAAAGTACGCAAGTCATGGAAAAAACAATTTGGTCCACCAATATACAAATTCAGTACAGTAAAATTATCTATTGGATGCCGCGGCGGCGCAAGCGCTCTCTGAATGCGAACTCAAGGGCCCACTCCAGATCGGCCAGTGAATAATGGGTGGCGGCTTCAGCTGGGACACATGTTAATTAACCAGGATCCAAACCTAAGAGAATTCAGAACCCACCGATGGACAACAAAAATGCGCGGACGTGGCGCCTCTCCATCTCGGCCATCTCGGCAGCCACTGGGGTAACAGTGTTAGTCGAGAAGTGGAATTACAGGCATGAATAATGACTGCACTTACGACGCGCATGCCGGGCGATAGCGAGACGGGGCCGATGGGCCCAGAACTGTTCGCAGTCTTCCCCGTCGCTGTGCGCGTGCAACCAACGACGTAGTTCCGGCCGCACGCACTCGGCTGCATGGGAAAATGCGATGTCAGTAAGGGCGTTAGTAAGGGCGTTACAAGAGGCAAGAGAAACATACAAGGGAAATGGGATAGATGGGTTGAATGGGACATGGTGCAGTGAGATTTCAGAGTAAGATGCGGGGAATGGGGAGTCGCTCGCAAGGACACTATATAGGCAGCCCTCAAGAGCCACCCCCCAAAAAAACGGCAATCGCCACGCACAATGGGTTCGCCCACAACAATGGGCCGCTCTTGTGCATGGTGGCCAACGGTTGCCACCATCCCCATCCGTGCACAATGAACACCTAAACAATTGAATCAGTGCCACCCAACAGCAACGGCAGGAAATGAACGTACCTCGAAGTCTTATGGCGTTTCCCCATGCACACGGCCAGAGGATTTTTTCTTCAGACAGTCTGAGTCAAAGATATGGTAGTTCATAATGTATTCAAATAAAAACTACGAGAAGGCAACTACCACAAAACGTCGAAGGTCGTATAGAAGATCGCCGGAGAGATAGTGGCCGGCGGGGATGTCCCACGGCTTGCGAGTTCGCGCGCGCTCTTGACTTTCGTCTCGATAAAGTCGCGGTAAACTTGACCTGTGGACAAACCATGAGTGCTCGGGAGCAAAAAAAGGGAGGAAATGAGGGCGTACGATTGCAGTGGTATTCGAGCCGAGCGTCCGTACACTTCGGGTACGGGTTGGGCAAGAGAAAGTTCCAAGCGGGGCGCTCCAAGGTTGGCACCATCCGCGCGGGTTCAAAGTTGTCGCGGCGAAACGACTTCAGCCAGCCACGAACTACACTGTTCGGTCAGTAACATCCAAAAGAAACACAAGACGACGCACCCTGTCTGTCGAAACTGACGCGGCGTTCATCGTTCCCAGGGAAGGGATTGACAACTCGGATATGGAACCGCGCGCCAGCTAGATCCGATGCCTTCTGGGTGTCCCCGTCCGCCACGTACATGAGCTCCTCGTAGTACAGGAGGGAGGCGCACTTGAGGTTGACATCCTCGCGGAACTCGTCGTCGATGATAAGCATGCAAAATGGCCAAGCCTGAAATTTACCAATTTCTGCGTCCTTGTTCCACTTACTAAAGTGGAACCAGAACTTATCTATATCTTGCCCATAAAGAGCCATAGAGAGGTCCGATCTGTTGGCTAAAGGCACTATGCCTCTAGTTACATAGTAAAGACTTGTCAGGTCACCGATACCACGAGGGTCAACGGCCTGGGGAGCTGCTGTGTATTTACGCGTAATTCAAAGTCCAACCATTCGATCGAATTGGGACAGAGATAAAGTGTTATACCAAGGACATACACACACCATCCATTCTGACTACAAATTACACCTGAGAAAGTACACTACTGGAGTTGGGCATCAACGAACAAAGGAACCTTTGCTGAAAGTGGAACACGGCCCGAACAGTCCGGCAGAAGCCGACGGATCAATCCACGGCATGTTTGATATTCAACGCTTAGACCGAGGTCTGGATTGGGTAGCGCAGTTGTTGCCTAGGGAAGATTGATCCACTAGCTCCATCATTCATGTGCTGGAGTAGTTTATCCGTTTTCCCGCACCACAAGTCATACTATATGACCATTTAACCGTGATTCTGCAGAGAGGGCTAGACACGGGTAAAATCCACATCATAATATGATGCCATCTCTGGGATTAGAATCAAATCAGAACATAGGTCTCGGAACAAAGTATCTATTTAACCGTTTATTTATCCATTTGTATTCATTGCGTGCTCATTGCTAATTATTCATGTACTATTTATATTTTATTAGTCCTGCATGTTGTGTCACTCGTTTGTATAAATACAGACAGGTTCAGAGAGGGAAGGCAGTGAATTCACCCCTTCTTGCTAGACGTATTCAGCTCTGCTGGTATTGTCGCTTGGGAAGCCTTGTATTCATTCGGAGTACCTCTTGGAACTTGTAAAGTTCTTTTAGTTATTTCGGTCAATATATTGTTGGTTGTTGGATCACATCTCGCGCTAGGATCTTAAGGAAACAGAACACGGAACAGACTCATAAGGGTTTCATAAGGGTTTCGCAAGGGTTTCATAAGGATTTAGGCAAACGGACTTGATAGAACAAGGAACAGAATCATAAGGGACCGAGAACACTGAAAGGATAACAACGTCTAAGGACTAATCCACCCACCCCACGAGATAAAACACCTCTTGGCACCTTCTAGACCTCATCTGAGTCACTAGATCGGCTAATTGAATCAAATCAGTATTTACGCGTAAATAGCTATTACTTATATCTAGCACAACCAGAGACCTAATACTTGGTCTGATCCCCGTACTCGCACCGTTTATTGTTTGGATTTGTGTTCAGTGTTGGTTTTGTGTTATTAGTGCTCTAAAGCGCTGATTTACATTTTACTACATTTCACGCTTGTTCAGATAGTCAGCGTTTCATCGATGTCAGTCGAGGTCTTGTACTTCTCCTCGAAGGCATCGCCTGAGCATCATAACAAACAATCAGTAATTTGCGAAAGAAAAACTTGGCGAAAGTCGTACGGTCATGAACATAGTCCCAGATGGTCTCCGTGTCCCATAAGGGTGTATTCGCTGGGGGAGTCATCAGACGACAGCGGGAAATATCAAGACATGGACCCCACACACCGATGATTCGGCGCCGCTGGACTAAGCTGTCGAGGGCGGAGTCCCGCTGCGCTAAGGCGCTTTCCACGTCCTCGTCGCGGATGTAGGTACCATATTTGTCTTCATAATCTTCCTCTGGCCGTCGTCGTCGTCAGTACGTATACGCTGAGGTCATAACGCCGACTCACTCAGGTGCAGACATTTGAGCAGAACCTCCTTGTCGTGCGGGCGAGCGACAACTTGGGCTTGAAGCGATGCAACCGCGGCGTTGTCCTTCTGGCGTTGGTCCTCCTCTTCTGCGTAGCACAACGCTCGATTGCCGACGGGGAGAAGCGATTCGGGCAGGAGGGGAGAAGAGAAGCGCGCCATGTGATTTCGGACGGCGGGCATGATAGTCAGCGAGGAAAGTTAAGGGAAGGTAAACCCGCTCACCTTATAAATCACTCTCTGGCACTGTGGTGGCCGCAATTCCTATCCGAGCCACCACCACCCGTCGCCATTGTTCTGTAAAGCACCCGCGGATGCCACCACATTCGTCTTTTTTTTTTCTACTTCGTATTCCCCTTGGATTCCGTCGGGTTGTTGTCTTTTGAGCTGTATTCACCCATTTTCAGAGATCCCTGTCTATTTTACCGTCCTCGCAGCGTACAGGTACATACTTTCTATCTACATCTTTACATGGTGGTGGTACGAAGTCAAGAGCGAAATAGGTGCCGGCACCAAACAGCGTCCATGATCTTGCGCTGCCCCCGGGACGCCGGTCCGGTGACGCGCCCCACGTGATGCCAAACGCGTCGAGACACGTCGGAGAGGAATTAAAAATCTTTGATTCAATAATCATTTTCTTCTGTCTGGCGATACAAGTCAGCCCTCTCTACTGCCTCCAGTGTAATGTAGTCCTCCTCTTCACCACCTCCCTCAGCAATCTCTTCCAGATCCTCATCATCTGACTCTTCCCCACCCCTTCTGTAATGTCTATCCTCCCCTCTCGCAGGCAGATGCATATCCACGTTGCACGTCGCCAGCTGCGTTGCGGACGGCCCCCACGACGGCAACGACCCCTCTTCTACACCGAGATCGGGTAACCACTTCTGCCAGGTGGCGCACAATCGCACAAGATTGTCCCGAAGTAACTCCAGCTGATATTGGTCCGCGTCGCAACCTGTACGGCATCAACAGGTTGTTGAATCTTATCAAATGGGAACTTGACATACCTTCGTCCTGGATCGCGCGGTTCACCACGATCCATTCCTCAGCGAACCACACCTGCAAAGCACATCTTTCCTTCTTCAAACAAAGGTCTTCTTCGTCGCAGCGGTCCAGCTCCAGCATCGCTTTTATCCCTGAGCGCACCTTCTCGTCAGAAAGCCAAAGGGGCGGCTCTCCGGCGGACCGTCCACTGCGTTCGTCGTTGTCGTCCTCCAGTCCCACGTCCTGCCAGATGCCGTCGTCCACGTCCAGTTGCTAAAGTTCTTTGGATGAGATGGGACGTGGCGCTATGGCACCACGCGGTGCCTTCCTGTCCCGGATCGCCTGTTGGATATCCGCACACAACTTATTGTACTGAGAATTAATCTTGGCGATTGTCGGTTCTCGGCGTTTCACAGCGGACTCGGTGTGCGTGTAGAGCTTCTGGTCTTTGGGTTGACGTCAGCTGGCCGGTCAAACCAAACACACTACGAACAAGGCACACTCACCGTTAACCAGACGTCGGAACGAATGTTCCACCTTATCGAGCTCGAACTTCCTAGCTCGCAGCCTGTCCCGCAGCCGCCGCTTCAGCGCACGGGCGTTCATCCGAAGATGTATGTAGTGGTTTGTCGAGAGTCTCTTCAACGCCTGGTGCTCCCCGACGCCTAAGGCACTCTCCTTCAAGCGTAGCTTCTGTTCCGCCTTCTGCAGAGCCTCCGTCGCCGCCGCCAACTGCACCTCATACACGGTGGCATCAGTGTCGTTTTCGTCCACAGCGTCAAGGAACCGTTGACGCATATCTTCGAGTCTTTGTCGTCGCGCCTTGACCGCGACACGGAGCAGGATGACCGCGTTGACTGCTTGCTGCCCGCGATTTTTCGATTGACCTGACGACATATATGCGTGAGTTGGAAGCACCTGTCTGACTGGATATTGCATACGCTGAATCGGCTTTGTCTGCGCAATAACCTGCATCGTCCACTGTTCCCGCAGCAATGGCAGTGGCATCCCCGAGTCAGCCAGCGCCTTCGTCGCCTCCCGCCGCTTTCCGACGCTGTGTCGGTGGCGCTGCTGAATCCATTCCGCGAGACACAGAAGGCTGGCCTCGTCCGCGTGCTCGATTTGTGTCCAACGTGTAGATTCTGTTGTGATACTGCCGGCCTCGTACGTCAGTCTGGCCTTCGACACCAAAAAAAACCGCTTACCCCGGATACACGCAGGTTTCCGATAAGATGGCTGATTGAGTGCCAGAAGCGCTCGCAACTCTCGCCATCGGCAAACCCGAAGCCGCCTCGCTTGCGGGGATGAAACAACAGTTGACACGCCCATTCATGCCCGTAAGCGTGAAAAACTGACACCGCGAAGGAGAGGCGATCCATGAAGCGCCCGAGGAATCCCCACTTGCGACAGCTACGTTCCAGTGCACACACTACGTCGTAAAGGAGTCCCACGGCGATGTCGAGAGGGAGGTGCTGAAAGAGGGTTTCCATGAGGGCGTAGACGTTGAATTGTTTTTCGCCGGCGGAATGCATCCACCTGTAGCTGTAGGTTTTTGCCTAATGACCTGGATGTGCCATAGAACATTAGGCAAAACACCTGGACCTAGCCAGGGCCTGGCTAGCCTTTTTTCCCTGCCAAATTTACTTAAAATAAGAAAGTGGCCGTAGCAGGGATTGAACCAAAAGCCTTAGTGTTACATAAGTATTGCAAGCCTAAGTAACATTCTAACCAACTGAGCTAAGAGGGAATGAAAGAGAATAAAATTTATAGGGCCATATCATAGCTCTGATAATTCACAATGGAGATGTTTCATACCTTTAGGGCTGTAGCTAGGCTGTAGAACTAGAAAAATACATAAAAACCAGGCTAACGTGGACAGCAGGGGATGGACACGCAAAAAAAAAAAAAAAAAAATTCAAGTACGCAAGGCGGGCGAAGTGGAAGTGGATCTAGAAGGGAATTAAAGAACCGAGCAGTCAGCCCACGAAACCGATGGGAACAAATGGAAACGCACCTCGCTCGGTGCAGGGAAGGACCTGGCGACGCAGGACAGATCAGTGATGAAAAAGGCGGGAATGGTGCGTCGTACCCGCGTCAAACAGAGTGGGGCGCGGCGCGCGGTGCGGGGTAAGTCTGCTGCTACGCGTATCAGGAACAATAACTAACGATAATACCGACAGGAGAAATACCTTTGGATGACGGTGGCAGAGGTAAGTCGGCTGTTGCGCGTATCAGGAACGATAACGATGGACATTTACAGGAAAAATACCGTGGTGTTCGGCTGACGGTGGCGGCAAGAGCGACAAGGATCGCGGGTAAGTGCAATGGTCGGGTATCGAAGGAGAAAATTTGACGAGGAGCAGGAATACGCGGAGGGCGGCCTTCCTTCTTAAAGGAGCGACGAGAGAACAATGGCCAACGGTAATTCGAGATCAACGCACCGGGCTTTGGTGGACTGATACCATCCCAGATTGGAGTCGCGCGGTGGCATGGCCATTGTCTTGTCTTCCAAGACATTCTCGTTCTGGTGAAATCTTTTTCTGTTTACCCCAAATACGTCGCTGAGGACACTTGTCAGAATATCCTCGATTACCATGGCTGAAGCTCCTGCGGTCGGCGGCCGTACTCTTCGTTCGCGTGCGAAACCGCCCTCGACGTTGCCCCCACTGAAATCGAAATCCAAAGTATGTTCCAATATTTCTACACGCTGTGTGCTGTTTTTGACGGACTTCAGAAGAGAAAAAATCCAGAACCAGCTGAAGCAGAAGAAGGCAGGCCAGCTCAGGTAGGATTCCCACCACCGTCCAGTGCGTCAGGCCAGCTAATGGTGCCTCCTTTAGGAGACGCAGGGTGCGGACGCAGCGAAGGTATTTTTTTTTTCTTTCATTGTCCAGTGCGAGGCTCGTACTGAGTATGCGCTAAGTTACGCCCTGTCGCGGGTCCAGGACGACTCAAAGTATACGTTGAACTCGTGAAGCGCGCGCGGGCTGCGCCCGCCGCTGCTCCTGTCGCGCCAACTCACGGAGCCGATTTGGTATGTGCCCCACGGTCAGATCTATTCCAACATGCTGACTCGGAAATGTCCGATAGAATGAGGAAGTCAGGGCCTCCAAGAAGCCGAAGTTGCAGCCACCCGTTCGTCTGGTAGGACAAGTCTTCCTCAAGCGTTGCCGGATGCTAATCGATTCGTCTCTGACCAGGAGGAGGAGGAGGAGTTAGTGCACCAGGACGCGGTATGTGATTTCCCCAGAAACCCGTGTGCGCCGGTTCCTTACTTGATCGATATAGGATGACCAGGAGGACAAGGACAAGGAGGAAGAGGTCCTTTCCGACAAGGGAAAGGCGAAACCTTTGGTGCGTGAACGTCCACTAGTGCCACGTCAATGGAACCAAACTGACATGCTCTATGGTTATAGGAGACGGACACCGCGCTTCCCCTGCAGCCAGTGCACCCTCGCCCTTGCCCTCACCGCCCTTCAGTGGAAGAAAGAGACTTCCACAACCACCAGTTTGGGAGAGCAGAGGACGACACATTTAGCCTCGCTCGTCGTCATACCGGCCACAGCCTCTTCGGACATCTGGCGCTCAAGGAGAAGAACCCGGAGACCGGCGAGCTCACCACCGTCTTCGACACTTTCGAGGATGGTGACACCGTCCGGTACGATCCCATCGTTGACGAGGCGGACACGGCAGATGACGAAGACTATCTTGACGCCCTCAACATCATGTCCCCTGGCCTCCGGTCTCGCCAGTGCTCGATTAGCAGAACGTCTGCACCTGGCCAACATTCCAGAGAGCACACACCACAGCGCAAGGCACCGCGCGCTGTTCGAACGCGACTCACGCCTTACGCCTTGCCCCCCTCATCATCGCCCCCCAAGGCATCGTCCCCGATCCGCGCATTGTCCCCCGCAATCGAGTCCGAATTGGACGACAGCTCAGATGAGTTCGGCGCACAGCGGGCTGAGAAGAAGCGCCTCTACGCCAAATCTAGGGAAGATCGCGCTCGTCGAGGACAGTGCGAGCTCCCGGGAGACGAGGAGAAGGACACTGAGGAGGAGGACGCAGAGGAGGACGCAGCGTTCTATGCTGAAGAGGATCTCGAGGGGGCGGCGGAAGACAAAGAAGACCATGGAGGCGCACGCACCTGCTTCGAACCCAAAGAAGAAGCAGGCGGGGGCGAGCAAGGGGAGGGACGGGGCGGCGAGACAGAGGAAGCAGAAGGCGAAGGCGAAGGGCAAGGCGAAGGAGAAGGAGACGTCGGAAGCGGGGGACGAGGATGACGAGGATGATGCGGACGATGCGTCTGGTGCAGGGCGGTCGAAAGGAGGTCCCATCCCAAAGGAGCTGAAAGACCAGCTGGCCGCCGCCCTTGACGCCTACGAGGTGGAGGTACTTCAGCTAGCGGAGGAGTACGGCCACGACCCCGAAGTACTGCACAAGCTGGTCGGGACGAGCACGCAAGCCAAGTTCGCGCGCGCGCTGACCGCGTGGAACGCGTGGCAGTCCTGGTATGCAGAGAATCATCCGAAGAAAGATTGTAAGTGGTTTGTCTGTGGCTCGAATCGATATTAACGAATATTTGCCAGTTAAAGGTACCACCAAGGAATACACGGCAAAATCTCGACAAGCCTTCAAAGACGCGCTGCCAAATCTGTCCGACGAGGAGCTAAAAGACTCGGACAAGGTATTTGAGCAGCTGGCCTGGCTGCGGGAGTGGCACGACCGGACGGTGGCGAACGTCGTCATCACTTGGCGGGACAAGGGCAAATTCAAATCGCACGTCCAACGGGCGGTAGCGCCGCTGGTGCACCAGGTGAATACGGCCGACATTGTCGCGCAGCTCTAAGACTAACTAAGCCATGCAGAGTCGCCTTCTCCATGAGTCTCTGGGCGTCCACGTGTGGGGGTTCTGCATCGACACACAGGGCCAGGGAAGTTTTATTTGGGGTGGGACGGAAGAATTCAAGATGTGGCGCTCGAAGAAGGGGAACGCCCTGAACACGGAAATCAAGGATATGGAGCATTTGTTGGGGTGCGTTTTTTTTTTCTCTCTTCACGGTATGGTTTGCTGAGGGACTCCACTCCTTGCAGAGTCGAGGAAATGAAGAGGCGGGGCGATACTGGTGAGGCAATCGTCATGCCCGCGCACGTCTTAGAAGGCAAAAACAACGAGAAAGCGTGCGACACGCACCGACGTGTATTTGGGTTAATTATGTCGAAGCAATTAGGTGAGTGTTCGGCGGTGGCGGGCGCGTGGAGAGTGGCATTGACTGACGACACGCGCAGTCCAGTTCCTGGTGGCCGGAGGCGCGGTGCCCAAAGACCACGCTGAGAAGTACAAGATGCAGTGGGGCGAGAAGTTTTTGGACCTCGCCTGGGAACACAAGTTCCGGATCATCAACTATCCCGCAGCGCTCCAAGACAAGAACCAAATCATTGGCAAGAACTTCAACCTGAAGAAGCTCAACGTCGACGATTACGCCAAATTCCTGCCCGCAATGCAAAGGGCAATCTCGCGACAGGCGCTGGAAGGAGAGGAAGAGAGTGACGAGGACGACGCGATGGCTATCATGGCTTGGGACCATGGTACGTTTCTGCGCTGTCGTTTAAAGTTGATGTCTGACGATCGGCGCAGATGAAAAGGACCTACCGGACGAGGAGCAAGGCGAAGTTTCGCTGGTCGACACCAGCGATGGGTTGTCGCTACTCCGCGTCAAGCACAGCAAGGCGTACAACAGGCATTTGGCGGGAGCGGCCAAGAAAGCAGCGACGGCCCGAAAGGGGAAGCAGGCGCAGCGGGACGAGAGGCTCTCGCGTTCGCGCTCGCGCTCCAGTTCGCTTTCCCCTGGACCGACACGGCATCGCCGCTCGACCTCATCCGATGCGGGTCGCGCAGGCGGCAGGCGACCGTGGGCGCGCTCGCGCACCCACTCACCTGCGCCTACAGGGCGTGGCCGCTCGAGCTCGCCGAACCCAGGTCGCGGGGGCGCCAATCGGCCGCCAGGACCTCTGACTCGCAACAATCTTCACCACCGCGTTGAGAAGGCACTGAAGCCTGCACCTGTATGGCGTCCCCGTTCCCCAGCACCTGCGGGTGGTGCGGGCGGCACTAGCCGCCGTTCCCCTCCTCCTGGACGACGTCCCCGTTCCCCAGCACCTGCGGGCGGCGCTGGCCGCTGTTCCCCTCCACCTGCACGGCGTGCCCGTTCACCTGCATATCCACCACCTCCACCTCGCGGCGGTGTTGCCCCCGGAGTTCGAAGTGCGCTGGAGGCGCGAATGGCTCTGCCGCGCGTTGACTTGCTGGAGATGGCATCAAAGCAGAATACGAAACGCAAGGAGCATCCATGGGGCGCTACAGACCGCGACCGGAAACGTCCACGGAAGGAGCAGGGTGAGGGGCCGTCGGACCGTACGGGTCAGGCATCGGGATCGAAATATAGGGACGAAGAGGAACCCAGGCGGAACGACCTGAGAATGAAGTTCAAGGTACCGGGGCCCGCAAAGGTGTTCCGTGCCACCGGGTTCTTGCCTACAGACCACCCCACTCGCGCAGACCGGTACATGGTATACGAGTCTACGCCGGGCATTTGGATTACTATACCCCCGCAAATGACGCCCATCATCGCTTCTAGGGATGACCTCAACCGTTATGAGTCGGAGATCGAGATACACGGATTGGAGGGCTAGTCTTACGATTTTTTACGACTTTATGTGAAATGTGTATTAGTTTCATGCCTATCTACTGGTTTTTGTTTTGTTCATCAAGCCTGGGTGTTGGACACCCCGTCTTCAAAGACGGTGCCCCGTTCGATTCGGGGTCGGGCTATCCCAAAAACGGGAGACAGGTTTGTTTTATTTGGGTCGGTAACGCCATGTATTGGACCTTACTCTACTTCAGGTCGGCTCCTGCATGGGCTTGGTGGTGTAAAGGTATCACGCCGCATACGCTTGGTGGGACCAAGATACGTAAACGTTCTTGCGGAGGTTCTCTGTTCGATTCGGGGCTAAGCCATCTTTTTTCCCCTTGTGATAGCTTTATGCCTATCTACTGGTTTTTATTTTGTGCAGCAAGCCCGGGTGTTGGACACCCCGCCTTCAAAGACGGCGCCCCGTTCGATTCGGGGTCGGGCTATCCCAAAACGGGGTACAGATTTTTTTCCTTTTGGATAGGTATCACCAGATATTGGACGTTACTCCACTGCAGGTCAGTTCCTGTATGGGCTTGGTGGTGTAGTGGTAACACGCCATCTATCCGTACGTGGATCAGATTTCTTATGGTGGAGGTCCCCCGTTCGATTCGGGGCCAGGCTATATTTTTTCCTTTTTGAAGAGCTGGGGCAGGCAGGAGTCGCGGCGTTCGTGTCTTTTTTTACGGGAAATGATATGATATATTGTATGTCTTTTTTTTGTTTGCTCTTTTTTTTTTTTTTTTTTTTCTGACTTGTACGAAAAGCAGGCCTCTGTGCCAAACAGGGGACAACAACCGATATCGTCCCAAAGAGGAAGTTTTGTCTGAGTGACAAGAAAAAAAGGGGAAGAGAGAGGGCAATACAGTAGCAAATGAATGTCTGTACTTAGGGTTGAATCGATGGTGACACATTTTATTTGAATAGTGAAAATGACTGCGCGAAAAAAAAAATGGGTGGTGACCAAAAAGGGAACACTACGGCTATCGTCCCAAAAAGGGAATTTGCGCTGGAGGACACGGAGAAAAAAGTAAAAAGACAACGATAGAGTGGTGGAAGAGGTCTTGTACATTCAATAGTCAATGGATAATTAAATATTTCACTTGAATGATGGAAATGACTTGTATGAACAACAATTGGTGAAAGGGAATTTGGGTCAAGATAAACAAGTATTGGTGTATATAATGTGAATTCGAGTAGGCTACGTACGTAATAAAATGTATTAGAGCAATAGAATAGATAAAATAATTGAAGTCAGAGATTGAGAGAAAAAGAAAATCACAAGTCATTAATGGCCTAAAGGGTGGGGCAGTGGGACATCCCACGACAAGATGAAGGGAAGTGGGACATCCCACGACAAAATGAAGACAAGTGGGATGTCCCACCATAAAAACAAGGGAAGTGGGACATCCCACGACAAAATGAAGACAAGTGGGATGTCCCACCATAAAAACAAGGGAAGTGGGACATCCCACGACAAAATGAAGGCAAGTGGGATGTCCCACCATAAAAACAAGGGAAGTGGGACATCCCACGACAAAATGAAGGCAAGTGGGATGTCCCACCATAAAAACAAGAGAAGTGGGACATCTCACTGGGTGATAAGAAACAAGGGGGAATTCCACACCATGCCTATGCCAGTCACCTCCACTGACTATCTGACAATTTCCTCTCTCTCAATTGATTACTGTACTGCGCCAGTTCTGTAAGTAGAAATGTTAAGACAATAAGACACCTTGGTGTCTTCATAAGGTAAGACAATAAAGGCTTCAGGCTTGGTAAGAAAGCCTGAGTCAGATGACGGTTAAGACAATAAGGGCCTCAGAGTAATATACAAGTCTGTCTGACTGATGAGTCAAGTGTGATGAGAAGGGAAATGCTCAGTACACCTTCATAGTGTGAAAACCCTCTCAGCAATTCCTGAACAGAGCCAGTTGCTAGCCCAAGGATACATGGATGTAGCAGTACCCACATATGTACCACCTTTGCTGAATCATGGTAGAAGAAAGGAAAGCCAGACAATAGGGAGAGTGTTCCTCTCATCTCATACATATTGAGAAACAGGCGTATGATGTACCTACCTACATGGCTGAGGCAGTTATAATGGTCTCAGTCTGAGCCATGCCATGCTATGGTCCTGCAGCCCCAGGATTGAACAGGTTTGTGCTGTGTATTATGATAGCTAGGGCACCAATAGGTTGGATTGAATGATCAAGGAATTGGTATACACCATTATCTAAAGCAGCAGGGTAGAGCCACTGAACCGACTTTTTTTGGGGAAAAAGGCAATTTTTTCTTTGCCACGCTGATGCACAGCATATATGGTGCTAAGACACCCTGGGCCAGGGCTTCATGGAACACCAAAGAACAGCCCAAACGGAGCCCGTACGGGCACAAAAAAGCGATTTTGGTAGCAGGGGGTGCATGGGGTCCTACCCAGGGTGACGTGACCTAGGTGGGCAATCCCACCTCCTGGGGAAATCCCACAAAATTTTTCGGGCCCGCCTTCGGCGGGGTGGGATGTCCCAACAGTGGAGGTGGGACATCCCACGGTGGGAACACATAGAAAAGTGGGACATCCCACCAAGGTGGGACATCCACCCAAACCTGGACCCCTTAGGGATAGTTAACTCAATGAAATGTGTGACCCTAGGGGGTACTTATATAGGTAGCCTGAAGTGAACAAGATGGTTTTGCAAGAGTGCTGAGCGGTGGAAGTTGCAAGTACAGAGCCACAAAGTAAAAATCCATTTAGTTGAGTGGCTGGCAGAAGTTCCCGACAGATTTTTCCGGAAAACGCAGCTACAAAGTACAAAATGCATTTAGCATACTTTCAACGCAGAAGTTCGATCACCGCGAGTTACCGATGGATTTTGCCGTAAAGCAGGTACAAAATGTGCCAATCTGAAAATTTGGTGGCGAGTAACCGCTATGGTGATAGCGGGAATCATCCAGTGCAAAATTTCATCTCATTTTTCAACAGCCAAAATTCACTCAGTACGTTCCCCGCAAGATCCAAAGGAAGTCTTATTCCAGAGGCACCATTGTGTAGGTGTTGTTGGCACCTGATGCTGTCTTGTTGAGCCGGATTGATGTCGGGCTCGGTGTGCCAATCATGGCAAGTGATTTCCAGCTGGCATTCTGTGTGAACCGGGAGCATGAGCTGTGATGTTCAGGTGCCAAATTCAGGTGCTCAATAGCTCAGCCCCCGTGACAATCTCACCTGGAGTTGCAGAATACCACAGAATCCTGTCAAGGATCTTGATCAATTCTCTGATACTGATATGACCAACGCTGGCAGAGACACCGAAATCAAATCTGCCAAAATGTTACGACCCACTGGGGTGTAGTTCTTCTTATCAGGTACTTAGAACGATGCTCTCACCTCATGTCCAGAATCATGTCACAAATTACCCATGAGAATCCTGTCAGTCATCTTAGCCAATTCTCCGATCCTGATATGACAGGTTTTTGGCAGAGACACTGAAATCAAGTCTGCGGGAGTAGTGCGACCTGCTGAATTCCAGTGTGGTTCCAGTGATCTGGTACTTGAAAGAAAAACATATTGTGATTAGGATATCATTGAGCCAATGGCAGTATCCAAGTCAACCGCTCAGTCCCCATGATGCTTTCACCTGAGGTACATAATCATGTCCTGATTTACCTGTGGGAATACCACAGAATCCTGTCAAGGATCTTAATAGATTTGCCGAGACTGATATCACAGGCTCTGACAGCTGAAACCAAGTCTGCCAGATTATGCTGTGGCATCACAGACCCTGATGTACATTGAAGTATCCAGGTACACCCTCTACTTCTTGTGTGAGATATAAAGTTCGCACAAGGTCAACTATTTTCCATCACCGACAGGATGCCTCGACAGCCCACTGTAACCAATGTCTGCTCACAAAATGTACTCACTTCTCTGAAGCCAGCGCTGACACTCCTCACCGAGGTCAATGATGCTTTTGGGACACCATTTACTACCGCCATTTTGAACACAACTCTGCAGTTGAGGTAAGTAATTTTGGAGAACTGGTTTACTGCTCTTACTGGAATTCCAGAACATGCGGAAGAATAAAAATGAATGCGTTCAACTGATGGAATATGCCCATGGGATAATATATGCTATTGTTGATCTGCATCTGAAGTCTGAGATTGCGGGAATTCTTTTGCCAGCAACGCTGGAACACATTGCCAAATTCACTGAGTATGTTCATTCTTTACCAAACCATTTTTGACCCAAATAGCTTGCAATGTTACAATAGGACACTCCATAAACTCTACACATTTGTTACGGAGCAACAGGAAGGGATCAAAATCAAACATTTCTTCCGCCAGAGCGAGATGAACACACTACTCAAGGATTGTCAGACTGGGATGCAGCAGGCCCTCAAAGTATTCAAGGTATCTGATTTAGCAGTGATAACACAATGACAAATGCTCAAGCATCATGTAGATTGACACTGCTGCTACTGTTTTTGCAAACATTACCGAAATGCAAAAAAGATCAGAAGCAATGCGCAAAGAATTGCTCGAATTGATATCAACCCTCTCCGAAGGCAATTTTTCTGACAGATCATCCTCTGTACGTTTACTCTACCTCAGTAAGAAACCAAAAAAACTCAAGGTCATCAGATGTATCAAGTTGATAACAGTTCCAGGAAGAGGTATGATCACAGACATGTTTTATGTCGGCACATTCTCATTGTGCTCCCAAGTTCAAATTCATTTTCTATGTTACCTCCTCGGCCCAAGATCTTTCATGGCCGGCAATCGGAACTGAACCACATTGTGCAAATTCTCAACAAGAATGCACCCAGAGTGGCCATTTTAGGTGCAGGTGGAATAGGCAAAACTAGCCTTGCTAGAGAAGTCGTACATCACCCTGATGTTGCAGCAAAATATGCACTTCAAGTCTTTGTACCCTGTGATTCTGCCACCACAGCCTCACAAATGGTCACACTAGTTGGCTCACATTTGGGACTGAAGCCTGGAAAGAATCTGATGAAAACAGTTGTCCAATTCTATTCTACAGGCCAACAATCTCTCCTGATTTTGGATAATATCGAAACTGCCTGGGAGCCTACTGAGTCTCGTGGGGGTGTGGAAGAATTTCTCTCTCTGCTGACTGATGTACCACATCTTGCATTACTGGTGGGCATAGATTTGATTTAACAGTTGTGTTATTAATAGTATTATGTCCTACAGGTTACAATGCGAGGTGCTCAACGGCCGGCCAAAGTTAACTGGACCCACCCCTTCTTGCCACCCCTTCCACCAATATCAAATGAAGCTGCTCGCCAAACATTCTTTGAAATTGCAGATAATTCTCACAGTGATGAAGAAGTTGACAACATTCTCAGTCTCACAGACAATGTGCCACTGGTGGTGAATTTGATTGCCCACCTGGTAGACCAAGAGTGCTGCTCAAAGGTGCTTGCTCGCTGGGAAAGGGATAGGACTTCAATGTTGTCTGAGGGCTGTGACAGAAGATCCAATTTGGATATCTCTATCACAATGTCACTATCTAGTCCCCGCATTTTGTCTCTACCTGGTGCCAAGGATCTATTGAGCCTCCTGTCCATCCTTCCTGATGGCATTTCGAATGCTGAACTTCTCCAACCTGGCCTTCCAATACAGGATCCTCTTGCATGTAAATCAGTGTTGCTTGGGACTTCCTTGGCATACATTGATGATGGGAAGAGACTTAAGTCACTGGTTCCTATTCGGGAGCATATTCAGCATTTCTATCCTCCTTCACCTTCTCTTATCCGCCCGCTCCGCAAGCATTTCTCTGAGCTTCTTAATCTCTATTCAAACAGAATCAGGACAGGGACAGTGAAAGAACTAAATTCAAACTGTAGAAACATTCACAACATCTTGCTACTTGGTCTACATGCAGATGATCCAGACATTACAGAGAATATCCAGTGTACCCTCTCCTTTAGTAGGTTCACCCGATTATCAGGGTATGGTCGAACAGAATTGATGTGCCGACTTCCTGATGTTTTCTGCCAACCATCAAATCACAGAGTGGAAGCAGAATATATATCAGAGGAATTTGCAGCTTATATGTATCACACCATCCATGATCCAGGACGTCTCACTAGTGAGGCTATCCAACACCTTGCCTATATCAATGATCCTGGCCTCGAGTGTGAGTCTGTCACCTGCTGATGACTTTGATGGTTCTAATTGACTGCATTAAAATAGCCAGTTTCTATGTCCACCTTGGAAATTTTCATATACACTGGGAGAATGACCTAGTGAAGGGCAGACAATTATATGAGAAAGCACTGGCTGTGGCAAAATCCGGTGGCAACACTAATGGACAGGCCTTAGCATTGAACAATCTCTCTCAGATCAATATCCGAATTGGTCATTACATTCAAAGTCAGATGTATGCACGTGAGGCACAAAAGCTTGCAAAATTATCTACAAATCTATGTTATGAGGCAAGGGCAGTTCGTGACCAAGCACTTGCTTCTACAGAGCTTGGGAACTACAGGGATAGCCTTTGCTCTCTTCATAAAGCCAGAGAGCTTTCAAACCTCTGTGGTATGTCTGGCAGTGATCTTGACCATCTTATCAGCAACTCGGAGGCAGAGGTCCATCT
This sequence comes from Mycena maculata, assembly GCA_029448575.1. Classification (NCBI taxonomy): domain Eukaryota; kingdom Fungi; phylum Basidiomycota; class Agaricomycetes; order Agaricales; family Mycenaceae; genus Mycena; species Mycena maculata. Next base: position 183,390 of record JARJLG010000059.1, on the reverse strand, counting down.
GCACAAATCAGAATATATTCAGGCCCGTAATATCCATATCCAGGTTCTCAATAAGACTGAGAGCCAAAATACACGCCGCATCACCTGGTCACTCCTGAATATGGCACAACTTGATGCTATGATCGGTGCCACTGAACAGGCACATAAGACACTGGAGAGAGCAATGAAGCTGATAAATTTAGCACCGTATGCTTCTGCGATAGCCATCCACAACCAAATTCTAGGAGAACTCAACCTTCAAGTTGGGAACCTATCAGTTGCCAGGATCCAATTGGAGCATGGTGTGCACTCAATGTGGGGAAAACATAATGATGTTGTGCACAACTGCCTAGAGGGGCTTTCTGATGTTGGAAGATGGAGTGTCACCAATTTGCATTGGACATCCACATGGGCAGTGGTGTACCTGGCAGCAGCTCACAAATCAAAACACAAGTTGAACCTCCACAAAGCACTTCAATTCCTGGGAGATGTGTTCATTTTCAATGGTGATGAAGATACAGCAGGGAGTCTTATTACTGTGGCCTTGGATGGATTTACCTATATGGATGTCCATCGCAGCAGAGCAACCTGCATGATTCGTCTGGGAGATCTTGCACAGCAACGAGGTGACATTACGCAAGCCCAAGGGTTGTGGCAGGAGGCACATCCATTATTTGAACTATCCTCGCAGATCAAAGGCATTGAAGAAATTGACACCCGACTTTCTGCAATCAACAGGGTCTTGGCTGCGACCAGCAAAACACTGTAGGAGTGAAACCTGACATCAACCGTGGCTGTCAATCGCCACATGATCATACTTCTGGTTTTGTGTACTTATGCATCCCTTTGGCCTTGGTACTCTGGAAATATATATGCCTATCTGTTCTTATTTTGTGTGCAGTTTTTGCTCTAAAATAGTCGGCCAAACTGCCATCTTCGGAAAACAACATGTTTGAGGTCAAAAATTTTGCTGTAGCCCAGCCATTTGTAGGTATACTATCGATCACCCACCTCTGCAAAAACAGTTCTGATGGCAATGCTACACCCGTAGTTCATGTCTGACGGGGCTCGGCATCAACACGCGTTATCATTACCACCGAAAGATATTGAATCCGGAGTTGTTTGGGCTCTGGGGTCGAATTGAGGCCGTAGTGAAGTTGCCGAGCCCAGCGATCAAAATGACCTACCTTTGCAAAAGAAAGTATCAATTTTTACTGGACTTAGTTCCACTCCAAATTGTCCACAAAAAATACAGGTAGATTTGTAGGAATCAAAAGTTTGCCCCCGTATTTTAGTTTGAATTGATTGAGGCAGTATTTATATCGCAAAGTCGTCCAACTTTTTTTTGCAGAGGTACGCCATTTTGCAGAGGTGGGTGATCGATAGTATCAACACAAGCACCACAGTACCAAATGCCACAAGGTGAAAGCTATTTGTAATCCCTGAATTTGTTGCATACAAGTGTTGAGACTGAAACTATGGCACATATACTTATGGGCGATATACTGTGCAAAAATTAGCTCAAGTTTTATGGGCGATATAGCGTGCAAAAAGTATTTTTGACAACTTACCAAAATCGGCTGAAAAAAAAATGACAGCTTCGGCCGACATTTACAACTTCAAGAATTTGGTGACAACTTCACTCGACTACAACTTCACTGAGTTACAACTTCTAGGTTGGTAAACTTGGGCAAAACATGTTATGTGATTGATACATGTTCAGATTTCCTAAGAGGCAACTTGTAATTTATGTTCCTCCAAGGGCTGCAACTCCAGAAGGCTGCAACTTTTGAAAGTCACAACTTGTTTGGGATGCTAATCCAAAGACAACTGTGCACTTAACATATCATACTGTCTATTCGTGCCATAAGGAAATAGGCCTGCTGCATGCACAACCATTCGCGTGTTTGTTGCGGCATTGTGATGTATATTATGTATTTAGACTTCTCGAGCACCTGAAATCTTGTCCAGGATCCATTTAATCTATCTATATACTCTCCATCATGCCATCTAACCATTCAGGTTCCAGAGCTATGAACCGGCACCATATCATTATTGTTAAACACTGCTTTGTTGCTCAGTTCCGCATTTCCAGTGGCTCGGCACTGCTTTGGGGTACTGGATAGAGATAGAGCCATTTCCAAGACATTCGAGCATGACTCTACCATTAGTCAGTGGTATATAAGAGGAATGTTGATTTTGGAAACAAGATTAATGGCCCTAAGAGACGGATGATCACAAAGCGTGGGGTTTTGCACCGGGCATATCTTTGTGGCCCGTAAATCCCGGTAAATTTCCGCTAGGACACTCACTGATTAGCCTTCATTAATATTGTCCCAACAGTTCAACATGAAGTATCTAGCGAGACATCTGCAAGGATACACCACAGCTCTTCCGGCAGATACTCATTCACCTCCAGGAAGTGAGTCTGCCTGGCATGGAGTCTCCGATTGATCCAGGCATCGCTGGATGAAACTCTCAATTTCTGGAATCTTCATCGGATCTGAATGGCAAAGAACAAATCTCTTCGTGCCATCTACGAGTTGAGCCAGGAGAGAGTGACTTGGGCATACATATGTACTGTAGAGTGGTCCTCATTGCAACGGAATATTTTTCAGGAGCGAAAGGTAATGTATAATTCTGGATTCCTCATTGCTTTCCTTCCGAGATTGGATGTAGTTTCGAGACCGTATTTTCTTCAGCCATCGGATCAATCTGCCAATTGAGCTGGAAGCTGTTATCATTGTAAGGGGTATAGGTGAGTTGGAACCCTGAGTACATATAGGACTCCATGGAAACAAGCTGGTTGAACCATGAATTTAAACTAGAGGGGATTTGTAAACATTGGTTTCAGTGAGTCGATCACAACGAAGTGTTCCTCCCGGAATGTGGATTAGGAGACCCACCCGTAGCGGGTGTCTTTACCGGTGATCCTGTACCCAGGCCTAAGTCCAAACATGTAAACAGGGCACCCCAATGTTGTCTAATTTAAACCAACCCAGGAAAAGTTGTGCTTCACTTCGAGTAAAGTTGTCTCCCCATGAGATTCCCCTGCCTAAAGTTGTGGATGTTACACTTCAAAGTTGCATGCCACTGAAGTTGTACCCAAGCAAAGTTGTACATAGGAAAAACTCGAAAATCGAAGTTGCTGCGATTCTGAAGTTACAAACTTAGCAAGTTGTCCGAAATTTCTGCACCAAAAGCAAAGTTGTTTTTGCAACCAGGCCGCGAAGAAGTGAAATCTTTTTGCACAGTATATTTGCCATAAAGTTTACAGGGATTTTGATGACAGCTTACATATCAATAGATTAGCTTGGGTGGCAACTCACAGAAAGTTTACATCTTCAATTTAGATGCAACATTTTCAAACGGCTTACATGTTAAGTGAGTGGGTGGCATCTCGGCAAAATTGGGGCTGATCACCAAAATGTTGGGATCCTGTCGGCCGCTTTACATTTCTGCCTCAGCTCAAGTCTCTCGGACATCATAATTTAGGTACAGTATCATCAGAAGACACAGGGGGCAAACATGATGGCACTTGTCATACTGGCATCGGACAGGCATCCGCTGGGCATCGGACAGGCATGTGTTGGGCATGTGTCAGGCATGTGGCAGGTAAGTTCTCACCTGCCTGGTGGGAATGTTTCACATCGAAATTACTGTATAGCTATTGGCTTCCTTGCCTGTTGTCAGTAGTATGGCACAGTGGTTATTGTTGTTTAATAACCTGTTTTCTGACTCTTTTGTCCATTTCGGTTGTGCCTGTGTTCAATCCCTGCATTGCACTTCTTTTTTCGCTTTTCCCAGCAGAGCTCTTCACATCAGATTGATGCAGTCTAGCACATCTGAAGACCGTTCTATGGTATCATTCTTGATGTTTTGCACGAAGATAAAAATTTAGGTACTATTCTGCACATTGGGTCTGATTTTCGCATTTTTCTCTTTCCTCCTTTCCTCTTTGCCCCCGGAGTTTTCCAGGATTGTTTTCTATATATCCTGTGTATAAGTGTATGAAATAACTAAAGGATTTGGAGAGTGAAAGATATTGAGAAAGGGTTGCCGGACCATCAAAGTCAGTTAATCCCCATGAATGTTCTGGCCTTGCACCTCATCCCTAACTTCTGGGAAAAATTGAAGGGCCTTTTGTATCCTATTGAAGGCCTTCTGCTTCATCAGAATTTCTTGCCATGATGGGGTTCTGATGTTCTGGAGGGGATTCAATCTCCACTCGCTAAATGCATTGGTATCTATTTTGACACCATCAATGTGTTGTTGATATCCTCCTCGACATGTTACATGCGAGCATGTCCATCATAGGATGTCAAAGATTAGAAGATCCAGAGGGTGTGTGAGCAGCATCTCCAACAGAAGCTGGCTAGAAACCCAACATCAAGCAGGCTGCCCGCATTAAGGGCCTGTCTTACTCTACTCTCTATGCTCGCCTCAATAATATTCACAAATCCCCTTGGGTGGTTTGAGAGGCCCACTAGTACCTCAGCCCCTCTGTGGAGCATGTCCTTGTCAAATAGATTGAGCACCTCATTGTGACCGGTAAACCCCTGTGCAAAAAGTCGATCTGTGCAGGCACCCAACACCAATTTGGGACTTTCCACCCCCCAATGCTTGCCATTCCAACCCAACGGCCACCCTACCCTTCAAAAAGTTCAAATTTTACTCTTCCCTCCATTCAATCACAGTAAGGCTTCCAGAACTCTCCACTTTACCAGCATCCCTTTGCTGCTCCTCAAATTACTTATGACATGGCAGTCCTCGTAATCTTTCTCAATTGTCCATAGTAGTTGCTCAATGACTCTTTTGCGTTGTAAACACAGTAAATAGGCCACTCTTGAATATTATATGTTTGGTTTCTCGGTGTTTGTACAAACTGAGCAGCAGATTTTTTAAACATGAACATCATCAGGGAAACCCTCCTTTGGTAATTGCCCCAAATTACTGGAAACTTGACCGAAATTTGACCAAATTACCTCGGATTACCTCCATTTATTCCATTACCAATTTTACACAAGTCCCTAAAAATTCGGGCGAATTACCACCAGATTACCCACCATTTCCGAATCATTTTTGGGGTCAAATCTCAATAAACAGTGACAGTAATTTGAACAAAAATCATATTTGATGTCTACTAAGATACATGAAGTGTACTACGTATCACTAAAAACGAAACTAATCCCCCCGGTCCGACACAGTCAAATAAGGTATGAATTAGGAGGCTAGAGTAAAAATGTATCAGCACAGCGGAAATGAAGATCAATGGGAAGCAAATACCTGGCAGCGATGCATGAGCCTGCACGCGGAAACAGGCTCTAAGCAGCGAATTGGTAGGGGGTGTGAGTTCAAGCTTGAGGGCAGTCGGCAAAGAAAAGGGTAGGAGAGTGAGCACAGTGTATATGAGCATCACGATACTCAGCAGACACACAGCAATCGGCGTCATCACCGGGTTTATCGGGTACAGGAACGTGACCAGCCCCACGAAGAAGGAAGCCTACGACAATGTAATGTAGTTAGCAAAATAAACTAAATACGCAGATAGCTGGGGCACCTGTGAGTACTCGGTGGCAAATGCACAAAGAGCAGTGGCCGAAGGAGGTTGTGAGCAGTTGAGACGTGACTGAGGAACAAGCGGTCAGCTCGAGTAAACTGACTCCTTGATAAGCTTACCTAACAGCCTTGGCACGGTGTCGAGCAGATCAGCTACCTGTTGCCTAGGGATCTGCGAGAAAGAACAGGTCAGTGGGAACGGGGCACCTGGGTAGAAAGTAGGCACATGGACATCATACGGCATATGAAGGGCTTCAGAACACCGGTGACCGACATCCTGCGCAAAGATCATATGCCCTACAACAAGGTGTTAGCTCATCACAGGTAAAGATGAGGGAGGATTATACCCGATATGCGGGAGAACGATGAGGTGACTTCAAGAGGGAGGTCAAGTGTCCCGCACGGGCATCGCTGTTATATATGTCGATCAGACCTTACAACACCCGAATTGAAGCCGAAGCAACATACCATAGCATTGCTGGTCATACCAGACTGAGCCACGAGGGCACCAGAGTGGAGGATTGAGAGAGAGAAGGGAGCGGAGCGGAGGGAGATGGGGGGAAAGGAAGAGAGATGTTTGTTGGTGTTGCCATGAGATCAAAACAAACGACTTCCACAGACACGTCCATATCGCGTAGCGGTCGCGTAGCAGCCGATCTGAATCAGCAGGTTTAGGGCCGGGGTAATGTTGCCATGATCATTTCATGGTGTTCTGAGCCGCCGAAAAAATATGTTCCCTGAGGCCCCATTTGTTTTGTGCTGTCATGGCCATGGTTCTGGTCAATGTATGAATCATTCCTTTCCCAAAATTTGCCCATTCCAGAGGGTACAAAAATGTGTGATCAGGTAATAGAGGCAATTATGGTAATTGACCAAATTACCCCGAATTTTGGGGAAATTACCAAAGTAGTATTTCCCTGATGATGGGGGCTAGCGCTGCCTCTAGGGTTAAACTTGCACTGAGGAACAGGATGAATACATATTGAACTGTATCAGGTTAATTTCTCTAGACCTCTCAGTCCCCAATGCCAGAGATAAAATAAAAAGGGCAAATAATCGGACTTGCCCAAATTCTGACCCTGAATTGGTGAGTTCACACTTCAGTGTCTATGCAAGGTTATGAATTGTCAGTTCAAGTATTTTAATCGGAAGATAATTCAATAGTATATATATATGCCCATGCTCTGCTGTCCCTTGGCAATAAACTTTGCTGCCTTTGAGTGCAGCCAATGAAGAACTTGAGGCTTTGCGCATGACATGGAGTTCATGCTGTCCCTCACAAGGGTCTTGTCTCGTACAGATAAGCTCTTCCACTGCCTGGTCCTGCACTGCTTGAACTTGTAGGCATTGTACATGAAGCTCCTCATGACATTCTGGTTGTTCAGAGATCTCGCAGTCTGCTTTGGATGTAAGGCTCTTTATCATGTATTAGATTCCAGCCACTTACCATATACCACTGGTTGTCACTAATATCCTAGCTGCTTGATAAAGTCCTGAGATATAATGTCATCAGTGGCTGCTGCTTCACCGGCCATGCACCCTCAATAATCCCGCTCCACAAGGATGAGGGCATCAATGGCCTCCTGTGATGTGGCTTGAGAATCTAACTTTCCACTGTTAACAACACAAATATTGATACAAATTTATAGGAAGACTTTGCAGGCCCAAGGCAAGGGGTTTTTTGCAGGATCTTTAAGGGGGAGGGGCAAGAACTGTTTCTTGTGGTAAATCGGGGACTCATACCCCCGCTTCGTGTGTTTCAGGCAGCACTACTCAGCAGCTGCCTTGCCATTCGTGACTGCAGCCTCCTCGCATCCAGAACATGAGAACCTCATCATGGCAAGAAATTCTGAGGAAGTAGAAGGCCTTCAATAGGATACAAAAGGCCCTTCAATTTTCCCCAGAAGTTAAGGATGAGGCGTGAGGCCAGAACATTCATGGGGATTAACTGACTTTGATGGTCCGGCAACCCTTTCTCAATATCTTTCACTCTCCAAATCCTTTAGTTATTTCATACACTTATACACAGGATATATAGAAAACAATCCTGGAAAACTCCGGGGGCAAAGAGGAAAGGAGGAAAGAGAAAAATGCGAAAATCAGACCCAATGTGCAGAATAGTACCTAAATTTTTATCTTCGTGCAAAACATCAAGAATGATACCATAGAACGGTCTTCAGATGTGCTAGACTGCATCAATCTGATGTGAAGAGCTCTGCTGGGAAAAGCGAAAAAAGAAGTACAATGCAGGGATTGAACACAGGCACAACCGAAATGGACAAAAGAGTCAGAAAACAGGTTATTAAACAACAATAACCACTGTGCCATACTACTGACAACAGGTAAGGAAGCCAATAGCTATACAGTAATTTCGATGTGAAACATTCCCACCACATGGCAGGCAGGTGAGAAATTACCTGCCACATGCCTGACACATGCCCAACACATGCCTGTCCGATGCCCAGCGGATGCCTGTCCGATGCCAGTATGACAAGTGCCATCATGTTTGCCCCCTGTGAGACTCATTTATATCATATTGTTGATCCCAAGTATGGTAGATTTGAACCAGCATTCACATTTACTATCCCGGTATTTTAGGCCCTCCGGATTATGTCGAAGTCCATAATAATAAAAATCTAGGTCCATCGGAGCAAAATAGGGCCCATGGGACGTGTTCTCTGCTCAACCACTGAAAAACCCGGAAATCTATCCCAAAAAGGAGATTTTCGGTGACCATAAAAAAACCCAGGGGACGAGGCCCTCCTCTCTTTCCGTGCGAATCGAATGAGCCCTTTTTCAGAGCAAACAGTTGAGAAATGATATTGTAATCGCTGTTCTATTACTCTGAGTGGTGGTGTAGGACCTCAGTCACCGCGCAACACCTGTGTGTTGCCTTTATTCGGAGATGCTTTCCCACACTCTACTCTCTGTCAACAGCTTTTGTTTTCCTCTACTTTCCACTGACACATTCACTCTGTTCACCGGTCCATTCTGGTTAACCAGCATTAATGCATATACTCAATTAGCACATAGTACATAGTGTGTTTAACATTGCTACTAGCATATATAAAGCCATCTTGTACCACGGTTCAGCAGTGCTTAACCGGTGCATGTAAGAACATAGTTGGCTTAACCAATCTTAAGTGGGTGACAGGGAAAACGTAAGTGAAGACGATTGGATGTATATGGGCTGAGATACTCCATCCCGATGCTGCGGGCTCTCCACGACGTGTCGTTTGCAGAAATGTGCTAATGAGATTATCCTTTTGCAGTGAAAGTTTTGATGAGATTATCCTTTCTGAGTAACATGGCAACACTCATAGGGGGCAAGGAGCGAGGCGTGTAACTGTTACATGCCTCAAACGCAGTTGCCAGGCAGGTGCGAGGCATGCAACAGGGCAGTTTGCACGGCAGTCAAAGAGTACAAAGAGCTTGTCAATCAAGCTTGTCAATCAGATCACCCTGTCATCGCGATCTTGAGCTCTCACGCTGATCGCGTCGTGCAGCAAATAGGCAGTTTCTTCACCACGAAGTGTTCACCTGTACTCACGTAATTGTAGTTGAATGATATCCTTGCATTTCACCTCCACTTACAAAAAAAAACGGATTTTTTCTGATGCGTGTAAACACATTTTTAAAAGGTTCTAAGCAAATTTCTAAAAGTGAATTAAGAGGGTCAGAGACCCTAGGAGACTGTCTCGGCATCTTCCGGTGGGTACCCCTTGGGCGACGTGGTCAGGCAACCCAGACAACATGAGAATTTGGGCTGTTTTTCTCTGGTACTTACTTGGCATCTTCCCCCTTCACCACTCCGAATTGGTCAACATTATTGCCTCTCTACTAATTTCTCTCACGGCCCACTTTGGTGGCACAGCCACCGACCCAAATGGAGACATTTGATGTCGATCACCTGCACACCCCTTTCTCGACGTCACCGCTCAACGTCTCCCACCCTTCCGTCGTGATTTCTTCGGACCTATTCCTCGGTGCCATGTGCCTTTGATCTTGATCCCTCGCCGTCCTGCATGTGCATACAGCCCTCTCCCCTGCAGCTCACCATTCCCGAGCAATGGTCCATTCTCATGCACCTGCACCTCCAGTAGTCGGCCCCAACCGTCCCGTCGGCCACAATTTCATTCCAAATCTTGGGACAGCCCAAATGAGAGGCCTTGAGCCCCTGTAGTGACTCTATCCACCAGGCGTTCAACACCCCCTCGGCACAGTGTCATCTGGTCTTTTGGTTGTCTGCATCTACTCATTTCGGTGGCTCACGATCACCCTATGCTTCACGTTTTTTACCTGTTTGCCATTATGGTTAATATCGAGCTGCCCTCGCCCACTGCACCTCACAGGTGCGTACATTTCATCTGCCGCATTATTTGCCTTCCCAGATGCTCCGCAACTCCTATGTGTGTCCACGACGACCCTTCCCGTGCCGGGGCCACGCACTGACCACAGAGTGTTCCAGGGCGTTGTCCCGAGCTGTGTACATGCCGGAGCAGAACGGGAATGGATTGGGATGCCGAGCAGGCAACAACTCAAGTGCACAGTGCTTCATCAGCCGCAGATTCTCAAATTCATTCATCATTCTACGTTATCTGAACGCGATAGCCAGGGGTTCGATTCCCCTATTCGGAATGGTTTTTTGCTTCTGCGTTCATCTCTGTTTTTTCTATCCAGTGCCGTCCTCACGTAACCTCTCTACCGATACCAGTGATATCAGCAGCCCTCGCTGAAATGGTTGAATTTCACTGAGTGGCCCGATCGAGAGTTCAAAGTGTTAGAATACTTGTTTGTTTTGGCATGCTACTGCAATGATGCGCGTTCTCGTATCAAATAGATCTTTGTCCGTCTTGCGTTACACGTCCATCTGAGCATCTGTCTGTGCCTGTGTCTGAGCCGAGCTGCCACTAGCAGTCTCAAACTTCCCCATCCCCTACTACTTCTCACACAAAGATGACTGCTAGAAGTTTCAAAACCACTGGGCCTCTCTCATTTGAGCTCGTTTTGGGCTCGACAGACAAATGCAGTGGTTCGCCTAGACCATTTCTGAGTCCCGATAACCAGGAAGCCTGTTGGATATTGGAAACAATGTTATTCAAGAGCAAAATTGCACGAGGTCCAGTAGAGATATTGAATTGTTCAAATTGACAGTGGTCGAGGCAATCCCTTTTCTGATTTTGCCCACTACACCGATTCGGAGAGTGGAAAGCACGATCAAGTAGTGATTAGAACCTTTAGCCACTACACCGACTCGGAATCCCATTACAATGATCACTCCAGCATCTCTGAGGATTGAGCTCCCCACCATACTTGCCAAGCCGCAGAAGTAACACCCTTTTGATGAAGGTTGACCACTACACCAATTCGGAATGCCATCAGTACAATTGCTCAGGACATACTATCATCTCTAAGGATGGACGTCCTTAGACTCGTAACCAGTCTGCCACGGCAAGTTGAGGTACTGCAAGCAGTGTTTGCCGCAGGCAGACTGGTACAACTTGCGCCAAACAATTGGCCCTCGCGCGGAGTTTGAAATTTTGAGTGGTGCCGATCACTCTGATCGAGTTGCCATCAGTTCCCTCACCCTCGCCCTTGAGTCCCGAACTTACATTCAAGTCTACGGTACACCTAAGTCCCGCAGGACTGAAGTCCTCGCTGCCAGACTCAAGTTCTTGTTAGATGGTGCACACCCCATGCTACCGAGTCTTTCTTGGTCTCGGATAGGTGGGATGGAACTTGGGAGATACATGATTACACATTCGGAAAACCAGTCGACCTGCGGGGAAAAAAAAAAAGTATAGTACAACACTGTTGTTGCGATGGATTTCTGCACAGTTCCTAGGGTTTGAACTTGCTTCACGTTGAAGGGAAGTAGGTGGAAAAGGGGCAGACAAAAATGTAGTTCATACCTCCCCATGACCCAGCCCGGAGTCGAACCAGGGCCTCCCACATATCCTTTTGCATGGATATTCTACAAGGGTGGATGCACGCCAAATGCTACTGAGTAATGCGGATCTTGGATAGCTGAGAAGGAACACGGAAGATGGAAGACGAAAAAAAGGAGCAAGTGATATCCACCCAATGACCCAGCCCGGAGTCAAACCGGGGCCTCCACATATCCTTTGGTCGAAAGTCACCCGTCAGGGAGGTGGGTGCACAGCGGGTGCTACTGGGCCTTCCTTATAAGTTTTGGATCTTGGATAGCGGGAATAAACATGGGCAGATGCGCACATTCCAGAAATCAAGTCCCCTGTAGATATTGCAGTCTCCAATCAATTCATAAAACATACACACGTTGAAAATACGGCAAGGGAAGGTCTTATAATAAGGGAAGTAAAAAAACAAAAACAAAAAACCCATTCATCAATGACCCAGCCCGGAGTCGAACCAGGACCTCCCACATGATGTCACTAGTGACCGAACTGGCCAAGATCAGTGGGGGCACACCGCGTGCTACTACGTCTTTCTCGCACAATTTGGATCTTGGATAGTCGGGAATAAATTCGAGCAGATAGAGGGAATGCGTCGAACCAGGAGTTCCCACATGATCGAATTATCAGGCAAAGCAAGAGAGGTGGGTGCACACCGCGTGCTCCCGAGTCGTTCCCGTATGATTTGTATGCTGAATAGGTGAGAAGGAATTTCGGAATGTGCGGGTGGAGAGATCAAGTGTCTGGTACCCGTCGCATTCTGCAGTTGATTCATAAAACGTACCACATTGAAGGGGCGGTGAGGGAAAAAGGAAAAAGGAAAAAGGAAAAAGGAAAAAGGAAAAAGGAAAAAGGAAAAAAAAAAAAAGTTTTCCATATCCGCAATGACCCGGCCCGGAGTCGAACCCACATAACATTTCTCAGGACATAAGAGAGTTGGGCGCACACCGCGGTGTGCTAATGGGTCTTTCTTGTATGGTGCGGATTGCGGATAGGGTCACTGGCAGGAATTCGAAGTCGGCGCGCACAGCAACGGGAACTAATTCGTGGGGAATAATGCTGTATTTCCGCAGGTGGGAACGCGAGAAAACGCCGGGAGCCGATGTCCAGGAATACGACTTCTTCGGCGAATTAGCTGGAGTTTGAAGGCCACGTTGTGGACACAACGCATAAGGAAAGAAAGAGCGTCCGGGGGGTGCGGAGAGTGGTAGGACGGGGTTCGAAGACGTGTGCTTACATGAGTACGGAGGGACACGTTTGTGCGCGGGCGGCGGACAGGGATGGGATAGATTGGAGATTGGGGAGAGATAACGGCCGAGGGTACAATGAGAAGCGAAGGGTGTCGTATGATTCGCGAGATATCCGCGGAGGATGGACACGGGTCGAGTCAATATCGCTGCGCCGCCGTCCAGGATTAAGAGGAGTCACCCGCGCTTGGGCTTGAAGGAGATGATCCGCTGGCACAGCTCGCGGCGGATCGGGAGGCTATCTGACTCGAGTATTCGTTGGACCTACTGCGAGAAGGCGACATTATGTTGTACAGCGGCTCTACAACTCCAGACAGGAGGAACGTTCGTCGGGGTGCCGGCGCCTGTGCCGGGATCAATGTGCGGACGCTTGCCCCCTTTCCTAATCCAGCCACCACGCCACCTCCTCCGAAGCCCCAAAGCACGTTCGCGCGGTGTTCATTCCCTTTAATGCGCGCTGCCCCACAATAAGCACGAGAGGATCTTATCACCCCAAAGACTAGACGTAGACATGGCCTTCTCCTGGACACTCCCGCCACTGGCCCCGGACGGTCCCCCCGTCTTCCTCCCCACGCTGCTCCTCCTGCTCGCCCTCTACCCCCTGCTCGCCCCCCGCTTCCCGAGCACCAAGCAGCGCGCGTGGATCCTCACCGCGCCCGCCGCACTCACCATGTCCCTCCTCTCCGTCCCCTTCCTCATCGAGTACGCCCACCTCGGCCCCGCCGCGATTATCCGCGCCCCCGCGCCCGGCACCGGCATGGGTATGCTCGGCAGTGGGAGCGCCCTGTGGGGTGCAGCCGCGCGCGAGGCGTGGGCGCGTGCCGGGAACCGTTTCTTCCAGGCGTACCTCGTGGCGTGCGTCCCTCCCTCTCTATCCTATGAAAATTTAATTTATGTTTGTAGGGACCTGATCACGGGCGCGCTGGCGTACCGGGACCAGGTGGGGCTGCTGACGGGCTGGGTGCACCACGTCCTGTACATCTTTGTGTGCGAGGTGTCGCTCAACCGGGGGTGGGCGGGCCTGTTCTGTCTCGCGGCGTGCATGGAGGTGCGTCTTTCTTTCCTTCCTTCCTTCTCCCACCCTATCCGCTAACCCCTCCCTTTTCCCTTTCCCTTTCCCAGCTCCCAACCCTCTTCCTCGCCCTCGGCTCCCTCCGCCCATCCTGGCGCTCCAACACCCTCTTCGCCCTCGCCTTCTTCACAACGCGCATCGCCCTCCACCTCACCCTCCTCGCCACCTTCGCCCGCCCCCCCACGCGCCCCGCCGCCTCCCTCGTCCCCTCCGCCATCCTCGCCGTCGTCTTCCCCATGCACGCCGCCTGGTTCTGGGGCTGCCTCAAGGGCTTCGCGCGCCGCCACAAGCAGCGCGCCGACGCCCGCTTCGTCGCCAGATTGGCCGACGGCGCCCGCCCCGCCCTCGCCCGCCACGACGCGCGCAGCCCCTGGTCCGCGCCCCTCCGCCGCCTCCGCGCGCGCGTCTCCACGCTCGTCATCGGCCGCCACGCCGCCGGCCTGCGGAGGCCGCTCATGCGCCCGCGCGCGATGGCGCGCCGCATGAGCGAGACGCTCATCGCCGTGCTGCCGAGCCGCGAGGTCGTGCTGGACTATGTGGGGCTGGGAAGGGCGTAGGGGCCGAGTGTTCGAGGCGGGTGCGGTTGCGCGTATCTCTCCGCGTGCGGGGTGGGGTGTATAGACGATGGGACGTATGCGGGCGGGATCCTAGAGGTCCTCTGTCCTCTCCTTTCTTCCCATTCTGCTCTCTTTCTCATTTGTAATGGGCTGTACCACTAATCCCTCACGCGTGCGATTCCCCTTCATTTTCTGCCATACCACACATTTGGACTCCCCTTGCACAGTTACTTACATGCCCGCCTACATACCCGGTACCGCTACGACCCCGCACGACAATCGACGATCCCTTATGCTTGCTTTGATTTGCTTTGATTTGGTTTCTTTGGTTTTGGTTTCTGGTGCTTTTTGTGTACCGAGTGCTTTTTTGTGTATGTGTAGATTTGCTTTTTGGTACGGAGTAGAGACAGAGATTTCGTGTATCGTATTAATGTGATGTGTATCGGTGTCGGTGTCGGTGTCAGTGTGGGAGGGTAAGAGGTGGGCGGTGGGCGTAAGGCGCAAGGCGTAAGAGGGGTGTATATGCGGAGGAATAGGATTATAATATATGGACGCATGAGTCGGGGCGCCGGGATTCTGGGTTCTGGGATGATGTATGCGCGCGTACTGCGTCTAGAAGCTTGAGGGCACAGGGGTGCGTTGGCCGGCGCGAGGGAGGCCAACGCGCGCTGGAGGGATGAGCGCCAAGTCCGTGCGGCTAGACTTGCGGATGCCAGGAACGGCCTGAGAGCACGGCTTGGTCGCGATTGGCGGGATTTGGGGATTCCGTGTACGATGTGTGCGTGTGTGTGGGGAGGGGGCGAAGGCGGCGTCGGGTGAGGCGAGGGACGCAAGACGAGTCTTTAGGTCATACACAGCGGCGGCGGCGGCGTCCAGCAACACGTAGGCCTGAATCGTTCCTGTGGTGCGCTCCGAGTCGATGGATGTGTGTCGGCGGCACCAGACGGGTGTGGGACGCCGGGCGTGGATGGGGCGGGACATCGCGCACTAGGAGACGGAGACGAGGAACCCAAGCGACGTCCTCTTGCAAGTCCCAGTCGAGGATGTGGCGGGGAATGCCTTCCTACGAGCCGCCGGAGGATGGGTGTGGGCGGGGCGAAAGAGCAAGCTTCGCGGCTGTCGTGCGCAGCTGCGATTCGGAGGATTTGTCGGGCGCCATAGACTTGAAGTTCTGGGCGTGGGTGCAGTCCTGGAATACGCAGAGAAGGCTCGTCCGTGATCAAGGGGGGGAGGGGGCGCTGCTAGTGGATGGGGGTCGGATCGTCTTCACGCAAAGATCGTTATCGAAAGGTAGATCCATACGACAGACAAACGAGCAGGCCCGCGTAAGGTACGGCGAGATTTGATTAGGCACCCAGCGGAAGCTGGTGTTTCGACGTGATCTTTGAATGAGATGTAGGCCTGCCGTAGAAAGTCTCCTTTGAGCTGCTTCGAGTTCGGATGCCGATAGGGACAAAAAGGCGGGTTTGCGGTTGGTTTGTCTGCTTGGCAGAACTGGTGGGTGGAGTCGACGAGTAGATCATTACTTTCCTAACGCACCCCTGCGATTGCGACAGGTTGAGGTTCTCGAGCCGACAGAGCAACGACTGAAAATCGATTCGTCGCAGGTTCGCGGAGGCAAAAAGCGGTGCACTCCGTTTGGCCTTGCTTCCCTTCGCGACCCCGTGACCTCTTGGTTAGATCTGGCGCAACTGCGCGCGCTCTGGGTCGCGTTTTCTCCATATTAATATATCTCGCCGGCGCGTCAATTCGCACTGTGGCGTTGAATGAAGAGCAATGTACCCAATACACTGGAAAGGATGCAAGGCCCGGGGACCGACGAACGTTTCTCGCTCGTTTTTGCATCGGTTTAAATTGCATCTAGCCGTTTGGGGCGGTATGACGGAGAGAGACGAAGACGGTAAAGGGACTCGGCAGCTGTGCGAGAAGGGTCGGGATCACAATGCAGGCAGCGTCATAGCTCCGGGCAGGAGCGGACATCATTTCCATTGAGCGATCTCGGCAGAGATCCTCCCGCGGCCGCTTCCGTCGTCCGAGTAGCTCCAGAGCCTCCTCGATGGATGTACGAACTGTGCACGGATCTATTCTCCTTCGCGGGCTTTTGTAACTCGGGCCTCAGGTGCGCCGCTGTTGGCCTGGACACCGGTGTCTGACTGCGGTGCGTGTTTTTAAATTGTTACTGTATCCTTTCTGCGACGTCCGCGAATGATGGCGGCATGGCCTCAATGTAAAGTCTGCACAACCCCCTTTTGTAATTCCAGTCGTACGACACCCCAGCGGGAAATTAACGGGGACTGTGCCCTTTGTCTTCCTTTCTTTCAATTTGTCATGAACTTCATGGAAGTCGAACCAGCATAAGATGTCCATGTAAGCAAGGCACTCCGAATGTGACCGCGTCCGGACTGGGGCTCGAACTTCAGACAACGCGGGCTCCCACGATATATTTGTGTATTCTTCCACCCGGCTCCCATTGCTCATCCCGCTCATCAGTATCAAATCCCGAAAAGGCACACGACGTGCATTTGCCTCTCATTGTTTCTCACCCATTTCGCTTTCAGCAGGGGGTACCTGGTTCTATTCCAGGCTTGGTCTTCGTCGTTTGGTATTTCAGTTTGTTCCTTTAATCCCTTATCGCTTCTGTCCTGCTTCATGTAGACCACTGCTTACTCCAATCAATTAATTTCCGCCCTGGCATGTCAGACATCATCCTCATTTAAGTTCCTCTGGCTCCGAGTCCTTAATTTCTCTCATGGTTTTACAAGGTCGAAATTAGAAGGAAGACTCAGTAGCGCTCGATGTGCACCCACTCTTTGTATAGATTTTTTTTTTGCGTTAAAGCGCGATGTCTTCGTCAATTATAATCCTCTGGTTGGATGAGAATCTAGACCATGGTAAAACGTACATTTAATCTGGATGAGGAAAGAAAACGCGTCGTAGAAGGACGCGTCGCGTCGCGTCAATCAATTAGACGTTTCAAACTCCCGGCATTGTCAGTACGCGATCAGAGCCGAAAGCGGTGCGTGTGGACGGCAGCCGCCGGCCCACATGCGGCCCCGGCGGCCCGCATTCTCACCACGGAGCCACTCCGTGGTGAACTTCAAGCTCTTTCGTCGCGTCGTCAATATGCTACCTACTGCACGTACTTACCTCCCAATCTGGGGGGACAGATTTAAGAGCAAGTTCCGCCTAGCTGGGTAGATACTACTAGGGCGAACGAGTCAGGGCAAGGTGTGTGACTTGGACACTACTTTTTTTCTCCATCAGGCTCCACTCCGACAGATCCCCTCATTCACATCACGGAGCGGTCACGGAGCCACTTAAATAAATGCATTCGACGCCGTGGCAGTTAAGATATAGAAAGCTGACCTGCCTAGTATATAAACCTACGACGAAAGGTCAAGGAATTTTCAAAACGATGAGAGCCACCTATTCTTCAACTCTCGCCATCGCACTGGGCGGCTCTGCTTTTGCTGCTGCGGTCTCCCCACCAACCCCACCGGCCTATGGTGCCTGCCCCTCCAATGCGACTTACGTCCGTCCTGCTTCCGAAGGATTATCGCCCAAAGAATCCACTTGGCTCGACTCGAGGCGACCACAAGTTGTTTCGGCACTCCAATCTTACCTGACTCTTGCGGCGATCCCTGGGTTCGATGTCAGCGCCTATATCTCCGCCCTCTCTGCGAACAGCAGCGCTGTTCCGGTCATTGGACAATCGTATTCGGGCGGCGGCAGTGAGTGCTTTACGCGTTGTACACATCTTTTTGTTAATAAACCCGGAACCAGCCCGTGCTTCGGTGACTGTCGTTGCTCCTCTGTCAACTCCACTAGCTGAATTTTGGTATTCAGATGAGCGCGATCGGCTTCTACCAAAGCTTTGATTCAAGGTACAATAAATCTGTGGCTGCCAAGACAGGCGGGCTTTCCCAGGCAACTACCTACGTTGCCGGGCGTGAGTTTCTTTTCTACAATGCAACGAAACTGTGCTGATTCCAGATCCAGTCAGCGGAGGATGCGAAGCGACCATGGCGCTTGCGATCAATGACTTTACCGACGTTCAAACGCTCGTCACTGGAGGAGCATTTAATAACTCTGGTAATTCAGAAAGATGCCTCAGATTGGCCTCAGATGACTAAAATTTTCGATAGATGTACCTGACTCTGCCTATGAGATCCTGGAACTCAAAGCGAAAGCGGGATTCAACCTGTCCATTGCCGACGTTGTCGGCCCTGTGAGTAAATTTCCTGGTTTTCTCTCTTGACGATTGACTTTGATAGGCCGAAATTTTCTACCCTGCGAAAGGTGGCCTGGGCCCCACGTTCAGTGGCCTCTTTTCCTCAGCTGCCTACACCAGCGGCTCGGTTCCGCTCCCCTTCCTCATCATGGCTGAAGGAATTCCCCAAGGTCTCCCCGGAAGTAACTCCTACAACGGAATTTTGTTCCCTGTCAACAAGTAAATGGCTTTGTCCCACCTATGCAGTCGGTTCTTTACTACCTCCTACTTTTACAGCGCGACAAATCAAACCATCTACGAGATATCCCCGATCGAGTTCGGCAGCTGGCAAGGTCGCGCCAAAGCATTCACCCCCACCTCGCTTCTTGGTACTACCCTTAATGCGGGCGTGCCAGTCAACCAGAGCGAGTGTGTTACTGGGTGGGACTCGTCTGCTTGGGTCTTGGGGGCGGCGTTATCCGCTCAAGCCGTGAGTCCACTTTCTGCTACCTGGAACAAAAACCTCACCCAACGGTTCCTTTCGATGTATCAAGGACTGGGTCGTCATCCAGGATACAAACAACACCGTAGGGGAATTCTCACGGCGCAAGCGAGCGGAACTGGCGTATCCCGCGAACGAAACTGAGATCGATGATCAAAAGCAAGCTCAGATACTGGGCGCGTTCGTAACGGAGGAACTTCCTGGGATTCTCGCACTGCTAGGTAATGCTACCATTCAAGTAAGCTACTTACCTGTTTGTGGAACTTTGTGCTGATTGCCGTCCCAGGAAGTGGGCTATGGACTGGTCCGCAACCCCTTCCTCGGTAAATGATTTTTCTGTTCGTTGACTCCCAGCGCAGCGCTGATCTGCAATAATGCCACGTAGGCTACACCAATTCGGAGGCGGGTCTTCAAAAACAAGCGACGTTGGCACTGGTGGATGCCGGTGAATCTGGTGAGATCACTCTCTTCTTCTAACATCCAGAGGAAATCACTGACCCGACTCAACTTCATCAGGCCAGGAATCTCCTATCTGGCCACTTATCCAGCCCGCGAGGAAAATGGATTTCTTGCTCGTTAGTGACAGCTCCGGCTCTGAATTATCGGTAGGTCTTTCCTTCGCCCACCTCCTCATTCTTCGCTGATCTTTCTTCCTCTTTCAAGTCGGGTTGGATGAACGGCACGAATTTGAGTGAGATCTGTCTTCGCCAAGTTAATCCCGCTGACTTCTGTCTCCCCAGTCAACACTGCGTCGATGGCAATAGCCAACAACGTCCCCTTCCCCAAGCTGCCCAACGTGAACACCTTCCTCATCAACAACTACACCTTGGCCCCGGTATTCTTCGGTAAGCTAACAATGATTACTGGTTCTAGTCAGCGACTCTGATCATCCCTAACTGCACAGGCTGCAACGAGCCTGAGGTCCCGCTGGTGCTCTTCGTCGCCGATGCTCCCTACAGTGCCTACTCAAATGCGACCACCGTGGTCGCGTACGTTTCTTCATCTAATACCAGGCCGTTCCCATACTCACGAATTTCCACCAGCACCGGGCCAAGTGAGGCTCAGATCCAGATCCTGCTGCAAAACACTCTCGACATCGTTTCCCAAAGCAACACAACCTGGGCGCAATGCATGTATGACACCCTCTCCGATGCTGCAATGATTCTCCACTGATGATCGTGGACCGTAGCGCCTGCGGTTCCATCCTTCGCAGCCTCGAGAGGCTTGGACAGCCGATTCCCGATCAGTGCACGCTTTGCTTTGAGCGGCACTGTTGGCAGGGCGAGATGGCGACTGGCACCCCACCGTTCGTCGCACCTGCCCTCCTGTTGAGTCCAAGCACAACCTTTGCTGAATGGAACGCGACGACGTGGACGCCTGCCTTCTCGGAAACAGCACCCAATGCCTCGACCACCGGCTCTGGAAGCCATAATAACGCGGCGCGTGAAAGGATCACAAGCCCTCGCATTTTAATGTCGCTGCTGGCAGGAGTTGCTGCTATGATATTCTATTAGCGTGAGAGCACTCGGGCGCATCACCGAGGCTCGGGCATCGCCGACTCACCAGGAATGTTGGAGAAGGTATCGGAATATTATGGAACACTCACGAATATTATGGAACAATTAGTTATGACTCGGATTGACTCACAGAATCAGTATATATACAGTAGTAATGTGAGGGTTTCCTCACGAGCTTGTACCACCCGCCCTCAAGGGCATCGTGTAAATCTTGTCTTTGATTGAACCACATTACTGCGTGATACGAAGGCTTGAAGTCCTTAAAGCAGAAACTCCATCATATTCTGATGATGAAGGAGGTTAGTAGGATGCGGTTCAACTTTTGTTCCTTTAGTGAATTATTTAGATGATTCGTATGACTCGGAGAATAGCCTAAATTCCATTCCAAATAGTAAATACTCACAAAACGTGGTCGGGATATCCGGGCAAAGAGTTGAACATCTCTGACTAATTGATGCCAAGGCGTGTGGAAATATGTTCAACCAAGGGTCTTTGACACAACACGAAAAAAAAAAGTTTTGAGAGAGAGTTATGTCCCGGAGAAATTTGACATAACTCTTGTGACACCTCTCAAAACTTTTTTTTTCGTGTTGTGTCAATATATATGAAAAGAGCAGTAATTGGAAAGTTAATCACTGGACGGACTATGGCGGTCAAAATGCACATTTATTCTGCCCCAACTTTTTTTGGTGTGCCCCCACTTTTTTTTCAAAAAAGTGACTTTTCTGCAAGTATTTTATGGTTCCAAGGTCCCTTCCCCAACTTTTGAGATTTTGGTTTCCAACCAAAAAAAGTTGGGGCACTATGGCGGTCAAAATGCACATTTATTCTGCCCCAACTTTTTTTGGTGTGCCCCCACTTTTTTTTCAAAAAAGTGACTTTTCCGCAAGTATTTTATGGTTCCAAGGTCCCTCCCCCAACTTTTGAGATTTTGGTTTCCAACCAAAAAAAATTGTATGGCGATCAAAATGCACATTTAATCACGCGCTACTTTTTTTTTCGTGTTTTTCAATTTTCCGCTACTTTCATTATGAAAGTTGACACTTTGCGAATTACTAGGAATGCCTTTATGCCACGGGATTACGAGCATCAAGGCTCTACCAGGGATCAACTCGTACTCACGGGTATTGCCTACATCAAGGTAGTTCTTGTTAAGCACAAAGGCTACTCCAGCAATGGAGGTGGCATTCTCTGGATGTGCTGAGTAAAAGAGTTTGAACCAGCGGCCAAAAACATTATTGAACTGAGCCGCCGAAACTTGATTACGAGTACTTATGTAATAAGTTCTCGTTCTTTTCTAAAGTTGACATGGCCGTTTCACTAGCTGCGTGAATTATCAGTTACGATTTTATAGTACAAGGAAAATAGTGGCTGTGTTGAAGGGTTTTTCAGAGACTCCATTAGAATTTTTGTGACTGCATAGTGGCTGTGCTATCGGCCAATGCCGAGCGTACTTCTGACGTCCACAGGCGTTGGTTCGAACCTGGTGACTGGATTCCTTTTTTCAGTTGGTCTTTTTTTTCTAGCTAATTATTGCCTCTAAAACTTGACACCAACTTGTCCAGATGCTGGGGTAACTTTTCTCCCCTTTTTTCAAAATCCCCTTGCTCACCCCAGTAACTCATTTTTGTTCCACTTATCCCTTATTTTTTTCTGGTTTTCATCCAACTTTGGACGTGGGAACCTGATTTTTTTGGATCTGGATCCTTACACCTCTAAGTGGAAAAGGAAAAAAAAAAACTCGGTCAAAATTGAGGGGAACATCAAAAAGGAGAGAAAAGGGAGAAAAGGGATTATTGTGAATGACCCTATTTACTGTGGCAATGAAAAGTTCTGCACACAGGCAGATTCAGCGTATACAGCTAAATATAGGCATGAAATTGAAAAACTTTTGGTGAGGGAGATGTAGTGTAGGATGTTCTGAGTGACTGTGAAAAAGAATTGGGGCATTCAGATATCATCTGGTGGAAGCAGTGACTTAATTGGATCAAAATGTACTGATAGCTTAGTTAAACAACAACAAAGCGGTCTCGAAATGGCCGAAGTTCTCAAGAAGGTTGGCTCCAAAAATCCAATTAAATTAGTACTTGGTGTATCCACCCTTGGCATCATACAGAGCCTGCACCCTGGCAGGTAGTGAGTCGTACAAGCGGTTAATATAGGCCATGTCCAGATTTGCCCATTCCTCCTGTAAAGCCGCCCACAACTCATCACAATTCGTCGGTAGCACCTCGTGGCAGCGCACTTGACAATCCAGCTGCTCCCATGCATGCTCCCTAATGTTCATATCAGGGGAAGATGGCACCCATCGAAGGATTTTGATGGTGATGGGCAACACCGGTTTTTAGCTGTGCACATTGTACTTGTTTGGTTCCCCACCAAAATCCAAATCGGGACGGTCACTTGAATTCATCCGACCTGAATGAATCTTCAGTTTCAGACAAGATTTTTCAATGGTTTCAAAGGTGAGGATAATTAAGATAGACATATAGATCAAAGTCTTCGTGACAGAATTTTTTATGTCACCTTCATTGTCTCATTATTCGGTGGTTTCCCCTCCAGAGCATGCTTTTGGAAAGAACGGAGGGAAAAGGGCAAAATCTGTCCCGAAGATTTTCTTTCTATGTGCAATATGAACATTATTTGTACCCAAAGTCAACTTCTTCATGCTCATTTCAAAGAGTTACGATTCGCGACCATGGATTTCTGCTCCGATCAAGCGTGGGAAAACACGTCGGAGTTGAGATTTGGCGGGATGATTGCCCATCACCAATTTTGATGTCGTTGTCAGCAAACCATGTGTACACATGGCCTGATGTGTGCTTCAGATTGCCATCCTGCTGAAAGACAATGCTGTCCAGAGTGAGATTGTAGTCGGAGAGGGTGCCCAGGAGTGATTCCTCGAGAATCTGACAGTATTGCACTGCATTCATGTGGCCCTCGACACGGTGAAGCCGGCCCGGTCCATGTTCTGTCACACACCCCCAAACCATGATACTCCCTCCGCCATGCTTCATGGTTTTCTTGACGTTCCGTGGTTCCAACTCTTCGCCAGGTGTTCTGCGACAATATTGCTTCCCATCGGATCCAAAAAGGTTGAATTTCGATTCATCAGAGAAGATGACATCACAAGTCATCTGCCGACAGATCGCGCATGTCTTCCACCCACGCATATCGCTTCTGAATGTGAACCTTGCTGAGTAGCGGCTTCGCGCGATGCACGCGACCATTCTGGCCCTCCCGACGAAGAGCCTAGCAGACTGTGGAGGCTGGAGCAGTGGGGAAAAGTGCCTGGCGGACGTCTTCACTGTCGCGTGCTTCACATGTATTGATCATTCTGACGGCATGGTGCATGTCACAGTCCATGAATCAATGTGGGCGTCCGGATTTGGAGGCGTAGTGGTAGGGATCACCTGTGCGGACAACCTGGCAATAGTTCCGGGATGTGGTGGATCGACTGAACCCGAGTTCGTTGCCAATTCTTGAAAATCCATGTTTTCTTTGTCGTGCATTCGCAGGACACATGATTGCTTCGTGGGGGTGCATATAACCATAGGAAGTGTCTAGAAGTGGATAATGAGCCCTCGGAAGATGTTTTGGACGACAAAAATGGTGAGACGAACACAGTTTGGTGGTGGTTCGTGGAGAAACATGTTGATGTGACATTGTGACTGATGGCGTTTTGAAGTAATCAATTCGCTGCTCCACCAGATGATATCCGAATTCCCCAATTCTTATACACAGTCACTAAGAACATCCTACACCACATCTTCCTCACCAAAATTTTTTCCATTTCATGCCTATACTTAGCTGTATACGCTAAATCTGCCCGCATGCAGAACTTTTCATTGCCACTGTAGGTATCATGGGTCATATCTGTCTACTACAAAGTTGTCTAATACCCATGTCCACGGAGGAGGGAACAATACCCGGACACTTAATGTTCTGCACCCCAGTACCCAGTACCCATCCCTCATCTGACTCGAACACAGGTCATCAAATGATCGGATGCTGTTTTTGCACTTTTTAATGGCATGCATTTGTTTCCCCTGCTCACTACACCTACAACAGAAATGTAGTAGAATTGACAATCAAGCTTCTGATTGCCTGTTCCTCTTTCTCTGGTGTTTATGTGTTGCTTATAAATTAATTAATTGAAGGCCCCCTCGATATACCAGGATCCTGGTTTGAGATTTTGGGAGTTTCCGGTCACACGGATATCTCATTTAAAAAAAATATAAGTACGAGTTTTGCCGGGCTGTGCCACGGCCCACACCCCAAGTCAAAATGGGTTTCCTGCAACCCCAGAACACCAACTCGATTGCAGTCTATAGTTTGCATTAGGAATTTGAACTTGTGCTTAGCATTGTGCATGAACATATTTCCATCACATTTGTGGTTGGATGCAGCAGGGTGTGCAGCATGATTGAAAGACTTCAGTGGATTATGGGATTATTAGTTGGATTGAAGGGCTGGAGTGATTTTAATGCAACAGCTATGCTGCTTCTTGCCATGACCATGATAAGTTTACATAGATAGAAAGATAGACCAACTAGAAAAGAAATGCATCCACCCGGTTCGAACTGGACCGTAGAAGTACGCTGAGCGCTCGGCATTATCCGAGAGCACAGCCGTGAAGTACTCACAAAAATCTAATGAAATCTTTGAAAAAGACTTCAACACAGCCACTATTTTCCTTGTACCAGAAAAGTGGGACTGATGATTCATGCAGCTCACGGAAACCCCATGTAAACTTTCAGAAAAGAACGAGAACTTATTACATAAGTACTCGTAATCCCGAATAGTGTCCGTAAAAAAAGGGAGTATGTACCCGAGATTTAGGTACCAATTTCCATTGTTCTGCGTGCAGGTGCCAGTGCTCATATTTCCGCCCTTCACAATGTCCGAGCCCCATCCCATGTAATATTCAGGCCCAAAAATCTGAGTCTCAAACATTACATATTCATCTGGTCGGGAGATGGGGTATCAGGTTAAGATGAGGACAAAACCATCTTTTGGTGCCCAACTGTCAGATGTAGTTGAATTGTCAGGTTTCTGGCCCACAATTGACCCCAGCAGCTGTGAATTAAAGATGGGATGCTATTTTCATGTACAAGAGATGTGAGAAAAGACAGTGGTGGAATACTTGCCTGATTGTGAAAATATTGATCTGATACTTGTTGAACACTTCCGATCAACTTCAGATGGCAAAAATTTCCTGGGGTGGCATAACCCAGCAAAACTCGTACTTAGATTTTTTAATAAGATATTCATGTGACCGGAAATTTCCAAAAATCTCAGTTGCAAGTCAGGATCACAGCTTACCAAGGGGCCTTCAATTAATTCACCAACCACACACACACCACAGAATGAGAGAAAGAGGAACAGGCAATCAGAACCTTGATTGTTGATTCTATTTCCGTTGCAGGTGTAGCGAGCAGGGTAAATAGATGCCTGTACAAAGAAAAATGTCCTAGCCTTCCACGACTTGTCCTTGAGTCGTACAAGGGGCTGCAGTAGGTGCCAAACACATTTGGGTACTTGGGTGCAAAGCATTTGGTGCCTAGGTCCTTTCCTCCTCCATGGACCTGGGTATCGGATGACTGTAATAGGTGGTATGACCCACAATACCAAAATCGGGCAGTGAGAACAAATCAACAGAGAAAATTGATAAAATAGCCCAGGCTCAAATTCAACCAGTGACTGAAGTAGTAATATTTAATTGCAAGCCAGTGGAGATCCTGTGAAATCCCAGTTGAAGATAGTACCAGAGAGAGGAAATAGCTCAATGTGATTGTCTCCGAGGTCAAATGGCCTCCACTCAATAAGCTGACAAGTTATTGTCACTACCCCATGTCCGGAAAAGTTGATAATGTGTGTATGTGTGTCAAATGTCCATAAGTACATATAACATATTCCAGCTAACCGCTGGGTACGTACCCATGAGAGGGAAGAGTGCAATGGTCCAACTGATGGACTGTCAGGAGTAGCGCTGCTTCTTCATCTGGCGCTGAGTTTGCGCCACCTACTAATACTGACTAATAGAATCCTTCCGTATTCCCGCCGCTTCCGGGCAGCTGCCTCGCGCGTCGAAGCTCCCGGCCTCGACGTTGATGCGTCGCCGGAGCTTGTTGATGGCGCATCGGCAATGCCGTGATTAGGGCGCGAGGTTCGGGCGGGAGGGCGTGGCCCAAGCGAGCAGGGCGCCCAGGGCGCGCCGCTCGGCGCGAGCAGGGCGCGAGGGGAGGCACGAGGGCGCGGGCAGGAGGCGCGCCGCTCAGCGAGCAGGAGGGAGCGGGCGCTGGGCAGGGCGCTGGGCGCTGCTGGCGGCTTTCGTGAGGGCGGGGCACCGGCAGGGAGCGTGTTGCGAACGGGCTGCTGACAGCGGGGGCGGGCAAGAGCGGCGAGCGGCGGTGGGAGAATGAGGGCAGGCGTGGGAGTATGATGCCGGTGATATGATGACTGCCGAGTTCGGCTTGGATGCCGGGCTTGATGCAAGGCGGTCCAGTGCCGGTGGCGTGTACCGTTGACGCGCCTTTGATGCACGCTTGTCAGGCGGGACCCGCCGGCCCGCCCCACGTCCCGCGCGTGCCGTGTTCTCTTAATAATGTTCTTGGAAATCTTTACATATTCGAAGGAAATTCTTACATATTCGAAGCCCGACCTTCCCTGTCACCTGTCAAACGGCCCATGGCAGTTGGACCATTGCACTATGGACTCGTACCCATGAGCTAAGCAAGGTACCAATTCGATAGTCACGTGCCACGGGGGTACTGTTGAACTTTGGTTTGGTGTCACACATCACCAGGCCGGTTGTAGAATTCTATGGTTCGAAAAAGTCAAAAGATTGTTCTGATATCAAATTTTACAGCTAATTGCAGTACCGAAGGTGCAAACCAAAAATTCCCGTTTTGGCATATTTTCAAAGAATTCCCGATATCTCAGTCAGTTCTTCACTGATTCACATAGAAACTGGATAGATCTACTCAGCTAAGCTAATTCACGCACAATTAGTGATAGAAAGGAATTTTTTGAAAATATTATGTATTAGGTATTTTCTGGTTCCAGGCTGTTTTCACACTGAAAGCCGTCTAGCATGCTGAGTACATATTCCAGAGGCCTAATATTCCAGGACAGACAACACTCATAGTTAAGAAAACATGTGGTAGAGCCAGAAACACAAATAAATTATTTGCAGTCCTTCTAGCTCCCTCAGATACATTTGCCAGTTTTGTCATTGAGATATTGTAAAGATTATGTCTATCTAGGACTTTTGTGTATTTCTGGCTCTATCCTATGTTCCCTCAGCTATAAATGTTGTCCATACTAAAATATTAGGCCCCTGGGACATGTTCTTGGCATGCTAGACAGCTTTCGGTGCGAAAACAGCCCAGAACCAGAAAATACCTAAGACATGATATTTTCACAAACTCGTTTCTATCACTAATTGCGCTTGAATTAGCTGAGTAAATCTATCCAGTTTTTACATATGTGAATCCGTGAAGAACTGACTGAGATATCGGGAATTCTTTGAAAATATGCCAAAATGGGAATTTTTGGTCGGTGCAACAATATAAAATATGTATAGGTGCTCAGATGGCAATTTTCAACCGTGGAAACCTTCAGACAACGATTTTCAGCAAAAATGTGGCATATTTTCAATATATTCCCCACAAAAATACAACAAGATACCTAGGATCAGACCAAAATGTGATTCAAAACCATCATTCAACATCCTTCGTTATCTGCAAAAAAAGGGTTCCAAACTTGGGGTGCTGAATAGTTTTGGAAAATTGTCGAAAATTTCCCATTGTCACGATCCTCCCAGTCATCCGTGAAAGGAGTTCTGAGTCACGTGTCACCCTTCCTGTCAATTTGATTGTAAAGGTACAGTATCCACGACCAAGAGGTAAGCGGGTATTCCCGATCAAACACAGACCTCCTTGACAGGGCCCCCTCACAGCCACATCAACGACTTTTGACCCCCGAAATCAAAAACTTTGAATTCACACTGGGGGCAAAAGCCAACTCATGTGGACTCCAGATGAGTTTCACTCATGTGGTCCAGAGGTAATGATCTAACCCTCCCTCCCCTGCACAGCCTGTCAAAACTTTGAGAAGTTGATGTCAGAAACTTTTATTCCGCTTACCTCTTGTCCACGACAATATATTCCGGATCCAGCAAGGATTGTCCCACGCCTACCGATGTGTCTCCCCGATGCATTTCTGTGGCTGCATTGAAATCCATTAAGAAATACTACCTCTAATATACTCTGTCAAGGGTCCAGCAATAAATTTGGGTCTCAGAAATTTTTTATTCCTCTGTAAAGTAACAAATACTGTGCCTTCTTAATTCTTGTTCATTCTAACCCTCCCTTGGCCCAAAGCCCGGCCACCATTGTACCAAAAAGTTCAATAGAATAGATGTACATAGATGGTATGGAGTAAGTGTGGGTAAGATTTTTTTTGTTTTTTCGGTGATGTACCATTCCATATTGACATTCAATATCACTTATTATTCTCACCTGGGTAACCAGCCACTTAAGCATTTAGGGCTGGTTCGACGACCACACCAACTCTAAACCTGGCCACCTCATCTTGGAATACAGGCATTCTATGAGTAGTTCTAGATAATTTTCTCAATTTTACGTGCATTGTGAATACAGCAGTGAATTTATTTTGGTCAATACCACCAACATGGCCAAATACTAGGAAATCTGCCACCCCGCCAGTCAAGTGCAATGAGCACAAACCCACAGTCTTTTCAATTAGAAATAGGCCAGACCTGGTTGGGGCACCGTATGGGATGCTTGGGGGGTATTTTTAAGGGATGGGACTGGGCAAGTTCGGTGGGTGTAAGGGCAGAGGGAACATCCAGAATCATGGATTCCCGCTACAACAGCGGCTTGTCGGGACCACCCATCGTGGCGGGCCAGAATGAGCAATGCATTATTTTATATGAAGTATGTTGACATACTATACCACTCATTCTCCTGCTGAGATGGCACCAGCTCCCCAGAAAAATCCAAATATCTCAGGGACCTGATTTCAGTCGGTCGGGGTAAAGGACCTGAAAGCAGGAGGGTTTAAGCACATACCACGGCGTAGGATACCTAATCCCAAAAACTCTCGAAAAAATCCAGCCTCATAGCATGCATGGGTTGCATGTTTTGGACATGACCAGCCTGAGCCACTCCGGAATGAATTGGAGGCGAAGTGGGCTCATTGTGACAGTGCAGCGGGTGAATGTGTTGTACGTCAAGAGTTCAAAGTCTATGACCGTTCTCTTCAGACTGAATATATTGGCAGGAATATACTACGCACCTATGACCGTTCTCTTCAGACTGAAGAGATCGGCCATAGGGTTTTCGATTAATACATGCCGCCACCAAACACGACCCTCAGACCCGACTGTCTCCATCGGGACTGGATGGCGGGGTCATACTACAACACTCCCACTGACCTCGCTATCCAGTCCATGCGTCCAGACCAATCATACGGCGGCATCGTAAAGTCGCGTCGCGGGGCAGGATTTTTGTGAGGAGGTCGGCAGGGTTTGCACCGGATTGGCAGTAGTGGATGGTAACACTCTTGTTTTCGATTTGGTCGCGGATGTAGTGGTACTTCAATGCGATATGTTTTGCTTTGTCGTGCATGGCGGGATTCTCGGCAACAGAAATCGCGGACTGATTGTCGCAGTGGATAGGTGACGGTTTGGACAGGGGTTCCTCCATCAGTTCACCGAGTAGATTTCGGACGAATGTAAGCTCCCGAGCCGAGTGGCTACCAGCGATGTACTCGGCTTCCATGGTCGATTGAGCCGCAACACTTTGTAAGCGGCTGATCCACGAGACAGCACCACCGGCGAGGAGAACAAGAGTACCAGATGTAGAACGCATCTTGTCCTTGTCACCGGCCCAGTCTGCATCTGTGTAACAGATGAGAGTTTCGGATATGGGAGTTGATAAACGACCCGGTCCGCGGTAGGTGATCCCCACATCAAGTGTACCTTTGATATATCTCAAAAGATGTATCATCGCATTCCAGTGCTCGATCCCCGGATTCGAGCTGAAGCGGCTACCAACTCCCACAGCGAACAACAAGTCCGCACGCGTGCCCAGCATCCCGTACATCACGCAGCCAAGGAGACCGAGGTAATCGTTCCCGACCATGAGTTCTCGCTCATCGGCTGTTTTCGGTGACATATCCTTGGTGAGTTTCATACCAACCGGGAAAGGAGTGGATACGGCACGACAGTCTGCCATGCCGAAACGCTCGAGCACGCCCTGGAAGTATTTCTTCTGGGAGATTCGGACGGTCCCGGCTTCAAGATCCTGATAAATCTCCAAGCCCAAACAATATGATGTGACGCCAAGGTCCTTCATTTTAAGCCGTGCCGATAGTTTCGACTTGATGATATCCCATGTAGGTTTGTCATTTGTTGCACCCTGTAAATCGTCGACGTAGAGCGCGATGACAACAATGATATCTCCGTGCCGGCAAAGATAAATACTGTGGTCGGACTGGAGGCGAGTGAAACCGAGGGATTTAAAAATGGAGTCAATGAGCCGGTACCACTGGCGGGAAGCTTGCTTGAGGCCGTAGATGGACTTGTGAAGCCTCAATACCATTTCCTCGCCCTGGGCGTTGAGTTTTGGAGGCAGACCAGGCGGTTGGGACATGTATATTTCTTCATCGAGTTCAGCATTGAGGAATGCGGTAACAACATCCATTTGGTAGATGGTGAGACCAAAATGTGCGGCGACAGCGAACATGACGTGGAGGGAAGTGAATTTGACGACAGGAGCAAATGTCTCCTTATAGTCGATCCCGTAAATCTGTGTAAATCCACGTGCCACGAGTCGAGCTTTGAAGCGCTCGAACTCGTTCCATTGGTTATACTTCACACTGAAGACCCATTTGCAAGTCACCACCTTCCTGCCCTCTGGGAGATCCACATACTCGAAGGTACCGGTCTCAATGAGCGAGCCAAACTCCTCCATCATCGAATTCGCCCAATCCTCCGAGTGCGCACTGGCCATGGCTTGCTTGAAAGTCAACGGGACGACAATGGGAGGCTCGGGGACCCGCGCAGGACGAGCCTGTGCTTGAAATTCGGGCTCCTCCTCCTCCTCCTCAAGCACAGGTGCGTCCGCAACCACCACAGCCGGGATCTGGTGCTGATAATGACCTTTCGGCAGCTTCGAGCGCTCATCTGCCATGCCCACGAACCGCTGCGGAAGCTTGCGCACCCTCGGTGCGAGTGGCTGTTCGATGACTATCTCCGGGTCCTCCACATTGACCTCTAGCTCGTCAATTTCGGGCTCCCGCTCCTCCTCGGTCTCAAAGCCTGCAGGCACCGGAACAACTTCAGCCACGGGCAATGCAGGCCTATCTTCCAGTACAGCAGGTGGAATCGGAACGACGGGAGGGAGATTTCGAAGGTCCGTGATGACTTCACTCCAGACAGAACTTCGTCCCCGCTCAAAGAAAGTTACATCTCGGGACTTGTGGACCTTCTTGGTTACGCGGTCATAACACTTGTACGCCTTTGATTCTGTGCCTGGGAGGGTATAGTAGCCCAATAGAATGCATTTGACTGCTGTGTCCGCGAGTGCCGGTCGTCCTTTCAGTGGAAGAACAGATACCCATACTTCGCACCCGAACGGCCGCAAATGGCTGACGTCCTGGCGCTGCCCCGTCCACACTTCCTCTGGGATGCGCCCATCCAAAGAGGAGCGTGTCAGGCAGAAGTTACGCGTATACGCGCTGTATGCAACGGCGTCGGCCCAAAAACCCATTGAGAGCTCAGCTTCGCGCAAATTCGCACGAGCACTCTCCTCAAGCGTGTGGTTGATGCGCTCAGCGACACCGCCCTGCTGTGAGCTATACGGAGCGGTGGTCTGATGAACAATACCTTCCGACTGGAGGTATGCCTCAAACTCGTCGGAGGTGTACTCGCCTCCGTTGTCTGTCCGGATCTTACCAACCTTCCGGCCGGTCTCTTTCTCGACGCGGGCATTCCATGCCCGGAAGCGGGAGAGTGCATCACTCTTCTTCTTCAAGAAATCGACATCGACACGACCTGAGTGATCGTCTGTGAAGGTAATGAAGTAGCGGCTCCCGCCGATGGAATTTGACAATGGGCCACAAACATCGGAGTGTACAAGCTCTAAAACACGAGCGGCACGTTTCCTCCCTCCTTTCGGAAACGATTTACGTGTTGTCTTTCCACGCAGGCAAGCTTCACACGAGAAATCATCCCCCGAAACTCCCATATCCGGCCCGTCGACCATTTTCGATGCAACAAGTTTCCTGAGATCGGAAAAGTTCAGATGGCCGAGGCGCCGATGCAGCGTGAGGATGTCGAGGCGCTTACCGGCAGGGGCAGGTGTCTTGGCCTTCAGCACGGATGGGGAATCGGTGAACAATGGTGTAGTTTGCGGCATGGAGTCGGCAAGGTCAAGTGCATAGAGTCCGTCTCTGAATGTGGCTTGACAGAGGGTCTCACCATGCAACTTGATAAGGCAAAGTTTGCCTTCAAACTCTAGCTTCACGCCGGAGATGGCTGTCAGCTGCCCAACGGAGAGGAGCGAGCCGGCGAGCTTTGGCGCGTGAAGGGTACGCGTAAAATGCATGGCCCGGCCCCCCGACGGAGTCTTGACTCGTTTGAGGCTAGTGCCGACACCGATTGCAAAGATCTCGCTGTTGTCCCCAAGCTGGATGGGAATAGGTTTGTTGAGGACAGTGTAGGTGACGAAGGAGGCGCGGTCGGGCTCGAGATGACGAGATGCCCCCGAGTCCACAAATAGTGCATCGGATCGGAGTGCGTTTGTGGTCTTCTTCGTGAGAAGAACCTTGGGGTGGTCTCCGTCAACGTCCATGGCATCGAACGCGACCTGCGCAAGACGCAGCTTCTCCTTGACTTGGTCCCTCCCGCTGAGCCGGCAGTCTCGCGCAATGTGACCTTTGTTGCCGCAACCGTAACAAATCACATCCTTCTTCCAGTCACCGCTGCTGCCTCCACCGCGTCCAGCACCACCACCGCGTCCGCCTCCACGCGCACGCCAGGATCCTCTCTGGGCAACGTAGGCCTTGATTGCATTTGCTGCAATCTCGTCTTCGCGGGCTTTCGCAAGTGCAAGCACCTCGGTGTGCGCTTTCAGCGCCTGTTCCTCTCGCTGGCTCGCAGCAAGTTTACTGCGCTGCCGAATCTCCTCCTCCAAGAGGACTGGTGTCACCTTCCCCAAGCTGCTGGTGGTGCCCAAAAGGGAAATGCTCTGGACGAGCGATGTAAACTCGTCCGGAAGACTCTTGAGCGTGAGCTGGAGTAACTTGTAGTCGGATAGTGTGTCGCCACCGCGCTTCAGATCACTGGCGTATCCGAGGATCGTGTCGATATGGCCCTGGAGGGGTCCACTCTCGATGCCCGCATACTTGATGGTCGAGAGTTTCTCTTGCGTTGCAATCAGCGACTGCATGCCGGCGGGCTCGTAAATTGCGCGGAGATTATTCCACATCTCCGCGGCTGTCTCTGCGTCCTGGATGTACGCAACCTGGTCATCATTGACCATCTCGGTGATCCTGCGCATCGCCTTGTCACTCCCAGCACGCCAGGCGGCATAATCCGGGTTGATGATCTCGACGTTGACAGTACCTGTTGCCGGCGACGGTGCCGGGCGCTGCTGGATGATCTTCTCCGGAACTGCAGGTCCAATGACAAACTCCAAAAGCTCATCGACAAACTTGCTCTTTGCCTTGAAAGAAAACGGTTTCCAGTTTTTTCCATCAAGCAGATTGAAATGGTAGCGTGTCGAGCGGGAAGCATCCGGGGTGCCCATAACCTGTTGTACGTCAAGAGTTCAAAGTCTATGACCGTTCTCTTCAGACTGAATATATTGGCAGGAATATACTACGCACCTATGACCGTTCTCTTCAGACTGAAGAGATCGGCCATAGGGTTTTCGATTAATACACGCCGCCACCAAACACGACCCTCAGACCCGACTGTCTCCATCGGGACTGGATGGCGGGGTCATACTACAACAGAATGTGCCTTGAATTACGTCCAGGATTGAAGGGTGGAGTCATATGAGTAGAATGAGCCCAAGAAGTCACCGAAAGACAGAGAATTGGTAGAGGTTGGCTCTTCGGCCGGTACTGCACGTGTTGGGACTTTTGATCCGACCACTGCTTTCGGTTAAAATTTTGTATTAGGGTGCTGTTTATAATTCCCCAGCCATTTATAAACAGTTTTTTATTTCTGGTTTATAAACAGGGTGTTTATAAACATGTTTACAAACACTCACTTAAAAGTGCTGGGATTACGGTGTTGCGGCAATTTTTCACCCCGTAACTTTTCCAAGGTAAGGAACGAAAATGAATGCAGCCTCAAATCCACAGGAGTATCAACAAATTGGCAATTTCAAATGAGATAATACCACAATGCAAGTCCCGGGAAGGTAAGAAGGTCAATTTCGGATGATTTAGCTTTTGAAGGTCACATTTGTTCCAACGACAACCAACAGATGCTGAAAAGATTATAATTTCTGCTGACTTCAGGTCAGTCTGGTGGGGCCAGGTACTGCCATCTTGAATTAAAAACCAGTAGTTTAGGCCCAGCCATATATAAACTGGTCTATAAACACCTGTTTAAAACAATGTTTGCAAACCGGAATAAAAAACAGCACCCTATTTTGTATGTACCAGCCTTTGAGGTCCCATTCCCTCCCTAAACTCCAAACTTCAGACATAACAGTTCTTGACTCAATGGGAGGCAAGTGGCTGGTATCCTAGTTTCACTGGTTTCTCAGTCGCCGATAATATGTGCAGAGAACGCTCTTGCAACAGCACATAGTACCTACCAGATGTCAGAAATTCCTTCAGGATCAAATAGATGGCCACATATATCCTCTCAGGCCTCGCAGCGATCCACCTTGATTTTATTTTCAGGAACACTCAGACAACTTACTCACTGTTTCCGGGGGAATTTTCACTAGTTGAGCATTTCAAGTTTTTCAGTGAAAAAATTGGTGAAAAATGTTTTACATTTATTTCACAACAGAGTTTGGGCAAAAAAGTAGGTGGAAAATTAAAAATCTTTTCAGTTACATTTTTCAGTGAGAATGTGTGAAACAATTTCTGTTGAAAAAGTATCACCAATAATTCATAGGCATTTCCAAGCGAAAATGGAGGTGAAAAACTTAATTTTTTCATGGAATTCAAGTTATACATTTTCGTTATCTTTTATATCACCTTTCTTACTGAAATTGGGTGACTTCCCATAAGCATAAAATAATCCTGGTAGATTATCCGAGCAGTGCCAACAATGTCGGCATGTTGGTTTATTCCGAAAATCTACTCCTCTCAGGTTCCCATAAGGTCCCGCCGCATAGGTATTAGTATTTATTAAATGTTCCGCAAGAGACACCGGCATGATGTTGTGTCTGCACGTGCAATGGTGAGTTGTCAACAAACAATCAACATCAACACATCCTATTTCACATCCAACGTGTTTATTCGACTCATTGATGGATATCAACGTGTTATGGTACAATCAGCGGCAGGAAGACACGGAACTGGATGAAATAGAGGATGAAGAGACGCTTGGAGGGGTGGCTTGGCCGTGGTTGGCCGTGTTGGAAACGGGTGGTTGTCATTTAAGACCCATTGTACATGCGGCCCTGCGCAATCTGTACTTGTACTTTTGCGGGAGGTCGATAGGACACGAGGGACTTGATGGTAAGACTTGAGCAATGTGATTACTGTACTATTTCGACCAAAGGTTCAGTGACGGGTGACACCCAGATTTTTTTGATGTGTCCAAAAATCGCGTTAAATCGAAACAAAATTTCTCGGTCTAAAAATAGTGAACCTTTGGTCGAAATAGTACAGTACCAAGTGCCAAGACGTAGTGTTGCCGCAGATTGAGTTGAGCCGAGACAGTGTGGCCAACTCGCCTCAACTCGATCAAGCGAGGCGAGGCGAGTTTTGATCGAGTTGAGTCGAGTTGGTGATCCCATCAGTCCCATGATCCCCAATTGGGAAGCACGCCCTCCAAAAAACCTCGGAGGAGAGCCTTGGGGGTCCATAGGACAACCCAATGTCATACAATGACATCTGAGAGGTTTCCAGATTGTTTGACAACGACCAAATTAATATTCCGAAGATATATAGTACATGGACCTGTCCGTCATATGGCTTCGCGACGGTCATTTAATTATGCTCAACGCATATAAAGGACCACCGAGCGGTAGGGTATATCTGAGACACAATTATATCGAATTTCCTTGCTTCTTGATTTTTTTCGATGGGCTGGGATGGACAAAATACTAGTATAATAGCCCAGCACGTGCTTTACAATTGGCGGATGGGAAAATGATGGCAACAATTTGTCACAACTCGTCTCACACCGGTCTGCAACTCGCCTCGACTCGGATGATCGAGTCCATCAACTCGATGGCCGAGCCGAGTTGCAAATCGGTGTGAGCTCACACCGACGGCAACACTACCAAGATGATGATCGCCCTTGTGACATCTGACATCCAATCGAGCGAAGTAAGCGAAGGGATGTCACCCAAATCCGTTTATTCGACACGCCACAGCTCTATTATAATCTGTTTGGGGGGTACCTACCCCTCTTACAGATTAGAGTTTGAACAAGGGTCAAGACCACGAAAAATCGAGATCTCAGTCCGATGGGCTGCCGGCAAAATAATCGCAGATATTCCAAAACATTTTTCTATGCTTATGGGAAGTCACCCATTGTGGTGAACAAGATATGTTTTTTATTATCATAATTCCAGTGTAAATCGTAGTGAAAAAGTCAAAATATCTTTCACACATCTTCCACTGAGAGATCGTCTCCCCAAGGACTGGTGCGTGGGCGCATATACAGGAATCGATTTCTGGTCCAGGCCGAAGATCTGGTTACCAAGCGGTGGAATGGGAAGCTTTCGGGTAGGCCGTCCGCCGAACCGTGACTTAATGGTTCGCTAGCTCTTGGATATATTCTGAAAGTAGATTTCTCTGAGCTCTGAAGAAGCCTGCGTACGTACACTACACCTTGATTGACAATATGGTGTAGGAAGGCGATGTGGAGTGGAAATGTGCGCTCGATCCCCATTGTCCAGCCTTCTATAATGGAACGGAATGGAAGTAGTATCCAGTTTACTCCTTCTTGTCAATTGGACTTCCAGTGCTTTGCATTCTCGTGTCACCATGTGTTTTCTCGACTAAGTGCTATTGGCAAATCCAGCCGAGCTTTAAGCCATGGCACAGTAAAACAATACTCAAATCAACTTGAAAACCACGCTGCGCAATCTCATTCTCGCAGTGCACATCAGCCAAGCAGTGACGAGTCCGGAACGCAATCGACAGCACATTGATATCTACTACCGCCCCAGCACCTCCATCCCGCCCCATTCCAGGACCCTAAACAAAGTGGATCGAGTGCGTGCTCGAGCTCCACGCCTACAACTGCCCTCCATCGCTCGGGATCCTCCGCACCTGCGCTCTACTCTCCCAGATTTTCCGGCACGATGCCCTTGAAGAGCATAAACACGTGGGTGATGACATTGGGCACGGGGGTGATGTCCAGGTGCGCGGCCGCTTCGTATTCTGCTGTGGTACGAACCGCAGCGCGACGTGTTCGTGTTTCAGGAGGGCTGGAAGCCAGTACCTGCATGTGAACTCCCTTTAGCACCGTAAATAAAAGACTGAGCGATTTGTGACGCACGTTATGAACGATGTGCGCGCCTCGGTATGGAGTCCCATGGCTAGGAGGGCAGCATCGAGATACGGCGTGATGTCGCTGACAGTGAGCAGCACGGAGTCGGCGCGGGTGAGATAGCAGGTGGTGGGCGAGAACGACACGGGCACAGGCTGACCAAGGACGGGGGAACCCGGGGGCGAGATGGGGATTCCAGGGTTGGTGCTGTATACGAGGTTCGTCAGCATTGATGTTAATATACCGGTGATAAGCATGCAAATTGCCAACACGTGAAATTTATCAATTTTAGCGTTCTTGTTATACTTACCAAAGTATAACAAGTGTTTATTAGATATCTTGCCCATTCAGAGCCATAGTGAGGTCCGTACTGTTGGCTAAAGGAGCATCAAAGTAAGGTTCAACCGTAAAGACCTATTAAGTCACCGATACCACAAGGGTCAACGGCTTATTAGGCTATGGTGGACTTTCTCGAAAGTACAAATCCAACCATTCAAACGAATTGGGACGCGTATTGTGCGCCATATATCAAGGACATAACACACATTATCCATTCAGACCATAAACACGTCAAAGGACACGTCAGGGGAACATTGGGGATCGCGTTTGCAGGAAAACCTGTCAAGTGAGGCATTCGGGCCGGATATCCGGAGATAGCCGACAGATTAGATACCGGAATTCTCCACACAACCCTTTGACCGCAGGACATATTGGGCAATAAAGGCGTCATCAGGCAGGAGATACAGCTCAACCAGTCTATTAACGACCATTGGTCTCAGCTGGTTGGCCCGGGCAATCTCTACCACAGTTTATCCGGACGAACCATATTTGGCACGTCCAAAGATATCAAGACCATCAAGATATGATGGCAATACCCTAAAACAGAAAGATAGACGTCTGGCTCTCGGGATAGAGCTCTTATTTAACCGTTCATCCGCGCCTCATGATACATGGGTCTTTAAAATAGCTGGGTCCATTTATCCGTAATATCAGAATGGGCTGATTGTATTATTTATTTATTTTATCATGTGATGTATAATTCTTGTATAAATACAGGCAGGTTTCGAGTGGAAAGCCAGTGAATCCACCCCTTCTTTGCTAGACGTATGCAGCATTGCTGGTATTGTTGTCAGAGGAAGACTTGTATTCATTCGGGGTACCATTAGGAACTTGTTTGTTCTTTCTGTTATTCTCGGTCAATATATTGTTGGTTGTTGGATCATATCTGTTTTTAAGTGCCAGAACCTTAAGGGAACCAGAATCATATCGGGTCGTATCGGGTCATATCGGGTTTCATAAGGATAACAGGCAAACAGATTGATAGAACACGGAACACTATAAGGAATATCGGGAACACTGAACGGATAATAGAGTCTTAGGACCTACCCCACCACCTTAAGTCGCATAAAAACCCTCTTGGCTATCTCTAGAATCTCGTCAGGGTCACTAGATCGGCTATTTGGATCATCACCATTACTTTCTCGAAAGTAACTATTACATAGTTTTAGCCCAACCATTAACCTAATACTTGGTTAGACCCCGTACTCGCACGTTTATTGTTTGGATTAGTGTGTTTGGAGTGGTTTAGTGTATTTTGGTGCCCTAAAAAGCATTGATATACATTGGCATCCTTTCGCCCTTGTTCAGATAGTCAGCGTTTCACCGGAAGAGTGTGCGGTGAAAACGCTAACTCTCAGGTATGTGTGAATGCGAAATGTGAAATGCTAATGCAGCAGAGCTATTAACTCTAAACCACACACAACACACAACACTATCAACAACTAACCCCTCAATAGAGAGAGTCAGAGTGCAAGTTCGGGGGTGTAAGTCGAGTATTAGACTTGATAGCAGCTGGTTTCTCGGTCGATCACTTAGTTAACTAAGGGTCGCTCGCGCTTTTGCAAGGTTTGACTGGTCAAGTCAAGTTGTATTGGACAAGTAACGTTCAGGACGTCAAAGAAACAGTATAGGGTAGGTTTTAAGACCATTAAGTCTGCGCTTTTTGTGTCTTTCGACGGTTTCAGTGTTCTGTTCAATGTTCTGACTATTGCCGTGTTCTATCAATTGCCGTGTTCTGATTCTGAGTCTGGTATACAATTCGTTCAAGGCAATCTAACCTCCACGGCTATCAGAGCGACGGTTCCAGTGGCTGACACAACGTGTACAGCGCCCCTAGATGTGCTAGCTTGCCCTCTTCTTCTGCTGCCCTTTTATACTACTGCCCTATGGTTTACATCACGATGATTACTGTACAATGTCCGTTGGTTTGCGGCACCCGAATCCTAATCCCTGGCTCCTGATTGGTCGTGTCTTGTTGAGACATATGGTAGACATGTGGTGTTTGACACAACACATGTGATTGCTGATTAAGTGGATAGAAAGTGTCTTCTTCGTCTGTAGCCTCTCGTCCCGGGCCTGTTTAGTCTTGAAGCTCATGCACCTCTCTTCTACCTTTCCAATGATACCCCATAGTCCCTGGTTTGGTTTGGTGGTTCATCCACAATATCACAATCTCTCTCTCTGTCTCTGGTTTATCCTCGCGGCTAAACGGCTGGATCATGTCCTACTGTTCAAGTCATCCCCAGACTCGGTCTGGACCCAATGCGTGATCAAACACGTCCTCAGTTTTGGGTAAAACAGGTCTAAATAGTCTTGTCGTGAATAATTGGGTTCTTCCCACTGTTGCCTGCCAGCACTTGGTATATTGACCTCGCAACCTCTTTGGTATGCTGTTTGTGTCCTAGCAAGCAGCCTTAGGCCTTGTATGTCTTAGTTTCTCTGCCACCATCGTCAAGTTTCCTTAGTTAACTAAGATATCTGGTGGCCCCATTTGTGAAGGTACCGGTAGAAGTCCTCGTTAACCTCGTAGCTTGTGCTAATAGACTGGACCACTCAGTCAGAGTGCCCTGATGGTCCCTCAGTGCGTGTTGACACGCTGAATCGTGCAAAATCGCAAAATTCATGTGTACTTGATTTCACAGCTTATTAGTGGAATGACATACAGCACCTCCCAGAATAAATACGCTACATCGAGGCCGGTGATGCGCTCCGTGAGGCTGCCATCCAGATGGGTGCGCACGTCCCACTGAATCGTCTCCCGCCGCTTGCAACACATTTTGCGGGGACGACAGGATAGATGACAGAGAGCTTCCACTCACGGGTTAGCGTCAGGCGTACGGAGACGTCGACGATTTGTGGGGAGAAGAGATAGATGACGGGCTTCCCGCCCTTTTGGATGGGAAATAAATTGAGATACTCGCCATCCTGATATTTAAGTCCGTGAGGGTCTCGTCTAGGTCAGGATAGCTGCCGTCGTATGCCAGTCTGTAGTCGGCCGGACAGTCCGTCTCTCCGAAAGCCTGTAGAGCGGCCGCTTTGATCCTTCCAAACTTCGTAGCAGACCGGACGGCAAGTCTCTGGGTAGGGTAATGGGAGGCACGGTGAATGTGCCGCGACAATTAGCTACAGCATAGGACACCATTAACATGCTGTTGAGAAGAGTTAAACCGTGGAGCACACCGACTGCCGTTTCAAGTAGCTTTACATCAGGCACAGGCTCGGCTTTTACAAGGACTGAGGAGATCGTTTCGACGGCCATCTCCCAGATATCGGGGGAGATATCCGTGAATTGACCCGCGCACACGTCCAGCTCGTCCGTTTGGAGTGTAAGTAGACCTTTCATGTGCGGGAAATGGCGAAGAGCAGTTGCTGTTGCAGCCTAAACATGTAAAGGAAGCTGGTTAGGCTGGATGTCGCGTCGCGCACGAGAATTATGGTACCGTGTAAGTTTTTGGCCGTGGGGTGAGTACGCGTTTCTTGCCATCTGTGAAGACAAAGAAGGACGATTGGTGCGACTTGTGCGCAGTGGACGCAGTGGATGCTGTCTTGACTTTGGGCATTGTGGCGAGAGGCAACCCTCCTTGGCCTCCTCCACTCTGACATCCTAAAAAGGCAATGCTTACAAATAAGATAAGATATCGCTTAAGGCTCAGTGGCTAAGTCAGACTATAGTGTACAAGGTATTCGACGGGTATGGAGCAAGCCAAGTCCATAGGAAATAAATACTTCTTCGATGCGCCGGCGTGTTATGTCTGGGAAGTTGAAGCCACGGGCCTAGCGCGGTAATACATAGCACTGCCACTTGATTTGTCCCACGTCGAAGGATTGCTGCCTCGTGTCGACGCCAACCTCTTCTCCTTCGCCAAACACGCTCGTGCCAGACGCAGGAATGACGCTCCCTCTCTCTCCACCATTTCAAGCATGCACTGGTCCCGGAACTGCCGCTGATACTTGAGGCCGCACGCGAACTCCAGAATCACATCAATGTTCTCGTCCATCGACTCGAGGAATGTCTGTCGGTCGCTGTCATGTGGACGTGTGTCCACCAGATCTTTGTCCTCGTCATCCAGCCCCGCAGGCATGTCCACAGCCATGTCCTCCGGTGTTGAATTGCCATTGGGCTTGTGCTCTGGCGCGGAGTTATCACCCAGTGGCCGCAATGTCGGATGCGTCCAGAATGGCGGTAAATGCTGCCGCTTGAGCTTGAAGAAGAACACCGGAGGAACATGCTCGACACCCTGGACGTAGTGTTTACAGATGAGGAAGCGCAAAGTTGGCATTGACGGGCAGGTACAGAGTCCTTTTTTCACGTCTGTTTTGTATGCGGGATTCACCGGGAGTGTTATAGGAGTCTTTTCGTGCCGCCGCCATTGCAGCTTGAAGTCTTTGCGCCACGCCGGCAGCTCCCGGTACCGCCCGGTGTCAGTAAGCAGCCACTCGAGCTTTCGATAATATGTCGGGGCTAACTTGACAATTAGGATCCATGCGAGTAGATCGCA
Source organism: Mycena maculata (assembly GCA_029448575.1). Classification (NCBI taxonomy): domain Eukaryota; kingdom Fungi; phylum Basidiomycota; class Agaricomycetes; order Agaricales; family Mycenaceae; genus Mycena; species Mycena maculata. The sequence goes on along the minus strand of JARJLG010000059.1, from coordinate 140,248 downwards.
GCACGGCATATGGAAATGGTGGAGGAAGTCCTGTTTAATGCGACGCCAGCTATTAATGGTCAGTACATGCATTCCAAATACTGGGGTCGACTCACTGGCTCTCTAGAATCATTGTCGTCTTCAGGATGGGGATCTCTGGGTACACCGAGCGTGCCCAAAGCTCCCAGTGCGAACTGCGATACCAATTCTCCCATAAGTACGCCCACACCTCCCGTAGGTCATTCTCGACACAGAACTTATACATTTGTGTAATAGCCCAGCGTTTTATCCCTTCAGGGCTTGGGTGGGCGTGGCCGGGGAGCAGTGGATGGGTGCAATAGTGCTTCTCCATCATAGTCAGGATGGGCTCGCGGTAGACGGCAGGACAAAAGGTGCGTCGTGTGTGTTCGTCAACCTCCTCTTCGCCACTGACTGCCCCCGTATTGCCAGGCGCACTCGCTTTCGCCGACATCGCCGCAGCGGCCCCACTCGCCACCGTCGCTGTCGCTTGCACGCTATTCGGGGCTGTCGCTCGTGCACTATTTGGGCCCGTCGCTCGTGCACTATTCGGAGCCACTCGCTGCACCTTCATCGCCACTGCTAACACCTGCAGATCGGCAGCATCTGCGTTTCGCATGGGCCGCACAGCGCAACCAGCACGCATACGCAGGCCTTTGGGAGCGTCTCCTTCATGCCCCTCCTCGTTCTCCTTCCCCATTGTGGCCCCAACACCGGCCCCACACGTACGCATGCCCTCGGGAGCGTCTCCTTCATGCCCTTCCTCATTCTCTTTTCCCATCGCGGCCCCAACACCTGCAACCTCGACATTCCTGCCGCCAACGGGCAGGGGCAGCATATGGTTGTCGAAGCGCACTCGCACTGCTTCCCTGCGTCGCGGACCCGATGGGGTGTCATCCTTGTCCTGTGGCTGGGCATGCATGCAATTCTGGTCTATCGATCCGAGAGGTGGACGAACAAGGGCAACGGCAGCGGGAGCCTGCTCAGCCGCAACGGTGCTGCTGTTTGCGGTCGCGGGCCGCTGCTGCGCTGGTATGGTGATGCGCAGACCATTTGGCATGGTCATGTGCTGTGGCTGTTGGGACGGCGGGACAATGGGGTTGATGGTGAAGCGCAGACCATTTGGCAAGGTCATGCGCTGTGGCTGCTGGGAGGGCGGGACATCAGGGTTGACGGCATCGTGTACACCTCCCTCGTACTCCCCTGCATCATCCTGGCTGCGCGGAACGAATGCGACATTAGTGAAGCTGAATTCGATGTGTGCGCGACCGGGATCATATGGGGTCGTCGCAAGCTTGGCACTGCTTAGCCGGGTGCGTACCACGTGCCGCAGATGCCACCAACAAAGGCTAATCTTCGCTTTCCAGACGTTCTTGAGCATCTTGATCTCCGCCATGTCCTTGTCGACATGTGCAAATTTTGCATCGACACCGTACTTGTCCCGGACACATTTGGCCCATGCCGTAAGTGATTTTGTGTGCTTGTCTTGGTCTATTGATGAGGCTGTTGACAGGAGCAGATACAACAAGGGAAACCCGGCGCCGTCGTGCTCAGCCATGATGCTGTACAGCTCGAGGTGCTTGGAATTTGTGTTATCTGTGCAGGTCGTAAGTCTCGATTACCTGATTGGGCAATTACCACTTACATGTCGTGTCGACCCCGATCTCGACCACTTTCCCCGCCAGTGGCATCGCAATGCCTTTCATCCCCCAGCACACCATCTCCACCCCTTCCGGAACGTCCTGTGGCTCGAATATATCAACGTCATCAGTATGCTCTTCGAGTAATTTCTTCGTCGACAGCAACTGATCATCATCGAAGTGCCAAAACAGCTCGCTCATCTCCATCCATACCCGGTGAATTTGTGCGGCCGTGACTACCGGGAAGGCCGCCTGCACCTTGTTCACCATCGCCACCAGCGTGAGCCATTGTACGTTGTCCCGAATCATCGCGAGAGCTGCAGGCGGCATCGAGATGTCAAGATAACTGACATGTTTACCAGAATGCTTGAGCTTCACAGTAATCGTGGGTGCGGCATCTTCCTCCTCTCCTCCTTGGCATCTAACGGATAAAAAGCTCCCACAGCGATAGCGCTTCATGCCGACCATGTCGCGATTCCGAATATCTGGATTGTCCGAAGACTTGAATTTCTTCTTGCGGGCCTCATCCTGGCTACACCAGAGCCGAGTGTGATGCCCGTTCTTAAGCTTCTTGTGGTCCCTTACCCTACATTATTAGGTCAGTTTTGATCTTATTACGCAGAATTGTCTTCTCACGTAAATCGGTAGTGACTGATTTCACGGATTTCTGCAGTGACCATCTGAACACGCTCGCGTGGGGACACCAGAGGATCGAAAGCCATAGGGTAGGCTCCATGAAAATCGACAGACCCGTCCTTGAACTGCGCGGACATAGACTATACACACGCACATCAGTCAAGACTGCTATAAGTAGGTGAGAGTGAAGTAATGCTTGCTGTATCTTTCTCGCTGCCCCCACACATATCGTCATCTGAGTCTTTGCCAGTGTTAGGGGCCTCAGAGGTGCTCTCAGACTCCTCCACGCACGGGCGGGTACTCTAGGAGGGTTTGAGTTTAAACCATATCGTCTCCAACGATGGGCATGGTTTAAACCGTCTCGGTTCAAACCACCCCTGTGGAAGCCATATAGAAAGCAAGGTTTAAACCACTGTGGTTTAAACCGGTTTAAACCATGATGGTTTAAACCATTTGTAGGTCCAACTGTTGTGGTTTGAACCGGTTTAAACCATTTGTAGGTCGAACTGTTGTGGTTTAAACTGGTTCAAACCGGTTTAAACCATTTGTAGGTCCAACTGTTGTGGTTTGAACCGGTTTAAACCGTGATGGTTTAAACTATTTGTAGGTCCAACTGTTGTGGTTTGAACCGGTTTAAGCCAGGGGCGGTTTGAACCGGTTTAAACCATTTTTTAGGTTGTCTGTTGTTCTGTAATGGAACCAAGGTCAGTTCAAACCATGTTGGTTTCAACTGGTTTAAACCAGGGGCAGTTTGAACCAGTTTAAACCATTATTCAAGCTGTCTGCTGTTCTGTAGTGGTCAGTTCACCATTTTGGTTTAAACCGGTTTAAACCATTTTTTAGGTTGTCTGTTGTTCTGTAGTGGAACCAAGGTCGGTTCAAACCATGTTGGTTTAAACCACACATGGTTTCGACTGACCATGGTTAGAGAAAAATGTCAGATCCATAGCTTGGGTGGTGCTTGATTTTTCACGTCATAAGATGAAATAGAATACAGGAATTGGAATAGTTTATTACATTCAGTTGCCCTCAGCTATGCTAGCATCCCAATCAATTTTCTGATCTGGGCGCTCGGATTTGACGTGTTGGGCAAGACTAACTCCGGCTCTGGGCCAAGTGCCACCCACTTTTGCAAATTTCTCCTGTACATCTTTCCCCATCTCCTGATACATGTTTGCCACCTTCAAGGCATAAGCCTTCTTTCCCGGTTCTTCTTCATGGTCATGAGCAAGAGCAGTCCAGACGGTCCCCATTTTGTTAAATCCTTGAATTGCGCGGCGGAACTCTTGTGCAAGGATTTCAACTTCTTCTTGCCATCGTTCCATATCTGTACGAGCGCGGTGCCATTGTACTTGTGCTGCTGTATAATATTTAGTTCTGAAACAATCTGTAAGACAACTTGACTCACAATCTAGAATATATTCGGCTTGCTCCGCTTCAGACAAATTTCCATGATAGCCCTGTTGCCAAATCCAACCTTCAACCTTCCGTCCATCACCCAGATTGTGTGGTTGATCTACATTTTTGGTGTAAAGATCTTCATCCCTCAACTCTGGAAACCCAAACTTAGGGTCTTGTGGGTTGCATCCAAGTGCAATCATTGCAGTACGAGCCTGCCGATACTTGTTGACATAACTTTGGATTTTGGTTTGGACATCCTTGATTTTCTGCACTGCACGTGTGTTCTTCTCCTGACCATGAACAGCATTACTGCGGGCATTTTTGTGTTGTCTGAGGGCCTGGCTGTGTTGGATGTGCTCACGCAGGCTACGAAGAGCATCATTTGCTTCACCTTGTCGCAGTTTCAGTTCTTCTGCTCCCAGAGTCTCTAGCCCAAGTTTGGTTGGCTCAGAACTAGTGAAGTCAGAGGGCAAGAATAATTTCTCCCATTGAGGTGGTTTGTAGGGCTCTGAAATCACATATGGGACAACTTGAGGACAAATGTGCCGTTGTTGCTGATGCCATTTCTTGAGATCCGCCCCTAGACGCTGCTGTTCAAGCATGGTATCTAGTGTCTGGTCATCTTCACTAGTAGGGATTTTTGTACTTCTTAGAGCACGTCTAATCCATTCAGTGATCAGTCTTTGTTCTGTGAAGAGAAGAAGTCGGAGGACATACTGCTTGGCTTGAAGTTTCAATCCAACATTGAGAAAGAGAGCAACAGGAGTAGTGGCACGTGCTTGGGATGCTTCCTCAGCTCTTTGCTCACCAGCAATCATCTCTTTCAGAATCTTTGCTTGACTAGGAGCTTCAAATAATTTAGTAGCATTAAACAGTCAACTTATCAAGCCTCACCTTTTTGCTCCTTGAGTCGATATACACTGTGCCATTCACTGCCCTTCTGATATGGCTGGGTAGGCTCTTTCTGCCACTTATGCACCAATGCATGTCCTCGAAGAATGGACAGTCCCTGGAAATGCTCGCAGCGCTCTTCAGCAGTCTCCTTTGCTTTTGTGTACAAGCGAGACAGTGAGGTAGCTAGGAAAATAAATGAGCACATTGCATAAATGAGAAACTCTGCATACCCAGATTCTGAACCTTGATCCAATTCCAGTCATTAAAGAAATCATTCAGAGTATCATGGCGGTGTCCAGCATTCATTTCTTTCGTCATTCCACCAGCCTGCTTAGCTTCGGCCCATGTCCCTTCAATTCGCTCGCCATCTGTGCGACCCATCCACTTTGTCCAGTTCAATGACCAGCGATAACGGCAATCATCTTTGTGTCCCTGCAGATGCATTTTTGGTACCAGTAGCTGTAGCCGTTTAATTGCAGATGAAATGAAGGAGGGGAATACACCCTCATTTGCAGCATTTCTGAACCGCTCAACAAGCTTGATGCTATACTGACATGCAATGTCATAAGTGAGAACAATGTTCCTGACAAGAGGAAGGTTGTGCAGGGCGCCACAAAGTGCATAGTCTGTATTTGCATAGCTAACCAAATATGAGAAGCAATAATGAAACCAAGTACAGAACTACACACCGTTCACCAACATGAAGATCAACAATCCCATCTCGTTTGAAAGTAGAATGGCGAGCACAGGTAATCCCAACCACACCAGAGACTGCACAACCCCTAAATTTGAGTTTGTTTTGGAAGTTAGCAGCATTCAAACGAGCACAGGTTGATTTCTATGCAGTTATTAGTTTAGAATGGTTCGAGACTAACATTGAACCGACCTCTGTGGAGTTTTTGGAATTCTCCACATATTCCTGGTATGTTGAGTCTGTTGGAAAGCACGATTTTCCCTCAGTCAGTGAGACATCATCTGGGTCATCAATCTTTGATTTGCGCTGCAAGCCAAAGTGCCCATCGGCTGAGAGAAATAATGTGTTTATGTGCCTGTGTCTCAAATGTAAGCATATCACGGCTCTTACATCCCTGGAAAATGAATTCACCTCAATTCATCATCATCCAAGTCCTCTTCCTCCATGTTGAAACCAGGCTCTGGGCACGCAAAGCAAGGAACCACGGTGCCTCCTGGAGTTCGTCGTGGGAGGTGCTTGTCTATGCCATGGCACTGGCCACTGCGCTTCTCCATGACCAAGGCCCACCAGACCCGCATGACACGTAAAAAGAGTTTATACACATCCTAAATATTCATTGGCACCAGTCAGGATATTAGATCACAGATAAACGTACTGGGACAGTTTGTGGAAAGGCATTGTTTGTCTTCCGACGCAGAGCAGCAATGAAATCATAAGCAGATTTTTTAGACTCCCAAACATCCAGGTGCGAAGATTCCATGAAATTGAATGTAAAGCCAGTTGTGGGCCTTGCAGCGCTAGCAGGAAAGATCCGAGACTGCATGAGCTGCTGAACACGATCACCAGCAGCTGCACAGTTGCAAAAAACAAATTTCGAACGATGAATTCCGTTCCCATCAATGAGGTGGAAGTCGATATAAGATTCTGAGCTGTCATAGTCCACCTGAGGGCAACAATCTCCATGGTGGCCAAGTGTAATGGCATATCCAAGCTCTGTTAGATCTTTGCGAACAAAGTAGGATCCATTCCATTCTTCTACCCAGTGAAAAGGATTGTTGGTGTGGTTTGACACAAAACAACGGACACAAGTCGGCTGAGCCTGGAAGCAGTCTGTGCACCGGACAGTACAACGATCAAGGCCACAGCCACACAGTTTTCCGATGTCGGGCTCAAACTCGCCAGCAAAGAGTAGAGAGAGAAATCCTTGGAAATTGGAGACAAAGCCTCGCATATACTCAGTGGCTCCCTATTTCTCATATTTAGAGGTGAAAACAGACAATTTGCAAGCTAACCTGAAAACGAGATGGCATGGAGGAGTGTGCAGAGGATGAACGAGAACCAGATTGATGGTCTGCTCGGACATGTGGTACCTGGGAAGTAGCAGGGGGTTGAGCTGCTTGGGGAGGCAATGTGACGGGAGCTTGCGGAGGCAATTGAGCTGGAGCTGGTGGAGCTGTGGAGACGCGAGCTTGGTGACTAGCTGCAAAAGCTGCATCTTGTGCAGCTGTTTGCTGCCTAGATTTTTTCATTGCAACAGACTCGAGTCAATGTGTGAGCACTAGATGGAGATTGTGGATGTAAGAAGCGAGGAGAGAGTGTAAGTGGGTGTACACTGCACTCGTACTTCAAGTCTCTCAAGAATTGCTTCTATTTGGGTCAGGTGTGCTTGCACAGAGCTATTTGAGTCGGAGCGTATTTATCAATACTTCTATGTGGTCAGGTGTAGCAGAGTTATGGTACTTCTATTTGGGTCAGGTGTGCTTGCACGGCGCTATTTGAGTCAGAGTCTGTCAGAGTGTATTCATCGATACTTCTATTTGGGTCAGGTGTGCTTGCACGGCGCTATTTGAGTCAGAGTCTGTCAGAGTGTATTCATCGATACTTCTATTTGGGTCAGGTGTGCTTGCACAGAGCTATTTGAGTCGGAGTGTATTCATTGATACTTCTATGTGGGTCAGGTGTAGTAGAGTTACGGAGTCAGCTGGAACTTTCACCCAAATCAGTGCAGACATGCGTCCAAAATTAATCCGTGATTCTCTCATACAAGCTTCACATGACCGTGTCTCTGGCCACATGACCCTGTCTGTGACTCCGTCTTTGTTCTTTGTTCTTTGTCACACCGTGACAGTCTGCGTCTCGCAACACACACACATTCCTTCCACTTCCTTTCAAACCAGCTCTAAACTCAGAACAACCTGCAACGGCACATTCACCTTCTCTCATTCAAATTCTCATTTACTTATCTATATTCATATCTGCTCGCATCTGTCAATCGTTATGGGTTCTGCTTCTGATGACGAGCTCGACCCGAGGGAAGTATTCCCACCAGATATGGCCAAATGGATCAGAAAGCAATTCTCGGACTTCGACGCTGTCCACGCGGCAGGAGGTGATGAGTCGGATTTCAAGAACAATAAATTTACGGAGTTTCGGACGGAGTTTGGTGGGGAGCGTTGTGATGCAATCCAAAACTGCAAGAGGGTGTGTTCAGCTGTCTCCATGACATTCTCCTTTCACAAGCATGGACAGAAATTCAAACGTAAATTTGCTAATCGTGCCGACAAACTTCGCAAGGCCGCCGAGAAGCAAGTTTCCGGAGGTCGCTCGGGCGGTAAACCATTCTACCTGCTACCGGACGCCCCGGAGACCAAGGCGCGTGACCTTTACAAAAGTGCTCACCGTGACGAGATTATCAAGGAGGCGAACAAGCAACGGGAGGTACTGGGACAGGATCACCATCACCAACCTGCACACTTCCAACAAGTTGTCAAAGAACGTTGGGACGGCCTGTCATCAGCTGAGCGCGAAACGTGGGTGGAAGCTGCAGCAGTGAAGAACGCTGATGCAACCATGCCTGATGCTACCATTTTCGAGTTCGTTTCCTGGTTAAACATCGTGCTCGATACTCATTGTCCTTAGAAATCAGGAGAAACTTCTGCGGATGTTGTTTGGGCTCCTCCAGGGCACACTGCATGCGGGAAGGGGTGGAATTGGCGTTGGCGCGTACCATCTGCTCTACTCGTACCGTAACAGTGAAGAGAAGATCGCTGTGGGAAGGTGCGTATAACTATCTATCCAGTCCCATGGCATTCTGACAATGCGCTAGCTTGACTGTTAATTCGGCCGAATCTGAAACTCTCCCTTTTCAAGCTGCCTGTGTTGATTACGAGGTGACCACCGAGGCGCCGTGGGAGCGGTATTCTCATCAGAACGTCGGCTGTACGTCTTTTTTTTGATCATCACTTCATTTAACTTGTTCTGTCTACAGTTAACACGAATATCGATCACAGCCAGAAACTTAGCAAGAATACTGGCAGATTTTATGTTCTCCCTCCATTTGATGAGGAAACCGGGACGCTGCAGGAATACCGCAATACTATGCGCATCTTTTTTGAGGCGAGTTTCTGTAAGCTCTCATTTTCTCATTCTCGTCGCAGCCTGAAGATGGTATTTATTCAAACATAGTTCAAGTTGTTCCTCGAACAGGTGCGATGCCTGCCATGCCCTGGAAAGAGCTGCTCAATTGCCCCGAGGACTTCCTCGATGCAAGACTTATTGCAAACGGCATCTTGATTCGCCGCCCAGATGCCATGCCATCCGGTGATCTCCGTGCCTTTGCTCAGTGCATTCATGACTTTCAGGCAGCCAACACTACTTCCTCGATCTTCAGCGATGAGCACATCATTTCCGCGGCAATCCTCAGCCGCAAGGCACTTGCGGAAGCAGCGAAGCCTCAGGACATTGAGGAGATCATTGAACCCGACAGCGTGGATCATTCCGACTGCTCACCCGTCTTGACACCTCTTGTTTCACCCGCTTCTTCTCCTCACATCACACCAGCGAAACCGGTATCCTCACCCCCACCCAAGTCAGGGAAGCGCAAGGCCTCCGGGCCTCCTCCTCCGCTTGAGAGGGAGTCAACACTACCTTTGCGGCGTAGTACACGCCACAATAAAGCACCGATTCCCTCCGTTTCAGACACCAAGGAGAGACCCCAGAAGCGCCGTAAAATGCACGGCTGAGCATTATCCTGTTTGCTTCAAATCCCCGCTAATATATATAATTCTAACGTAGCTATCATACCCTCCAATTTGCGCCTTCAGTAACCTCCCATCGTTCGATGCCTACTGTACTCATCCAGAATGGATCTAATGGTGTTTGGAATTGTGCTTGAACTTCACCTAGGGGGCCTCGCTCAAACCTTCCCTGTTATATATTATGGATACGCCCAAGTGACCCGGGACGATCGGAGCGATGGCCGAAGCCAAGCGGGTGATCGAGGCACGTGGCCACGACGCGTCAATGCGTTTCTATGGTTTGATGCAACCCAACGCGTTTATAGCCCCACAAAATTCAAGGATATTTCTGGGACCAAATCCAGTTGATTCTACAGTTTGAAGGCCAAAAAACTGTCATAAGTTTAACAAAATTGAGGGCGTAGTGAGATGGTAGAACTCCAAACATCTCGGATGGTGCTCAAGGGGAATAATATAGCAAGTGTCGACACCTGAGAATGACGGAGCTGGACTTAGGGCACCGCCCATCCACGTGTTTGTATTTGGCTGCATGGGAGGGCCAAATATGGCACGTTTTCTGGGGTTTCCCGCGTTCTATTTGCGATTTTCGGTCACATCACATGTCTTTTGTCACGACGCGTCGCTTTTTCACCCCTGGGGGTGAAAATCCGGCTCCGGGGACTCACCCATACCCGGAACTGTACTGCATCATCCGATCTCTTCCTAGTGCATTCTCTTCTCAGACGTGCGATCTTCTCTGGAAAGAACTGAAAGACACCAGATTTCCTGCTCCCTGCTTCTCTCATGCGATGATTTTTGCCGTCGAGTCAGGATGTGGTCAACCACCAAGTCCAACTCAAGACAGTGGAGGCGATCTGTTCACATCTCAGCAGCTATGGCTGTTGTCCTTGTTCACCACAAGTCTCGCTCGTCAAAGGCCAGTCTGCAGTTCCCGGTCAGCCGTATCTGCTATCTGCTCAAGAAGGGCATACACTCAGTGTGTTGGTGCTGGTGCCGTGAGTCGAGTCACCCATTTCTAATTACGGAGCTTCTCAGCTCTGTCATTATCTCTTAGGACGGTGTCATTCTCAACATCAACCCTTTGCTGCTCCCCACTGGCATGCACCAAGAGCCCATTCACTCATATACTGTTTACTGTCTTCATTCACGTGTACGAGTATCAAATGACATGGCATATTTTTTCCTCTTGACTCTCACACCAATGACTCTACTGAACTTCTCATGTGTCAACCTTGTCGCAACTGAGTTCCTCCCATGTGAATTGTATGTTCATCCTCACGTAGATATCATTAATGTCGTTCACAGTTCCTCCTTTTCCATAAAGGGCCACTGTGAACGACCCTATTCATTCACTCATTGGCCGCAGCTTCCGATCGTAACCACCATCATCTGCAGCAGGGATACCCGCATCGATGGAACACAATTGACGCCTGGGTACAAAATGATCAGAAGTCAAACATGAACACACTGATCTTCCAAAGGTTTTACGCAAGCAATTTTAAAGGACAACCCACCTTGAAAAATATTCAGGATATGCAGGAGTATACTACCAGTGCATGAAAAAAAAATCAAGCAGGGTTGTGTTTTGGAATGTAACACAATCGACCCCCGAATACAAAATGATCAGAAGTCAAACGCAAACACACTGATCTTCCAAAGGTTTTACGCAAGCAATTCTAAAGGGCAACCCATCTTGAAAAATATTTAGGGTATGCAGGGGTATGCTACCAGTGCATGAAAAAAAAATCGGGCAGGGTTGTGCCTTGGAATGGAACACAATTGAGGCACGAGTACAAAATGATCGGAAGTCAAACACGGACACACTGATCTTCCAAAGGTTTATGCAAGTAATTCTAAAGGACAACCCACCTTGAAAAATATTCAGGGTATGCAGGGGTATGTTACCAGTGCATGGAAAAGAATCTCGGGCAGGATTGGAATCATGGAAAATGGTGAATAATTGAGTAGGATATGAGTGATATACTCAAACAGTCAGTTTTTTGAAAAAGAAAAAAGAAAAAAACATCGGTGCCCTGAGTTCCACAAGTCGCAGTAAACCACAACAGGAGTAACAATGGTTTAAACCACCACGGTTTGAACCAGTTCAAACCACAACAGTTGGACCTACCAATGGTTTAAAGCATCACGGTTTAAACTGGTTCAAACCACAACAGTTGGACCTACCAATGGTTTAAAGCATCACGGTTTAAACTGGTTCAAACCACAACAGTTGGACCTACAAATGGTTTAAACCATCGCGAACCAGTTTAAACCACAACAGTTGGACCTACAAATGGTTTAAACCATCGTGGTTTAAACTGGTTTGAACCAGTTCAAACCACAACAGTTGGACCTACAAATGGTTTAAACCATCACGGTTTAAACCGGTTCAAACCACAACAGTTGGACCTACAAATGGTTTAAACCATCACGGTTTAAACCGGTTCAAACCACAGCAGTTGGACCTACAAATGGTTTAAACCATCACGGTTTAAACCGGTTCAAACCACAGCAGTTGGACCTACAAATGGTTTAAACCATCATGGTTTAAACCGGTTCAAACCACAGCAGTTGGACCTACAAATGGTTTAAACCATCATGGTTTAAACCGGTTTGAACCACAATGGTTTAAACCTTGCTTTCTATATGGCTTCCACAGGGGTGGTTTGAACCAAGATGGTTTAAACCATCCCCATCGTTGGAGACGATGTGGTTTAAACTTAAACCATGCTGTTGCTGCGGGCGGTTTGCAGGCGGAGCATCGGCAGTGCTAAACGATGCCCTTCTCCGCTTCTTGGAGGCTGAGGTGGTGGTATTGTCGGACTTCGCTTTGGCGGCAGCGGCGGACCTCGCCCTGCTGTCTTTTTGATTCTTCCGGTTCGTAGCGCGACATGTATTACACGGTCGGGGTGAATCCATAGGGACTGTGTTCTGGCACCCGCTTTTGCTGCATTTTCTTGTGGCCTCTGATGGCGGCAGCGACGGTGTCGAGGAAAAATCCATGCTCAAAGCATTTGTTGATGCGCCCCGAGTTGTTTGCGAAAGCATTACAAGCACGTGCTGATTAGATATGCCTTTTTAGGCAATGTCAGAGTGGGGGAGGTGTGGGCCAGATGCGAGAGGCAGGAGGCGCAATGTTGTGGTTTGTTGTCCTGCCCCTTCTGGGTCAGTCCGCCCGGATTTCTACTTCTTCCTCTTGTCTTCCTCCCACAACCAAATTCACCCATTTCTGATGCTGCGGGAGCACAAGTCTCCGCACGTTTACTTGAATACTTGGCATACCTCTCGCATGCACTCAGTTTACCATTCACAACACTCCAACTACTAGTACTATTTCGGACTGGGTAGTTGACGATCTTGGTACTCACGGCCCCTGCTACATGGCATCGATGAGCGTATTAGGTCCCCGCTGTTCAGAAGAATGGCAGACATCTCAGGAACAAATGAAGGTGGTTCGCACAAATTTAAACCGGGTGTGAGGGCGACAGTGAATATTTTCCCAACGGCCACCCAACAAAAGCAAACAACTAGGTAGTTGGCCACCCGGCCAAATACAAGAGGTGAGCGATCTCTGGATCAGTAAATACTTCCCACGACCCCCCCCCCCCCCTCCCCCCCCCAGTGAGAATGATGGTCTGACCACATCAATCGCGCCACTGAGCAACGCTGAATGGGTTGCTCAGGTTCAACGGTCTAAATATGCAACTGCCAAAATCCCCCCTATCGAACGACTGAGTTACACCTAACTCACAAAGTGAGATTAAGCACGACTAAACCGACAATAGACAGACTCCAACACCAACACACTCCCTTAATGACCTTGATACACTGACGAGATTCGGGTCTTTTTGGACACAAGTATAGGTCCAAGGAAACCACGAGTAAACGTATTTGTCACGAAAGTATTCAATTCCCGTTCCCCCAAGGGTGGCTAAGTCTCAACTAGTTTCTTGAAGTGGCGTTCAAGACACAACCTGAATTTATCGGTTGGTTCCCAACGTGGATTTAAGTTTCCCAACTATGCAGATATAACGGCTCTAGACCGGTTTGTTTTGGTGGACTATTAATCCGGTGGGCTGTTTAGACCCGGTTGTTTGGCTCACGCCTTATTCCACTGACTTGGCTCGCGCCTCAAACTTGCTTGGCTCGCGCCCCGTAACTATGGCTCACGCCTCAAAACACACACAATGGCTCACGCCTCGGACTTGGTATGGCTCACGCCCCCGTAACTGACACTTATAAATCCCACTGATGCTATTCCAAAACCGAACTTAAATTCTGAGACTAATTGACAGCCAAAGATTCAAGCCTAAACTTCAACTCCGTACGCAAGGGCTGTATTGCTCCTCACTTTCTGGGGTCTGGTTCAGTGCCGTCCTCCCTGGTTCTGCCCTCCTTATATACTGTACAAAAACTATTACATATGCGTGATTACCAGGCCTCGGGTATTCTACTTAATTAATTAGCCTGCAATCGGTATCAGTGGAGCGCGTTCTGGCGTTCCTATTCGCTACTTGAGCCCTCCTATATGTTCGTCTAATGACTCCCGTCGATCAGGGGATTATATGTGTAATTAGTCCCCTGAATAGGATAATTGACTCATATCTTCCTCTGTGGTAGATGCCTCAACTTCTAGTATCGTTGACTGGATTGTATGGTTTAATACCTTTCCAATGATACCCCAGATGCCCTTAATCGGTATCCAGAAACACGCAGTACAAGCTTAATCTGGCCTGCGGCTTATCGGGTGATTGCGCTGTCGCGGATCCGGTGTATAGGAGTAATAATTGTAGGTCCAGGCCTTGATCAGGTGACCCATCGCGTCGCGTCGGGTAAGCCAAAGTCGTGTAAACAACTAGGTGTTTCCCTCCCGAATAAGGTTCCCAGCGTGCCAATAAATGCCAGAGGTGGATAATATGATTCTCCCTTTGATAGTGAGCATTGCTTTTGCCTTCCCCCGTATAGAGGGTGTTTCAGGACTTTGATGTATGGGCTTTAAGCCTTAATCCGGATTCAACCCCCAAGTGTCCCAAGGGTGAAGTTTCCAGGAATAAGCTGTTATTGCCAGTTTAAGATGATAATGCAATATGGCTCTGGGTTGCACGTTTGGAGCTCACGCCAACCTCTGGATGAGCGCTGAATGTCATGCATTCGTAAAATTTGAGGTTTTGCAAATTTCGCGGCTTATCAACGCGTCGCCACTCGTCTCTCCCTTTAGCTTGCCTAGCCTTGTCTCTCAGGTCTTTTACATAAGTGCCTTTCCAGCACCTTCCAGGTCAAGGCTGCTCTTAAGTCAAGTGGTTCTAAACCATGCACGAAATGCAATCTTTGCAATGAAACACATTGGAAGTACAACATGCGCCAGCATCTTCGAGATTGGCACCCAACCTGGGAGGTAACCATGCCAAGCCCCTCTCAGGAGACCCTCTCCTCCACCATCTCCATCTCCCACGATGAGGGATGCCGCTTGGGTGTACCAGAAGCAGCACGAACGAGACACCAGAACTCCGACTCCCAAGCCCCAACAACTGGGGAGAAGCATGGATCAAGCTCTCCTGCAGGGACTCCCAGTTGTATCCGAGAAGGAGTCATCACTCGACGCGGAGGAAATGGAGATGGACAGAATGTCACGGTACAGCCAAAAGAGGTCAACTTATTGTCCAACATAGATGTTTTCACATAGATACATTGATAGCAATGGAGGAAACGACTTGATTTTCTGAGCTACTGGGGAGGGTCGGGGCAACGACGAGCTGGACGACAAGTAAGCAGTGGTGAGCTGGCAGTAAAGTGGCAGTGCTTCCGGTGATCCGATCGTCCATCAATCATTTCGCCTAACCAGATCAAATTGTAAGATCCAGAGATCACTCACCTCTTGGCCAAATAAACCATGGACACGCAATCAGGTGGTTATATGGCCCACAAATAATTGATATTGGATGTATGTGGCATTCCATGTAGTCGGAGGCCATATACATGCTACGAGGTGGGTAGAAAAACGTGGCTCAGATGGGATCGGAATGGCTGGAATCAGCATCCCCAACAATTTGCGTGTCGCGTGAGGGATATAGCGTCGGGAGGACCAAAGTAAGTTCCGGGCACACCAATGGGAGGTATTAGGACGTACCTATGTGGTCCCCTTGGTCCCTAGACTTTAGCAACTGTCAGAAAAAATCCGAAGATCTACAAGGTGAAAATCGGGTGGGTTGGGGTAATGGATCGTGGTGAGAGCGGAGGAACATGCTTAAAATATTTAAGCGCATACCAGAGGGAAAATCTCGTCGACATTATTGCCCCTGAAAAGTTTCAGATTGCTGGTGCTACGGGATTGTCCAATACGGTGGTGACCATCTGCAGCCACTGACAACAGAAGGAGGGACTTTGCTGGTGCCTAGCTCAGGTAGGTACATGGTGGCTTCGCTATGTTGTAGGGCAGAGTGAAGCCCCACATCCTAGCAGCATAACAAGCCCCGGAGCTTGTGGATTGAGGATGATTTGGTTGAGCACGAGCCGTCGCGGACGTCTGTTGGCGGTTAATGCTAAGAAATTGATGTTCACACGCTTCGGACCGCGATCCGACTTGCCAAAACTTTTGATCAGGGCATCACTTTGGGCCGAAATTTGGCATGGACCATCGTCAGAGGTCCCATTCCCTCCTCCAACACACAACTTGTGGTATACAGTCATCTGGTGTCTTAGATTTCCCAAATGGCCAACTACCTAGTCCGGCCAACTACCCAGTCCGAAATAGTAGGTGAAGGACCAACACTGACAGTCAGCTAAAACATGTATAATGCCGGTAAAATGCATGTACGTGTTGCAATGGCACCCACGAGCTTTTACGTAATGCGTTTCGAGCACGACGTCACTTCCACTACTCTCCTAGGACGCAACCTGTAACTATTTGAACCGTTTGAAAATGCTTTATAAACTGTTTGAACCACTCCTCAAACAAAACGAAGTAAAAACCGTTTAAACCGTTCAAAACTCTTCCAAAACGGAAATGGTTGGAGACTTACGCTAATGGGTCTGAAGACGGTGTCACAAGGGAACCGTATACTATATCCGACTGGGAAACCGGCCACTTGGCCTCTGTCAAGCCAGGACCTTCTTAACTGTCTGAGTTTGGGGTTCAGGGATGGAATACGACCTATAACGCTGCTCTATACCATCGGTCGACCGGAGATGATGCTCGGATCAAACCTGTTGATGAGGGCCAATTAATGGCAGTACGAGTCCCTTCTTTTTGGTCCTTTAGTCGCTGCTGGCATCAGATGTTACGGAGGTCTCTGATCCGATCCTTCCTCACGCTCGAAATCCCCGTTGTGGCCACCTACTCTTGGCCTACTCCATAAGTCTGTACACTAATTTGTTCGTTCAACAGTATAGAATGTAAAAATATGTGTATGATCATATGTAGGCCAGTAAAGATTTTGCATATACGAAACAGTCCGCATAATTGTGTCCAGTATGGACCTTTTGTTGTTCGCTGTATCAGCCCTGACGTGCAATCCAGTCACCAAGACAGTACAATATCACTGTGATCTGCCCATGTCATTCAGCAATAGTGTTTCATAAATATACTCAGTTTCGCCACATTTCCATTGCAGACAAAGTAACTGGTCCTGGTCCAAGCCAGAGACACTATCATCAGACAGGTAGGACTGGACAACAGCCACACGATTGTCGATGACAGGGCTGTCTTGGGGACAGAGCCAGCAATGCAAGAGAGGCCGACCAATACAGGGTCAAGAGAAGATGAATGGACTGAAGGACCTCATGGAATTGAGGCAGAAGAATGAGGAGGGTCAACAGCAAGATCTGTAACAGGAATCACACCTGCATACCAGCTTAATAAAGGATGGATATTGAGAGATAAAGGACAATCACGCATGCAGAGGAGATGCAAGCCCAGCAAGCAGATGACTACTAGAGGGAGTGGCAGCACAACCTGCTCAACGAGGATGAAGAGTATGCAGAGAATGGTGGGCATCATCACAAAGGCAGAGTGTGACAAGCTAAAGGGACCTTGTGCATGCGTGAAATGAAAATCCTCTTGGACAGAACACTTGGTTTATGTCTTGGTTGGACAGTGGAGGCAGCCTGTAGAGCCAGGCTTCCGAGTGCAGGTGGCTGGGATCTTAGAGCAGGTGCAATAAGGCTAGAGAATAATCAGACCGGAACAAAGCAAAAGAAGAGAGGGTGGGATACAAAGTGAGAGGGCTCAGCCCACCGAGCAACAGCAAGACCGTTGTTGAGGAGAAGTTGTTTACAGTGAGCTTTGAAAGTCCTTTGAATCCACCTCCATCGGAACTAATGCTCAATGCTCAATAGATGCCTGATGGTGGATAGATGCTCAATGCTCAATAGTGACTGTCAACAAGAAAGCCAAATAAAGGCAAAGCACAATGTGTGGACAGAGATCGACCGAAGGGCACAGCCACAGGTGTGATGGCCATTGGAGCAACACAAAGGGAGAGATGAAAAAGAAAGAGAAAAAAATAACTTTACATCAGAAGAAAGACAAACAGACTAAGTAGTTACTTGAAGTACGTAAGAAAGCAAAGACAGGAATAATTGTATAGCAGGTAAATGAGAAAGGGTGTCCATAAGGAGAACCAAGTACCCCAGGCGTGTTTGAGAGATGAGGAGCAGACAAAAAAATGTTGCACTTCAGAAAGATATGGACCATCTTAAAAGGGATTAAACTTTAAAACAAAGTGAGGGAATGGAGACACACCAGCATAGTACACAGACTGCAGCAATATAGAGGAGCCAAACAACAAATGTTCTAGATGAGAATTGTGGTTGGAAGTAATGTAGCGACTAAGGTCATAGGCCAATTCATGAAGGGAATGGCCGACGGCTGGAGCAATGGGATAGGCGGCTAAAGAAATGCTGCACAACACCATCGCCGCCAAGCACAACCGGTCAACAGTGATGCCTGCAGATGCGTGAGTAGAGGCCAGGGAAGATGAGGGAAAGGATTGGTTGTCTGTAAGACTCTGAGTATAAACAAAGCAGAAGGAGAACAGGAGAGAAGGACATCCTCATTCATAACATTACATCGACGCAAACAGAAAGACTGTGAACAGACATGAGGGTCGATGATGGAGAGACAGCAAAGAAAGGGAAAGGGCAAAGAAAACAGGGCAGGACTTGCAGTACAAGGAGGAGAAATGAGAGGAGAGCCAGGAAGGTGAGACAACAGAGACAAAGGAGAGCCGAACTAAATATACTGTAAAGTCATTCAGCAAGAGAAGAAAAACAATGGAAGATCTTACTGGAGAAGAACACAGAACAGCAGGTGGAGAACCAAGACTATTAGCTGAATTATGACCTGGGCCAGAACCTGAAAAAGACACATGAAGAAAATTGAAGAGAACACTGAAAACACACACAAAGAGCCATAGAGCGAAGAGAGTGGAGGGAAGAAACAACAAGATAACAGCATGGATGCTGCAATATGTCTGAGAATAAATCACATGGTCCGAACAGTTTAGGACTCATTTATCATTGCTACTAGATGGACAAATGTAAGGAAGCCTCACCCAGTAAATTCCTCAGAAATCGGCCATAGGAACTGTGCCTGTGCATTGTACTACCGCGACCGAACACAACTTGATTGTGCACACCCTGGCAAGTGCATTGAAATTGCCAAAATTTTAATAGACAGAATATTTGCCAAATGGAACCTTGCAATCCCAAATCCAGATCTATGTGAGGAACTGTCTTTGACAGAAGAAGAGCCCTACTTGGGGGCCTGCTGAAGATTTTGCAGTTAACCAAGAAAAATGTTCCACTTTTGGTCTGCACTTCTTCCAAATACTTATCACAATCATAAATTTAGACCGTATTTGATGCTCAATTCAGGAGGTTTCAACTACACACTGACAGATGAAAAGATCTGGAACTCTATCTGATCTGCAACACTGCAACGCCTGTCGTGAGAGCTCTTCTGGAAAAGCATATACAACACTTTCTGGGTGGGTGACTTCTGGTCCCACATTGACAATCTAGAGATATTTGGCACATGCCATGTTTGTGATATGCCTGAATCATTAGAACACATTGCTTTGAATGCACAGCACCAAGCCAAAAATTGATATGGGAACTGACAGAACATCTTTGATGCATGAGACATGATAGATGACCAACTCTGAACTGGGGCCTGATTTTGGACTGCAATCTTGTGAAATTTGAATCCGCCAGAGGATTTGTAGTGCCTTAAAAGGCCCAACTCTTTGCTATCTTAATCTCGGTTGCCTGGCATCTGATATGGAGCTTATGTGTAAACCGAGTAATTAAAAACCCTGATATGACACCCAGTGTTATGAGCATTCAGACCAATGGTTATGCAATATCAATGCAGCTTTACAACACGACCAAATTCTCACAGACAACATTAAATTTGGGTCACTCGCACTGAACAACCAATTAGCCCTAAACACCTCCGAAGTCCCACACTACAGTTTATATTGTATGTAACAGCATTCCCTCCTAAACACCTTCACTGGCAACAACTGGCTCAACTGGCTCAAAACCAGCAACACAAGTGGATGAGCTTGGAATGCTTCTGCAGACTTAGTTTCATTATCCCAGACGCTCCAAAAAAAAAAAAAAAAAAAGATAACAGCATGGGCTGCAGAAAGAAAATGGCTGGAAAGTGATGGTGAAAGGAACTCAGAGGAAGAGAAAATTGAGGAGGAAAACACATGGAGAACATGTGGTACAAAAGGAAAAGGGCTGAAAGCAAACAAAGAGGGCATGATACTCGTGCAGATACTGATACTGAATATGTAATATTTCACGTGACCTTGACGCGTTGATTCTGAGCCGAAACATCCAACAATAAGATCCTCAGCTGGTTGCTTTGCCCCAGAAACAGTTACTGGTAAAGCCAAGGTATTTATACATCACATCAGGCCTTTCTGGAGAGTAAGTCACAGGTTTGTTATCCTGTGACACCCATATAAAATCAATAATTTTAGATAGGGGCTTGATACTCTGGGAGTGCTACAGACTTGAAAAAAATGGCCAGGACTTTCAAGGGCACACAATATGGCAATTTGAACTCCCTTGGATCCATTTTCATCTTCCACAGGGTTCACTCATTTTTCTGTTGGCAGAATCCCAACAAAAAGGTACTGAATAATGTATCAGTGTTGTCTGCAGGCCTAAAAAATGTGGATTACATGAGAGGAAGCAACATTTCATTGTTGGAAAGGTTTGGCAGAGCTCCCAAGTTCAATTTGCATTGACATTATACTGTATGAGCCTGTAGGGGAGCAATAGTCACGGTCACGATGGCGCCGTTGTGTTGCCTTTTTTTCGTCGGGTCACTGTCACAATTGAGGTTGTTGCCTAAAAAATATTGTGACTTCAGGGTACAAAAATCCTGAATTTTTTCCAGGCATTAGAAAGAGTCCAGAATCTGAAAGAACTGTTAGTTCTTACTTTTGAGAGATAGATATGAGAATAGCCTGCCTGTACAAGCCCTGTGAATTGGGTACATTATTTTTTTGGTTGCCTTGTTAGGCAACGGTCACGATCACAGTGGGGGCCGTTGCCTGAAAAAAAAGGCAACGGCCATGTCACAGTCTGTGGGCCATTGCTCCCTTACAGGCTCGTACAGTAAGTGTGAATCTCAGATGGTTACAGTAGTGCTGCAGGCAGGGAAAAAAAACTTTCTGCATCCAAAGGTCATGAATTTCCAAGAACCCACTGTTGCCTTCAAGTTCATTCAGTGATACTTTGAGGGTAGAGCAGTATTGATTTATTTAGTCCACGCAGCCCAAGGAACTTGATTTGAAAGCACCACAGGCTGGAAAAAACTGCTTACCACATTGGAAATGGTCAGTTTTGAATACTGAGATTCTAATCCATCCTGCTTGTAAGGTAAACAAGCTACGAGAAGGTGATAAAGATGATATATCCAGGAAATTGGCCTGGGATCCAGAAAACCCAGGGAGTGTACAGGGACAGTGGATAGGGTCGACAAATGAGGACTGGATCAAATACTCCAGAGTAATTTGGAAGATAATGAAAAGACGTCGAGGTGAAAAGGAAAGAAAAGCCAAAATAAGAGAGCAGCAAGGATTGAACTCAAGGAAGAAAGAAAGCACAGACAGTAACCAACTGAGCCAAACCCGAAGTCACCCAACTCAGCAGCTACCTGCATAGGGTATTTTCATTTTTATTGACCACAGACATCAGTATTCAAGTGGGGACTGGCAACGCAAGGGGTTTTGATGGTGCTTACATAAAGCATCAAAGGTCGGAAAAGATAGCACAAACAGTCGGCCGTCGGTAGCGGTCCACGCAGACATGGTATCGTAAAATTGTGTATGAGAGAAACCTTTAGAATTGAATTATGAAGGGAATGTTAGAGGCCAAATTTTCATTTTGCCTCTGAATAATATTTCCACTTTTCAGGTCAATTTGTGTGAGAGTCTGAGAGACAAAAATACTAAATCTGCCTCTAACATTCCCTTTTAATTGACTATATAAGATGTCTGCAATTTTGTTTTGGGTCAAAAAGTCAATGTGGAAGGCCACACCGATGGCCGAAGAATAGCTCGAAATCAGTTTGATCACGGCTTAGGTAATCCATCAAACGCGTCGCGTCATGGTATTTTCCATGTAAAAGTCCTCTATTTCGCTTTGGGTTGCACAGGACCATTGATAAGGGGTCTATAGATGAATGGAGACAGGTATATGTATTTTATTGATAGTTCTGAACACACTCATGGTGAAACTATTATTTAAGAGGTCACTGGCTGTAGACAACAAGATGAGTGTTTCAGAGGGTGGGGAAAGCCCTCAACGTAATTAAGAGACCAAGGAAGGTTCATATATGACTTCTAGTCCTTCAAAAACTATATTCAACAATTAATGGATGGTAAACTTGAGGGGTATGACTTTCTATACATTTTCAAGACCAGTTTATTGCTGTCCTAAAACACTACTGCTAAAAAATCGGATTTCAATGAGGTCAGGAGTCCTTCATGTTTTGTGTGCCTCAGATTTGTTGCAACAAGCGTGTGGTGGCTCTGAAATGGATTTGCCATCGAAATCAAGCATTTGGCAGATGAACCAAATATCTGCAAACAGACATTTGATCAGGCCCAGTTGCCAGTCCCCAAACTGTATTGGGCCACGAAGAGAAACTTAAAGTCAAGGAGAAAGAAAGGACTCGTGCAGAAGCACGTACTGCAGAAGGAAAAGGGCTGAAAAGTAAGGAAGAGAAAGTTGAGGAGAAAAGAACACGTGGAGAGGAGAACACGTGCTGCAGAAGGAAAAGGGCTGACAGTGAAAGCAGGAAGAGAAAGTCAAGGATAAAAAACACGTGAAGAGAGGAACACGTGCTGCAGAAGGAAAAGGGCTGAAAGCAAGGAAGAAAGTCGAGGGAAAAAAACACGTGGAGAGGAGACACGTGCTGCAGAAGGAAAAGGGCTGAAACAGCGGAAAAAAGTTGAGGCGGAAAATGTTGAATGACCCTCACGGCATATCCCGACCGGCCCGACTCCTTCACCGCCTCCATCCCAATGCGGCCAACGACGCAATATATGTCTCAAATATTCGATCTTGTCCTCAAGAATAATAAGGGCTAGGGTTTATTCGTTCTCATGACCTTTCAGATGATTCACCTATGACTCAACGCAGTCCTCCAATTTATTCCGACTCATTCGTACTTGATTCGCACTTACCTTACTCGGTATTTTCCCCAACCCTTCTTCCCCAAAAATACGGTAGTGTAGCTTGTATAAATTAGCTAGTTACTGTTTGATTAATTCAGAATTCTCTCGCCCTTTTCGTTGTCTGACCGGACTCAGGCCCGTCCTCGAATAGGCCGATACCTCAAAAACGCATCAGCACGTGCATCAAAGTGACAACAAGTAACGACAACTTCAATCAAAAAGGGCTGAATCCTGATTCAAATTTTCGCGGACGCTGCCAAGAACGAGTCTAAATAAATTTAGGACTCGTAAAATTGCGACACGTGCAGTGTCGGAATTACGGCTCCGAACACTGTTTTCTTCGCCTCGCATGACTGCTCTCGCTCTAGCTCACCCAGTTCTTCGTCTTTCAACAACTTCCTGGGCTCTTTCTACTCCCACGATGCAGTGATACAATCCCTGATACCTCGGGTTGTCCATTGGCGCCACGTATCATGGCTATGGCCCGGAAACATTCTGACTTCAATCTCGAGTGGCTCAGGCTGGCAAGGCTCACAGCGTGCGACCCATGGATGCTATGGGTCTGGAATTTGGCATGGGTTTTTGAGACTAGGAATCCTCCACCCTCGTGTGTCCTCCAACTTTCTCTTCCGTAAATTCCCTTCTCACTGTTGCCCTTTACCTCAAACCACCCGAATCTGCTGTCCGAGACGTTTGGATTTTTTCTCGGACCTAGTGACACCTTGGAGTTGGGATGGACATCCTGGTATGTCGACATTCTTTGAAATGAACAATATATCCCTGATTTTGGGCCGCCGCAGTTACTGGGCCTGAGGAGGTGCCTGGGTAGTCGCGCCTCTGCGATTCGGCAGACTCTGCTGCCATCACACGTACATTTTTTAACACCCCCCATTGCTTGTATGTAGACCTAAACTATACAGAATGGTTCCTGGTCTGTCGTAGTATCATTCCTGAATGCGGTCGCCGCACGTCTGCGGCTGTCGAGCTCAAACGACGGGGTGGCCGGTTACCTTGTTATTGCCCGATTCGGGAACATCCGCAGAAAAAAATTCATCTCTCCACCAACACCTCATGTAAATTCGAGCAAATGGTCTGAAATGATTCATAGGATACCTGCCTTCGTCCCAGAACACACTGGATTGCATAGGCACAGTATGGCTCTCGAGAACAGGCAATAGATGCTAAGGTGGCCGGAATCCCGGTTGTTGATAGTACGCTTAAAGCCAGGATATCAAGCCGGCACGCCAAAAATACGATAGACGCCGAACAAGCGTCAGGTCGGTGGGGTATATCTTGGTGCAGCCTGCTAATGCTGTTATTCATAAGAAGCTCACAAGACGATGCACCATCTCTTCAACACATCCGCGGAGTTGAGCATCTATTCAGCTGTATAGATGCTCAATTCCCCGGATATAGCCGTAATATACATATTCAACGAACTGACCCAAGTGAAATATACAATCAGCTCAATTGAAATATACAATCAACCCAAGTGAATGAATTCACCAAGGCTGAGTGTGCGATACACTCAGCGCGAGTGTGATTTCTGCCGAATTTCAATCAACCTGAGTGTAAGATCACACTCGGGTTGATTGATACCCACACTCGGGTTGAGTGTAATCTCTCCCCAAAGTGACAGGACTTCAAATTGTGTGGACGACTAGAACCCGAGAGAAGACCCATCCCTGCACTACTCGTCCAGCAACTCAAACCATTCTGTGGATAATAAGCACAATCCCGCGCCGTTGCGAAGAAAATAAAAATACTTCGCTTCAACATCGCCCTCTCCGCCAACCCCGGCACCACACACTCACACATGGAATCCTTCACCACCCCGTCTGTCTGCATTATCGTGCCCTGCAAAATATCATACGTCAACTTCTCACTCTGCCGGTACTTCCGCGTCTTCAACATCCTCGCGGGTCGATTAAACAGCCCCAATTTCCTCTCGGGCTGTACCAGCAGCAGCGGGCTATTCACGTCCCCGCCCATCCCCATCTCCCGTCCGATGGAGCTGCTGCCCCCCAGCGGATCGCGGGGGGCCGTTCCCTCGTACAGGTCTGCGTATTTCCAGATGTGTTTGTGTTCCACTTTGGCGATGCAGGATTTGAGGGAGTCGACGGTGGCGGGTGGGGTTATGTGTGCGCGCTCGATGCGGCCGAGGGCGGTGTGGACGGAGTCGAACGCGGCGGATGAGCGGGTCTCGCCGTCACGGTTGTAGAGACGGTAGTAAACTGCCCGTAGCTGGTTAAACCGTGTGCGCGAGTTGAGATAGAAAACACACCGTATCTGTCGAGCGGAATCTCGCGACTCGCAAAGTCTTCGACCTCCGGTCGCGCCTTTCTCTCCTCAACACTGAGCTCCTCGAGGAAAAGAACCGCAAGTGGGTTTTCAGAGCTCGCGCCGTGCCTCCCATCCCCCGTCAACACAACCGCTGCGTCGTCTCTCATCGGCTCCGAGTCGTACATGCTCGCGTAGATCTGCGTCCCGCTTGTCGAGGTGATGGAAGCAGAGTCGGGCGTAGAGCTGGGCAGGCGAATTGTTGAGGTGATGGATTGGTAGGGACTGGGTGGGCTGGGACTGGATGGGTACGAGTCGTTTGGAATTCTGTTGGAAGTAATTCTGCTTGCAGTGCAGGAACTACAGTTGCAGGTGTTTGATTGGTATGAGCTGGATCCATACGAGTGGTATGTGCTGGACCGGTAGTCGGATTGAGATGTAGTGGACGATGGGGACGCGAGACTAGTACTCTCTGCCCGATGAATGGAGGGGGGTCGAACAAGTTTCCCATTGCGTACAGACACAGACCTCATCGGTGATGACATTGAACCGAGAAGCCGACTGAGTCTTCGCGTTCCGGATGGTGATGTACGAGACGACACCGATGACGGCGCCGAGGGTGAAGATGGCGACGATGGCGACACCGGCAGCGCCTTCGGGGATTCCTCCACCAAGATTGTTCGATCGGGAAGGCCTTCCGCAGCTAAGATTCGGCGCATCAGCATGCCCGCAAGATGCGGTGGCGGCACTGAGCGTGCGAGTATGCAACCGACGAAGGGGTCTGGGCGGCTGGCTGCTGCTTTGACGGGGACTGCGCCACTGGGCGTGTATATGCGATAATGGACTGCGTCGACCGCTTCAGCGATAAGATCAAAGACTGAGAATTTGTCTCGCACCGGCGTAGTCGGGGGCGGTGACCAGCGAAGGCGGGGCGGGCAACGGCGGTAATGGCGCGAATCTGTAGGATGGAGGCGAAGAGACCGTGCGCGTTGACACCGAGTTGGCCGACGACCCGGAACGCATACTGGACGGAACCTCAGATCTGTAGGATGGAGGCGACGAGCCTGTGTGGGTCGATACCGACATGAGAGCTGTGGTGGGAGAGAACAAGCGCACGCTGATATCAATCCAGCACGCGGCCTCCCTGAAGACGGCGCTTAAGCAAGAATAGGCGCCGATCTCGAACGCCACAAGAATATAACTGCAAACAGAACAACGACATAAAGGCAAGACTGGGTTGGCGGTCGAAACATGACCAAGTCTACAAGTACTTATGTAATAAGTTCTCGTTCTTTTCTAAAGCAGAACAAAAAACCTAGTCAGACATCCACACGCGTTCCCAAGGGAACTCCAGCTGCTCTGCAAAATGCGGTCCGCAGTCGCCTAGAAAATTGACCGAAGAAGTTTAGGGAAAAAGGGCGGGAGGGCAGCACAGAGAAAGTTTAGTGAAGCCGTTCGGAATGCAAACCCGCGAAATTGGACTTCGAGACCTGCGGAGAGAGGCGGATGAAGAAAAGAAGGGGCTATACGGAATGTTTCTTCGCCAGTGCGGCAGGAGGGCAGTTGTCAGTTCAGATTGGGGCCCCCACGCGACATTCCGCGGGAGATACCTTATGGTACCGTTTTAGACGAAGTTCTTGGAATAGGGAGAAGATCACCGGGGGCTTTGTTTTCAGCGCAAGAATAGGAAGGATCGGTTTGATGGAGGGATATTTCGGAACGATGCAGAGTCTCGGTGGGCGAACAGCATAGTAGACAAAGTTTGCGGGTGAGTGGGTGCATCATCCAGATCTGCAGAGAGGATGCCACGACCGCAAAATTGCCAGAGAAATTATGAACGAATTAACGAGAAAGATTTTGGAGAGTAGTGATGGTGGCGAGAAGGTTAAATATCCCTCGAGGATTCTTGGACGTGCGAGTCCCGAGCGACATTGGCCGACGACCGTATAGACGCTTGCGACGGATCTTGAATTGACCATTAACAGTTAAGCGAGAGTCAGGGCGATGCTTGTCGAACGTGCGGACATAGGCGAATGTCGCGCATATAGAATGGACGGAGCATGTATATGAAATGGACAGCATCATCTGCCAAGGACAGCGCGGCGCTCGGGCATTGTGACTCGACGGGCGACGGGGCGTCGGCCGATGTCAGCGGCGGGTGTTTTCAGCAGTCTGAGCAAACTCCAGGTACACAGCGGTTTGTGGATTCTTGCAGTGGATTCCGCTGGATGGAAAAGGATACCACGGAGGAAAACGGGACGAAGGAAGGAACCGGCCGAGGAAAAACTGATTCCCCGCACAGCTTTTACGTCATGATTTATAATACATAATTAAGATCCGAAATCAGCGCTTCAAAAGGCTCTTCATTCCTCCACTCCCAACTCGACTGTCTACACTCTACACCGACCTAAACATCTCACATAAATCTACAAATGTCGGATCGCTCTACATCGCGCGGTCGCGATGCCCTGGTGCGTTCCTTGACTTGTTTATTTTGTTGCCCCTCTGACATGTTTTTCTGTAATTTTTCGTCTTCTTTCTCTGCCGGCTTTCTTGGAAACCGTAGACTTCCTCAGGTCGTGGCGGACTAGGCAACATACGGCCATCTTCCACCTCCCGGGACCGCCCCCTCGACGGCCCTGACGACTTTTCAAGCACACGCGGGCGCGAGCCCGCGGTGGCGATCACAGAGATCCGTTCCACCGGCCGCGGCGGCGCGGGAAACTTCCGCTCCCCTTCGCGCGACGCCGCCGACAACCGCGACATCCGCGGCCAGCGCGAGGCGGACCTTATCCGTGCGCACGAGGCGCACGAGAAGGACGCGGTGTTTTCCACGGGGCGCGGCGGGATGGGGAACATGACCCGCTCGCCTTCGCGGGGCCCAACTTCGCCGTCGCCGCTGGGGCCCTCGCGCGCCGAATCGATCTCGAACTCGGAGGGATTGGTGCATGGGCAGGTCCACTCGAGTGGGCGTGGTGGCGCGGGGAACATCGTCCCAGGACCGGCCCCCGCCTTCGAGCGCGGGCGCACCGCAGCAGTTGATGGAGTGTGAGTGTTTTCCCTTTATACTTCCGCCGCACCCCACGAATTTCTACCTGCTATTCCGATTTGATCTCTTTCATCCCTTATCGCATCATATTCATCCCCCATTGCAGACACTCCACGGGCCGCGGCGGCCTCGCGAACCTCACCGCGTCGCCCGCACCGCCGCCCGACCACCCTGTGCACCACCCCGGCGCGTACGAGTCGTCCGGGCGCGGCGGCGCCGGGAACATGTCCCGCGAGGCGAGCCGCGAGGGGAGCAAGGAGCGCAGCGCGAGCAAGGACCGCGCCGGCGGGATCGCGGGGCTGTGGAACCGCATGCACCCGCACCACGCGCACCCCGAGACGATTCAAGAGGGCGGGCAGCCGGTCGGCGCAAGTGGTGGCGCCGCTGTCGGCGTTGGTGGGCGTGGCGGTGCCATATAGTCTCACCGGCGCCACTACATGATGAGGACGGATCCGTCCCCAACTGGACAATCGCAAAAGGATAAATATGTATATGTTCATTCCATCCCTCTTTTTCCTTTGTCGTTCTACCTGCTGTTGTATAATTTCGACGACGTACGTACATACAACCATTAATCTTCTTCTCCCATTTCGTTCTCCGTACTATTATAGTTACTTATCGAACATCTAAGGCCAGGATAGACCTGGTCTTGGGTGGTGGGGATGTAGTCTAGCCTTACCGTCTGCTCGACCAATGTATTCTTCATTGACTTCTTTCGCCCATGAAAAGAAAGGGCTGTGGCGGTGAGTGCTCGAGTTTAGGTTGTGGGAATTGCTTATCATGAACTGCAGGTCCGGTTTGAAGTTTCACTTTTCAGAGGGTCCGTCGTGACAGGGTGTGTCGTACCCCGGTCGGCACACGTCGGCACACCCAGACGTCGGCATACTATATATGTCGACGTGTGTCGACCTCTGCCGTCTTACACTCACCTCGCGAGCGCATTCGGATACACCTAGCTGCACATGTTTTGTGACGTGTAGAGTATTGGCAGAGCTACTGAGAGTACGCGGATCCTGCATGGGGCCCTACAATTACCGTTTTCTGCCAAACATTCTTGTAAGTAACCACCACTCACTCCACCTCTCCTTCGACATGGCCCAACGGTGCTCTGACGACAGTAGTCCAGGTCCCGGCTTGGATGCACAGGGTGGAAACATGGTAATGGCCGCAGAAGAGGCGATACGCCGGCAAATCCGCCTTGAATCCGCCTAACACAATGTCGGTGTCACTCGCATGACGCGCGCGAGGATATCCTTAGGGACGACTTGAACCCTGAAAAATATGATCCAAGTCAGCTGAAATAGCAGAAAACGCACGGATCGCTGTGCGGTGTGTGGTGCTCCTTTGCCGTATGTATTTGCGTAGGGTGGTCCGGCAGCAGATTTAAGTACACGATGTGCTGAAGTCTTCCGATTGCGCGTGCTCTGGTCGTCCAT
Source organism: Mycena maculata (assembly GCA_029448575.1). NCBI lineage: Eukaryota > Fungi > Basidiomycota > Agaricomycetes > Agaricales > Mycenaceae > Mycena > Mycena maculata. The sequence continues at coordinate 110,484 of JARJLG010000059.1, read as the reverse complement.
TGCTTTAAGCCTCCAGATGCCACGGGGAGGGAAGAAGAGGGAGGAGAACATGGGTCTGAGAGGCCATCTGACACCGACGAGCAGGGTCGATGGTAGAATATCTAAGATAACATTTTACTTGTTGGCTTGCGGACTTTGTGTCAAGTTCCGGTGTTGTGCGAGCTCGACGCGAGTCGACGCGTCGCGTCTCCATGGAGGTATTTAGCCGGGACATTTATACGTAGCACGCCACGTGTATTCCTTACCCGTTTGCCAACGCTCGTCTCAGTCCTCCCCGCCGTCAAGGTTCCTCAGCCTGAGTTTAACAACCAGCGGAGGCTCGACACAACGAACGGGAGTCGCCACTCTAACCGGGGCCGTCACCTTAACCGGGACGTGACGAGCACGGGGTTTGAAGGCCACCTAGGCTTTTGACACTTTGTTCACTTGTTGCAAAAAAATAAAATGTCAGATAGCGATACCCGCTCAGAATTTTTTCGTTTTTCCGACCTTGTCGTTTTTTAAAAGCCCGATGAAGTCTCCACAATCACTTCTAAACTTTCGGAACGAAAATCATGCACAAGATTGAGATAATAATAAAGCAGGCCAATGGTTTACTGGAGCTTGAGGAAAGGGTCAAGGACAGAAGAGGCGTAGGCGTAGGACGGACGTCTCAGGAATGGTACAAGCTCGTGAGGAATTCCCCACGTAAACTACTGTTACTAATTTACCAGTCAATAAGAGTCATAACTCAATGCTCTACGGGTTTCTTGAGTGTTCCATAATGTTCCCGAGTCCCCATCGCCGAGATGCCGGAGCCTCCGAGTCGATGATGTGCCCGAGTGCTCATACACCAATATTTGTAGCTCTTAACAGAAGAAGAACTTGTGTATGTGACAGAGGCTGTGTATGCAGCAAGGTCTCCCGGCAATCCAGCACGGGAGAAGATGCTAATTGTGAGCGGAGATCTCGATCCAAGTTAAACTGATTTCGGATATGGGAGCTGTTCAGGTATATTTGGAGAGGATCTTTCTGATGTAGTGACGGACGGCAGAGGAGATAGAATGGGAGAGCAGGAGAACTCTTCCATCAACACCCATGCACAGATTTTTCCTGACAGATGATATCCAGACCTTCTAGAGCGGAATTCACAGCCCGTACAAAGACTCTGCAGGTCTCTAAAGGCTCTCCCTCCACCCAACACACTTGTTCCCAATGTGCTCCCCTCCTTCCACCCTCTTCGCCATCCTGGCGGCCCTGCTCATGTTTGCACCAGTCTCGTTCACCACCTGAGCACCAGACAAAGCAGCCCAGATCAACTTCTTTTCGGATGCAGGTTGCACTGCGTATACCAGCGAAGTGGCCGCCTGGCGGACAGTGTCGCCCCTGGTCGGAGGGATCGGGAACACGGCCACGATAGTGCAGTGCTTCAACCTGAGCATGCCCAGCAACTCGCTGTCCATCGCCCCCGTCAACATGTGGTTCCAGGTTTCTGGCACCATGACCGAACCCCCTGCTGCGGTTGGACAATGCACATTTTGGGACGATTACGGCTGCTCAGGCAACAGTGACTCGTCCACCTATTTCCCGCCTGATGGTACCTGCGAGTCCAAACCATCTTCGTCACTTAGTTACTTCGCTTAGGAATGTGAAAGTTCGTGACTTTGATGGGAATGTGTGAAAGTTCGTCATATTGCCTGGTTTCTGTGAAAGTTCGTCAGTTTGTATTCCGGGCTTGTCGAGCGGCAACTCTTCGGCACATCATGGAATGATGGGAATCCTCAGTTGCCGAAATGGCTGGTTAGGTTCGGTTAGAGGTTAGAGGTTAGTGGTTAGTGGTTAGTGGTTAGTGGTTAGTGGTTAGTGGTTTGGGTTAGTTGGTTAGGGTTAGTGGTTAGTGGTTAGAGGTTAGTGGTTAGTGTTAGCAAGGGATCTATATAAAAAAACATGCCCGGCCTTGCTGAAGGAACAATGATGGCCGATGTTCCGGGTTTCTGAACGTGCCGCGTAAAACTGACGAACTTTCACAGAAACCAGGCAATATGACGAACTTTCACACATTCCCATCAAAGTCACGAACTTTCACATTCTTAACCGAAGTAACTAAGTGACGAAGGTGGCTACGACTCGGTACCTGCCTGCCTGCGATTAGTATGGATGGCAAGCTTTGGAAGACCGCTAAATGCTTCAGCGATAATGGTGCTAGTCCTGATTCAAGTACAAGTGTAGGCAGGAACGGACTGTCTGCTAGTGTAGCAACACTCTCCTCAGAAGCGTGCGCAATCATTTTCGAGGCATGCACAAGCGCTAAATGTTGAAATGAAATTAGTCTGAGTTCACGTCCAAGTGTTGCTGGGAGCGACCAGCGAGTGTAACAGTGCTCTCCTCAGAAGCATGCACAATTATTTTTGGGGCCCACAGGAGCGCTAACCGTTGAATTGAAATTAGTCAGAGTTCAACTACAAGTGTCGCCAGGCACGGAAGATCTACAGCGCTCTTCTCAGAAACGTGCGCGATGATTTTTTGAGGTTGAAGTAGCGCTAAATGTTGCAACTAGTCCGGGTCCAAGTACAAGTGTCGCCGGGAGTGGAACACCAGCGAATGTGACAGTGCTGTCTTCAGAAACATGTGCTATTATTCTTTGAGGTCAATTCCTGATTTCATATTTGTCACCCAGACCTTCAAGTTCAGGCACAGGCTCCGCGGCCAGGAGCAGTACAACCTCTCTCCAAGTAGCGGGATCCTCCACACGAAAGTGAGTATATTTTGATATGACACATCTTCTATCTTGAGCTTTCACAGGAAGCCAATACCCACGGGATCGGTCGCGGGGATCATCACGGCCTTAGCCATATTTTTCCTCGTGTTGTAGGGGCTATTTTTATTTATTTCTACTTTACACCTTTTTTGCTTAGCTGAAAACGAGTAGCTACATTTCAGTATATTCCCAGACATGTGTCTTCTCTAGGTGATCTTATCTTATCTTATCTTATCATCTCATGCTCAACTTGCAATTGGTCGCGATATATTCAACTTCCTCGACAACTTTTACCCGGCGTTGAGGCCGTAGGTGATACCATATCGCATATCGACCCCACATACTGTTGCCATATATTCTCGATGAACAGAGTGATCCGGATATGCAGCCTCGTGGCTTGCCTCATTATGCCCTCACCATTAATTACAGTGCGGAGAGAACTGTTGAGGAGAGGCTTTGCCTTTCCTGGCGTTTGGCGTCCAGTTCCTTATACGGAACGTTACTATTTTATCTTATTATTCCATTTCACTTATTTGATCTAATTACAATTGTAGCCGCCCTATATAATGAGGCGGCCCCTCTCTGACGACCCTCAGTCTCCACTACATCCGTGTGCGACTGAGGGTACATCTTATACCTGCATTTACCTCTTACAGGCACTTACCTTACCTGTAGACAATATTCTTACGTTGTAAACTCTATAGGTTAATACTACTGAGTCTCCACTACATCCGTGTGCGACTGAGGACAATATTCTTACATTGTAAACTCTACAGATTCGCAGTCAGAGCGTTTTACGGCGGCCTGTCCCTGAATCAGTATTGCTAGGGAGCAACACACGGACCAGACTCACCCCCCCTTCTCCCCAATACTACCCCTATGTTGAATTCGATGATTACCATCCTCCCTGCTGAGAAGCAGCTCGACGGCCAGAACTGGGGCTCCTTCCACGACAGCCTAATTAGTCTCGCACGCGGCAAAGGATATGAGGGTTACATTACCGGCAATATTCCTCGCCCCAGCACGCCTCTTGGCCCCTCTACTGCCGGGGTTGCGACAAGCATCTACAACCCGAGCATCTCAACTGTCGGAGGCCCAACAGCGTCTATGGCGGATTCGATCACCCCTTCCCAGGTGGAATGGGACCTGTGCGATGGTCAGATGGGTGCTATGGTGTACCAGAACGTAAAGGACCCCAAGGCCACATTCACTTTGCCCATGGTGGTGTACGCAATGTCCGTCTCCATCCCCGAGGACCTTGACGAGGGTGCATCGCGTGTTTGCTCATCGGGTGCGGACGATAACAATCTTCTCAGGCTTGGACGTGGAGGGGCAGGAGCTCCTGTTCTAAATGAGATTGTTATTTGTTCCAAACCTGATGTAGTAAATTTACCGCCCAAAATATATGCTGCGCTTGCCTTCCATGTCAACATGCCGGGGTGGACTTACACGTTCCTAGACAGCGGGGCGTCAGAGCACTGCATCATCAGCCGCAGACGGTTTGTCACCTATGAACGGATGGTTATTGAGGGTTCCACGGCGGTCAAGGGCGGAGGCTTCACAGTTGCCGGAAAGGGGCTAGCCGAGCTGATGGTGCGAATTAGCGATGGATCAGTTCACAAGGTCCGCTTCGAGGCACTGCATTGCCCCGGATTTGCGATGAACTTGATCTCCATCCCCACATTTGATACCCGAGGATTTCATGGGGAATGGGGATATGGGAAGCTGTCCGTACGCGACCAGGCCGGGAAGCTTCTCATGGACGGACCTCTGGCTAAATGCATAGGAAGCCAGAGGTTATATGACGTAGAAGTCGTTGATGACATCGACGGCCAGCGTCCGCCTGTCGCTGCCATTGCATGGCGCGACCGAAACCAGCCCACAGACTTGGAGGGCTGGCATCGACAAATGGTACATGCCGACGTATGCCAGATCGAAAGAATGGCATTGAAGGGATTGGTCGATGGTCTGGTGATCACCCGCAAAATGTTGCGTGGGATGTGCGAAGACTACATTCTTGGGAAGCAGGACAAGGTGCCATTTGATGATGTTGTAACGCACGAAACGGAGCTGCTTGAACGCATGCACGTCGACCTGTGGGGCAGGCGCGAACACCGAGCTGGTCCGGGGCTGTATACATGATGTTGGTATCAGACGGAGGGACATCGCTCAAGTTTCCGTTGCTTCTGACGAACAAACGGAAGGAGACCACGGCGGAGGCATTTGAGGCGTGGATTGTCGAGGCAGAGGTCCAGACGGGGAAGAAAGTGAAGCGGGTGCGCGTGGACTTGGGCAGCGGGTTTGACAACAAAGTCTTTTGCGTGTTATGCACTCGGCGGGGTATCCTAATCGAAGTCGTCCCAAAGGACTCATCATCAGTGAATGGCCATGTTGAATGAGGAAACAGGACAGTGGTAGAAGGAATGCGTACCCAGCTCATTGACACCGACCTTGACCATCGTTTCTGGGCGGAAGCCGCTACAGCCCACTGCTACGTCCACGGTTTCATCTCTTTGGCATGCCACCCAGACGTTATCCCCTGGGTCGCCTGGTTTCGTCAAAAGGATGCTGATGGGAACCTCGTTAAGCTGAACGTGTCACACTTGCGCGTGTGGGGGAGTCGGTGCTGGGTTAAAGACCTGGATCATGTCGAAGGCAAATTAGGCAAACAGGGCTGGGAAGGTACAATGGTCGGGTACATGGGGCCACGCGGATCGCGTCTATGACCCGGTTCATCACCACATCTTCTCTGTGCGGAACATCATCTTCGAGGAAGGTGAACCGCACCAAACCCGCCCCAAAGGCACTGACGACAGTGCCCAACTGCCCCACAGCCTTCGAATTTTTGAAGATAGCTTACCTTCCGACGATGAGACAGTCCCAGAACCCCCCAACCACGGTGAAGACATGTCCCATGCTCCTGCTCCTAAATCTACCACCATTCCCGACCTGCCTCGTCGCACTGGACGCGTACCGAAGCCCACACGTGCCATCCTCGAGATGGAGATGTTTCACCACGAGGAGGAACAAGCGAAGTTAGCCTGCGAAGACTGGGCACACGATTGTGCATGCCCAACAGCAAATGCGGTGGATATTGATTGGATGGGCTTTGACGATGTGCTTCTTCGTTCTCCCTGGGCATTCGCGAGCACAGTAAAGGGGATGATACCCCGCTCGTATCGTGAGGCGATGTGAGAGCCGGAAAAGTGGGGGCCGGCTATGCAGGCAGAGTTTAACCAACTCGTGCAGCGCAGGGTGTGGAAACTGGTCGACCTACCGGAAGGCCAGCATGTGATTGACAGCATGTGTGTTTATGACCTGAAGGTTGATGGTAGAGGTGATACGGTGAGGCACAAGGGGCGATACGTGGCACGGGGTGACGAGATGGTCGAAGGCCGAGATTTTGAGGTGAAGTGGGTGATGGTGGCATGGATGGAGTCAGTGCACATGGTGTTTGCGGTGGTGGCTGTAAAGCACTTGGTGGTCCGGTAGTAGGATTTCTCCGGGGCCTACCTGAATGGGACGATGGACCGCCTGGTGTACATGAAACAGCCAACAGGGTTCACGAAGCAGGGGGAGGAGGACAAAGTCTGTCTGCTCCTGTGACCGCTGTATGGACTGGTTCAGGCAGGCCACATCTGGTATAAACTCTTGGCCGAGGGTTATTGCAACCTGGGTTACAAGGAGAATGCGGCAGATCCCTGCATCAGGACACGTCAACGAGGCGGTGATTATACGCTCACCTCCACGCACACAGACGACGTCTTGGGCGTATCATCTTTGGAGGCAGAGAGCCGTCATGTCGTTTGATGAGTTCGCAGCCAAGTGGGACTTGGAAGGAGGTGGATGTTGCATTGCTGTTGGGGTTGACCGTCGAAAAGTTAAGCGACGGATCAATTGCACTTTCCCAGACACAGTACTTCGAAAAGGTCCTGGATCACTTTGGCTATGCTGATCTATCCCCACTGTCAGCGCCACTTCCCGCCGGCTATCAGATCGCCGCCTCGCCTAATCTGCTTCCGCTCGAAGACGCCGTCTTCATGAAGGACAAGCCGTTTCACCCCATCTTGGGCACTCTGGTCTGGGGGAGCTCCGGGACTCGTATCGACATCACCTACACTTGCTGTGCCCTCGGCCATGTTCAGTCTAATCCGGGCCCAGAACACTGGGAGCTCCTCATTAGAGTTCTTCGTTATATCAAGGGCACGTTGGACTACGGGATTCGATATTCACCATCCACGTTGGACACGAACACCTCGGGTTCCGGGCTTAAACTGGAGGGATTCGTAGATTCGGACTGGGCGGGCTGTGTGGATACACGCCGCTCAACGTCTGGTTACATGTTCTTTATGGGCGGTGCTCCCATGTGCTGGTCGTCGAAGAGACAGGCAGTGGTGGCCCTCTCTTCAACTGAAGCTGAGTATATTTCACTCGCCCAGGGTGCGCAGCAGTCCAGTTGGATGAAGAACTGGCTTGCTGGTGTCTTCCTACCCCAGGAACTCCCTCTTAGCCTCCGCGGAGATAACCTTGGCTCAATCAGCCTCACGGAGACGATGAAAGGGCATAGCCTCTCGAAACACATTGACATGTGTTGGCACTTCATTTGGGAACGCATACAAGACAGGGAGATCATGATTTCATCCGTTCCGGGGAAGGAGAACATCGCCGACATCCTGACGAAGGCTCTCGCTCGCCCGGCTCACGAGAAGTTCGTTACCATGCTGGGTCTCAATTGGAAGAGGAGGAACACTGTCCGCCAGGGGGAGTGTTGAGGAGAGGCTTTGCCTTTCCTGGTGTTTAGCGTCCAGTTTCTTATACGGAACGTTACTATTTTATTTTATTATCCTGTTTCACTTATTTGATCTAATTACGATCGTAGCCACCCTATATAATGGGGCGGCCCCTCTCTGACGGCCCTCAGTCTCCACTACATCCATGTGCGACTGAGGGTACGTCTTATACCTGTTACCTTACCTGTAGACAATATTCTTACGTTGTAAACTCTACAGGTTAATACTATTGAGTCTCCACTACATCTGTGTGCGACTGAGGACAATATTCTTATGTTGTAAACTCTACAAGAACAAAATCAGGCCGATGATGTCCTGGGATATGAGGCTTGTGGCTTGTGGGGTGGAGTACAACCTATGAGCTCCCGAGACGAAGCGTGATGGGAACACCTGGGAACACCGTTGTCCACGATCGAAAGCAGTGCTACCGTGTAGGGTCTTGCTTATTTTTGGTTTATCCACAGGCTGTTTATAAACGTGGTTATAAACCACTCGCCAAAATCGCTCTTGGAGCAGCTCGAAGGGGGGTCAAAGAACATTTTTTCTCCGGGGTGGTCTGGTGAGATGAATTGGAGCTTCCTTTGGCAAAGGCTGATATCGGAGCACACCAACCAAGGATTTCCCTCATTCTTGAGATTCTTTTGATGCTGACAACTCAATTTCATGAGGCCAGGGATGGTTTTTCATCCTTGCAGGTCAGAGGCACAGACCCAAGGTGTTATATACCGAGCTGGTTGGACCTAGGATGAGGGGCCTGAGGACCGGAGGCTCCAGAAGGCCGGAGGGCCTGGAAATGGTCCGGTGAAAGGGTTGCTCAGGTTCAACGGTCTAAATATGCAACTGCCAAAATCCCCCCTATTGAACGACTGAGTTACACCTAACTCACAAAGTGCATGACTAAACCGACGATAGACAGACTCCAACACCAACACACTCCCTTAATGACCATGATGCACTGACAAGATTCAGGTCATTTTGGACACAAGTATAGGTCCAAGGAAACCATGAGTAAACGTATTTGCCACGAAAGTATTCAATTCCCGTTCCCCCAAGGATGGCTAAGTCTCAACTAGCTTTCTCGAAGTGGTGTTCAAGACACAACCTGAATTTTTTGGTTGGTTCCCAACGTGGATTTAAGTGTCCCAGCTATGCAAAGATAATGGCTGTGAACCGGCTTGGTTTTGTGGACTATTAATCCGGTGGGCTGTTTAGACCTGGTTGATTGGTTCGCGCCCCGTAACTATGGCTCACGCCCCGTAACAATGGCTCGCACCTCATACTATGGCTCACACCCCGTAACTATGGCTCGCGCCCCGTAACTATGGCTCACGCCCCGTAACAATGGCTCACGCCTCAAACTATGGCTCACGCCCCGTAACTATGGCTCGTGCCTCAAACAAAGTCTTATTCCAAAACCGCACTTAAATTCCAAGGCTATTTGACAGCCAAAGATTCAAGCCCAAATGTCGACTCTGTGCGCAAGGGCTTTATTGCTCCTCACTCTCTGGGTCTAGTTCAGTCCTTTTGTTATTCCAAAACCAAACTTGAATTCTGAGGCCCGTTCACAGCCAAAGAGTCAAGCCCAAATGTCGACCCGTGCACAAGGGCTTTATTGCCCCTCACTCTCTGGGTCTAGTCCAGTGCCATCCGCCCTGGTTCTGCCCTCCTTATATACTGTACAGAAACTGTTGCATATGCGTGATTACTAGGCTTCGGGTATTCTACTTAATTAATTAGCCTGTGATCGGTATCAGCTGTGCACGCCCTGGTGTTCCTAGCCTCCTAAATGCTTGTATAATGACTCCTTCAACCCCTCATGGATTAGGGGTTTATATGTTCAAATATCCCCTGAATAGGGTAATTGGCCCATATCTTCTTCTATGGTCTGTTCCCCAACTTCTGGTATCGCTAGTTGCATAATATAGGTTGTTCCCTTTCCAATGATACCCCAGATGTCCTTAATCGACATCCAGGAATACACAGTACATGCCTAATCCTGGTTGGCAGTTTATCCAGTGATCGACAACCCTTTGTCGATCAGGGGATTATATGCTCCACTATTCCCCTAAACAGGGTAATTGGCTCATATCTTCCTCTGTTGTATGTGCCCCGACTTCTAGTATTGCTAGTTGGATAGTATAGGTTATTCCCTTTCCAACGATACCCCAGATATCCTTAATTGACATCCAGGAACACATAGCATGTGCTTAGTCCCGGTCTGTGGCTTATCGGGTGATCGCGTCCTCACGGACCTGGTGTTTAAAATAGCAATATTGAGTCTAGGCCTTGATCCTGTGACTTGTCGTGTCGTGTTGGATAAGCCAAAGTTGTGTAATCAACTCAGTGTTTCCTCCCGAATAAGGTTCCCAGTGTCCCAATAGATGTCAGAGGTGGATATTATGATTCTCCCTTTGGTAGTGAGCATTGTGGTTGCCTTCCCACATATAGTGGGTGTTTCAGGACTTTGATATTTGGGCTTCAAGCCTTAATCCGGATCTGACCCCTAGTGATCCAAGGGTGCTGTCTCCTGGAATAAGCCATAGGCACCAGTGTTTAGGATGATAATGCAATATGGCTCTTGGTTGCACGTTTGGAGCTCACGCCAACCACTGGATGAGCGCAGAATGGCATGCATTTGTAAAATTTGAGGTTTCGCAAATTTCGCGGCTTATCACCAGAGTGGTATAAAGATGGATCACAACACCACAGGGGGTCAAGGGTGAGCGAATATCCTGACCGGCAGGTATTCTGGAAGTCAGAATACCGGAGATGAACAAAGAGAACAGAGTCGACACAGTGCAAGGAGACAAGCCAAGCAACGTTAATAATCAAACTGACGTACAAGACATATTAAAGACATATTTATACTAAGTAGCTAATTGTATTCCATAAAAGGAAGGAGGGTGGTTCTTAACAATAAGAAAAGTCGTGAGGACTGATGTTAAGTCGTAGGACAATAAACGAGAAGACGGAAAGACAGATAAACGGGAGACGCTCAGTAATCCTTTATTGCGTAAAAACCCGATGATACCGGATCGTCCAGAGGCTCCGGTATATGACCGGAGCCTTGGAGCCTACCGGAAGTACCAGAAGGTCAACGAGAGGGCTGGGTATGCTGCATGGATATAACACAAGGCAGATTCATAGGTCCAGATACAAAGTAAATTTCAAGTTCTTGGCTCACCCGTCTCCACAGCGAGACCCTCGCAGTAAATTAAAACCAGGCTGTTTCTCCCAAATTAAAAACCAGCTGCAGGTTTATAAACGTGTTTACAAACGACAATTAAAAACAAGACCCTCGTGCTACGTTTAATCAAAAGTTGCAGAGCATCATTGTTAACTCCGTAAGTAAGTAGTCCGAACTGCGCCCACTTGAAGTTTCCTGCCATGAATCACCTCGTTATTCTCGCACTTTGGGCGCCCAAGTATCCTCCTTAGCGTGCACATCCTTTCTGCATATCATATTTTCTTGCCACTGTTCAGCCACCTCATTTGATGTTGCTCTTGATTGATGCGCCCAAGATGCACAAACCGCCAGTATCAATTAACTCGAGCTACATCTTGCCTCGCTGGAAAGCGAGGATGTCGTGCTGTTCCATCAGCTCCTGCTCCGCCGGAAGAATTCTCTTGCAGAGTGCATGAGAGTCAAGAAACAAGCATACTAGATGTGGGGCGGACTGGACACTTATGATGCTGTACAAAGGAGCCAGAACTGAGAAACCACTGCCATTCAGATGTAGTTCCAAGAACTTGTGAACGAAAGCTAGCACCACAAGCGCTCATATACAAATCCAAGCCAGAACATTCCACTGATTTTCTTATGGAAACGTATACTGGAACGTAAAAGAGGTAGAACGATCATTATGCAGAATTAGACCGAGGTGGTGGTCAAAAAGAAGGCATTTGGCGCTTGGCGCTTATTTTTTGAAAAGGGCCGGTGAATCTGCAGTGATGTATTTGGCTTGGCTTGCAAGCCGGGGCTTCACACCGGAGAGTGGCAAATTTAGGTGCAACTGATGTTCAATCTGATGCCCCAAGTATCAAATTACCGAAAATGAGGGCCGAAATTGAAGCCCTTTTTCATAGTCTCAGTACAACCCATATCGTTGTTTGAATTAGTCAAATGAGACGATGATCTGGGTACATCAAAACCTGGTTGAAATTGTATGGGTCAGATTACAAAAGAGACCAGCTCAAACCAATAACCTAAACTAGTGGTTTGGTGATTTGTTTCTCACCAAACCTCAAGTTTGGGCCTGAAACTTACCCCAGAGGGATTGTGAACCGAAAGAATTGATTTCAGTAGCACTGAAATCTGTTTGTTGGCAGGGGGTCCGAATTTCGGCGGGACTGAAATCAATTATTTCCTCTAACAGTTCAGGCAGAGTGGAAAATCAAGCTCTGCATTTCTAGAGGAATGAAATGGTTAATGATACCAGTACTTTTGGAGGCCTGTTTGACTCATACTTGTTGTAACCTGATTCAAAGTGCTTGAAACCCATTCCAGCAGTGCAGGTGAAATCAAGTATTATTCAATGAATATGAAGTGCAAAATCAGCGGGACTGAAACCACTAGAAAGAGGTTCAATTTCAGGCTAATATTTTGTGCAATGTGAGATTTTGGTCCTCGGATTGCACATCAGTTGCACCGAAGTTAGCTAATTTTCGGTGTGCTTTAGCTGGACCACAGTCAAGCCAAAGGCAAAAGCCCTGGACCGGGGCTTGGCTTGGCTTGGCTTTGGCTCAAGCCTGGCTTCGTGAGATTTTTTTTCTTCTGCCGGTAAGGGACATCCAGGAGGCGCGGAAGCTCTCACACTTGGGTTGCATTTAGTAATTCAACAGATTAAACACCTAGTTATTCACTTAGTGCGGTAGGCTTCCAAATGACACTGAAAATCTGTCAAACGGGAATCAGGGAATTCTGATGTCCAGGAGCTCGACCATATGTTGGTTTAAAACCAGTCTGTGGGTTCTGGGTGAGTTACAATTTCCTTGCTGGATTTAAAGGACAATGAAATGAATACACTCTTTGGTTCGTGAAAATTTTGACGCCCTCCCAAGCAGTCTTTTAGTTCCCAGTGAAAGCCACGGCTTAGGCCCTTGGCTTTGGCTTGCTGGACCATAAGCCAAAAGCCAAAGCCAACCTCAAGCCATGATTTTGGCTTGGCTTGGCTTGGCTTGGCTTGGCTTGGCTTGGCTTGACAAAGCCCGACTTTGGCTTCTTGGCTTTTGGGCTTCAAGCCAAGCCAAACACATGACTACCGGCGGCGATCAACGTCGCTTTGGGAAACAGTGTAGCACCAGAGTCGTACTCAAAGAAATCAGACAGCAGTATTCAGACAGGAAGACGGTAGTGCAGAAGGCCCCAGAGCAGAGATACCGCAAAGCATCCACTGTACTATTTCGACCAAGTGTTCACAGCAAGTCACCCGTCACCTAAGGTGTTCATATTTTTGCGTGTTCATTTATCGGCAATCATGGGAAACTTACCATAAATGGTAGTCCTGCGAATGCCGGACCCAAAATTTTCCCAGTTTTTAGCCTATTTGGGCCGCAAAATCTCGCCGTCACCCGTCACCTACACCAAAAGTGTTCAGTTCGCGACCCTCTGTCACCCATCACCTGAACACTTGGTCGAAATAGTACAGGCGTAGTGACGTGTGGTTTGAATCAGACAAGGAGTCAAAGCAGTGCACTTCATTTGCGGCAGTGTTGATCCACCGCTCTATCTTCATCTTCCACTACAACAGCCGCACAGCCCAGGTAGGTAGGTAGCAATACACAGGTAGGTAGGTGAGTCACAAGCACTCCAGACTGACCACGAGGACGACAGGCGCCATTCTGGCATACCACACCGTAAAGGGAAATATCTGTTGGAAATTTCGAGGGATTTGCCATTGGTGGAAATGCCGGGCCAATGGCAAAAATCCCTCCAACTTTCAGGAGCCTAGGTCAAGATATTTCTTTGTCCGGAGGAGGATAAATTATACTGGCGCGGTCCCAACTTAAAACAACCAGTCTATCAAGCACAAACAAGTCACTAGAAATATGGGTGTGTAATTATATTATCATTATCACTATCACTATATGAGTCAGACACTCCCGAGATGAAATTGGCTCCCGCATTCCACATGGATCTGGACAGGGAGATATTCCCGACCGGCGGGTGTCTCGTGAATTATGGATGGGATCTGGCATTTGAAGGGAGTATATCTCCGTCAACTCTCCTTGGGTATGCCATCCGCCGTGTATACGCTTCGAACGTTGACAGGCTTTGCATGATGTCGCTCCGGCGCCTGTCCACTCCCGCTATACTTATAAGGTCGGTGCCCCAATTCCCGCATATTGCCCCCTACACCGAGTTCCGTCTCAGCATGTAATGAGGACACACCACAACGACTATGGACATTACCATTCACCACCCCACGCCTGCATGGCAAGCAATATCCTATTTTCTGGAGTCCACGCTGGCGAAACTCATCCGCTCCTACGGCGAGCTCATCGTGATATCAGAGGAGGTCGAGACTCCCGAGGATGTTCTTTGTCTCATGCAGAATGCTCTGCTTTTGGTTCGACTTTCAAGCCGTCTTCCCAACCACCCGGTGCGCGAGGTGTCCCTTGACCATGTGAGACCTTCGCCATTCCTGAGGCCATCAAACCTCTGACGCATATACGAAGGATTATCCGCGTGTTTTATTCAAACTATTCCTTCATCAGATCACCCGGATTCATTGCACAGACAGAAAGCTACTTGTCTGCTCGGAACAAGGCACTCTGGAGCTAGACATCTCAGCCGATAATGTTCAATATCGTCACTGGAAACCTTCTCTTATTTTTCTGACGGCTCGTCGTCTTGCTTTTGAAGTGCGACTGAGAATCTGTACCCAATGGAGCGACGAGGACGCGCAAGAGGCGGAATTCTTTGCGGGTGATGTCCCAGCTGCGGGTCGCAATACTACGCAGACCAAACTGGACGCCGTATACGGCCTAGTGATCAAGCAGGGCAACGTGAAACAGCACATCCAAAGGCAGATATTCTGGCGGACGAAAGAGGATGTGGAGGTTCGGTTTCTTGTCCTTCGTGATACCGCACTGTTACTATACAAGCAACGGGAACCGGTTCAAGTATGATCCTCTACCGCTCCGTCGTTCGGGGCTCACTGAGCTGAATATCATTCCAGGCAAAGCACCCCTCTAAGAACGACCAGTGGATTCCCCTGCGGGCGGTGACCACTGTGACACGACCACCAGGGTCGCCATCCTCCATTCTCATTCGGACGTTCACCAAAAATGTGCCAGTCACCTGCGAGTCATCCATCGACGCCCACAAATGGATGCATCAAATCCAAGATGCGGTGGCGAAAATCAAATCCAGCCCCAAACGTGGGCGGATCAGTGCGCTGGAGCGGGTCAATCACCTCACCACCCAAGTCAAGATTCCCCGGGATCCTTGCGCCAATGGAGGATTTGCGAATATCTACAAAGGCACCTGGAAGGTATCGGCAGTGGACCAGCTGTCAGGTGCATGGCAGCAGCATACGGTATGACGAGAGGTTTCAGACCGCGATCCTGAATGACACATATCTCTGGAGGTTGCTGTCAAAGTTTTTGTCGACAGAAAATCCGAGGGGATCCGCTTCGAAAAGGTGCGTCATCCATCCATTGCTTCGCATATGCACAAAATTGATGTTCTGACGCAGAAATTGCGACGTGAAGTCGCTGTGTGGTACAGACTGCACCACCCTAACATTATCCCGTTGTTAGGGATCACCTACGATTTTGGGACGTGCCTTTCAATGGTCAGCCCCTGGCGTGCAAAGGGGACATTGAATACATACCTGAATTCCAGTGAACCCAGAGCGCACGATTTAGGTCTACTGGTGGGTAACGCTTCGGGCTCGAATTTCAGATTAACCTCGCCCGTAGTTGAGGGATGTTACGGCGGGGCTCGCATACCGTATGGATGCAAACTTGAATGCTAAAATCATAGGCTAAACCGAAATTTGGACAGTCCATTCGGAAGATATTATCCACGGAGATTTACATCCAGTAAGTGCGTTCTCTTATCGTCTGTTATAACTACTTCATCCAACGCCCAGGCGAACATCCTCATCTCCGACACGGGACTCGCCCAGTTGACCGATTTCGGGCTCTCTATGATTATGCCAGAGTTTGAAGGTACATCATACATGACCAGCTCGCCCACGCATGGGGCCGTGCGATGGGCGGCGCCCGAGCTCTTTCGCGATGGTACTACTTCCTCGGATGTCAGTACAATGAGCGATATTTATTCATTCGGTGGAATCATGTATCAGGCATGACATCTCTGCCCCGCCTTCTTCAATTCACTCACGGTCTCCGCCACAGGTTTTGTCTAGGCAAATGCCCTTCTACCATATCCACAATGACATGCGGGTCGTCATCGCCATCAAGGATGGCCAGCGCCCCCATCGATTATCCACAATTTCCGACGTAAATTGGGTGTTCTTAAAAAAATGCTGGGAAAGCGAGCCCCTCGACCGACCGTCGCTCGCGAAAATATTCGACTTCCTCGACAACCACTTCCACCCGGCGTTGAGGACGTAGGTGATACCATATCGCATATAGACCCCACATACCGTTACTATATCCTCGATGAATGGTGAATTGTAATATGAACCGCTGTGGATCCAGATATGCAGCCTCGCAGCTTGCCTCGTCATGTCCCCGCCGTTAGGTGGTAGAAGTATCCACATACTTAATTAATTCCTGCGCGAAGAGAACGAAATCAGGCCGACGATATCCTGAGATATGAGCCTTGAGGCTTGTGGGGTGGAGTACAACCTATGAGCTCCCGAGATGAAGCGCAATGGGAACATCGTTGTGACAATGTGAGGCAGATGCCGCGATCGAAAGCGGTGCTACGTTTAATCAAGTTGCCGGGTCGTGGGAGCATCATTTAACTCCGGTCCGACTGACCGGGGCGCGATTCCGCCGCCTCATTTGCTCTCATTTGACGTCGCTCTTGATTTTTATGCGCCCAAGATGCGCCTGCCCTCCTTCGCTGGCGAAATGAGCGACAAACCGCCAGCATCACTTTACTCGGGCTACAATCGAGCTACATCTCCCCTCGCTCGAAAGCGAGGATGTCGCGCCATTCCATCTGCTCCTGCTCCGCCAGAAGACTTCTCTTGCAGCACCTGTCTACAGCAAGGTGAATTCTAATACACTCTAATACTGATGCATTCACCCTGCGGAGATAAAGCGCACCTCAGCGATTTTTCCCGCCTCGAGCGCCTCCACATTGGCGCCCTGCAGCTCTCCCTGCCATCCTCCGCACACTCACCTCCCCCATTACACTCATCGTCCTCGGGCTCGTCCTCACCCTTCCCCAAATCGATGAGATCCCCGCCGGGCCGACAAAGTTGAGCTCATCGGCAGCCCCTTCCTCTTTATCAATGCGCATCGTGTTCCCCCGAGGCCCACGCCCACCACAAGCACATTGTTATCTCTAGGCCCGATGCACACGCACAGGGCCTCGCTGCGGTCCAGACGGCGTTCCTGCGCTTGTACTCCCTCGGCGTTCTGGATATCCGGGGGGACGCGCTGAAGACGGGGTACGAAAACACGAATCAGGCGCCGCTGTCGTTGGGCATGCCGCCCGAGTCCCGCCTCGGAGGCATTCCAGTCCTTGTTCCCTATAGTTTTGTAGCGGCGATCATGGTATTTTCGGACACCGATAAATATTAGATGCAAGTCACCCCGGGTAGGGACATCGACTACAGTGATTCGGGGACAAATTTTCGATATACATCCGGTTCTTGGTTCGGGACACCATCATTCACCTTCCATGATTTTAGACTCGCATCGTTCGTGGCTAGAGCATCCCGTCTAGGTCGCGCTGGGTCTCCGATATGTCCGTGGGAACTCTTCATATGTGTACCAACGCCGATGCAGCCGTGCGAAAAATGGCGCGAATCGTCCGTATATGGTCCGAGGTCGGGACACGTAGGGATATACTGAAATGCCGCCGGCACGCCCTTGTCCCTCCCAACCTGATTGATGATGGATTCGAAACCACCCGGAGCGGGAAGCTCTGGTACCCGGTGGGTGACAGGCGGACTTGAACACGACCGAAGCAGTTTGCGCGCAATACGTCACCACCCTTGTACTTTCACGCAACGCCACCTTGGTCCCGTCCGCGTCGCATTGTGATCATCTGAGGCAAAAGAAATTTCAGCCCAGCAAGACGGTGGTTTAGGCGTCTCACAGCTACGGCGCCGGCGATACATTGTGCAGTGAATCTGACTGAACCTTCCGCCCAGCGGGACTGAGCGTACCCAATCGCCCGGGTGTAATCGAATCTTTTCCACGGTCATATCCATCATCCCATCTGACAATGGAAGCCGTTTCCTGTATTTACGATGTCAGGGCACGGGTTCTCATCCTCCCGGATGCGTGAATGGGGAAACGACTACAAGTCTAAATGCACGCGATAGAGGTAACTCTCTGCACGTTCGGTCCCATGTCTTTCTCAGTCCCACTCGAAGTTCTCTCGGCCATGCAGATATCGTTCAAAGTCGGTCCACTAGACGGAATATTTGGATTCGATATGGTACCCTCGGAACCCCAAGGAACAACCAACCTTCACCCACCGAGTGGGTTGAAATTGGTTCTACGCGCCGCGAGTGATTCCAATGGGGTAACGACACTCACGCTATCCACTTCTGGTGAATCCCATTCTGCCTCAAACGAGAGGGCATCCGAGTATATCTTCGGTAGGTGGTCGCTGGCCCACGGTTCTGTGCATCTAATTAAGATTTTGCAGGTGACCAGTCCAACGGCAACGTCCTATCCTCAGTATATACTGATCCATTCGACCGGGATTTTTCGCGGTACTGCGAAGAGAGGAGGACTTCTGGGCCTTTAATGCTGGACTGTGATCGCTCGAACGCACTTGATCACCTGTTCTTTCAAGGTGGGTTTTTAATTTATATGCGCGGTAGGACGTCTTTAAAGCTCAGTTACCAGGACTCGACACAGACAATCCGCTGTATTGCGAAGATGAGCAGAGGACTTCTGGGCCCTCAATACCAATATTGGACTTGTTTCCTTCCGAAACGATGGAGACACGGAACATTTACTGTGATGGCTCGAGCACCCTTGATCTCCTGTCCGATTCAGGCTGCCCTCACAGCTACAAAATAGGTATGTGCTCTACAACCAGTCTTTCGGCCCAACCATGAACCTCCCCTTTGTGCCAGATATTTCCCACGATTTCGCATTCAGCGCTGAATCTGATAGCGCAGATTCTCCCCTGCCTGCAACACCGAGCACATCCAACTCTTCCCGCTCCAGCTCTCCACGGCCCAAATCGCGTTGTTCGAAATACCGGCGTTCCGAACCACCCTGTTCCCCATACTTTACCGCTATACCTACATCACCAAAACGGCCGAAAAGGTCTGGCGCGAAGTCTACGCAGGTTTTCCCGTGCACGATGGGTTGCACACTGGATTTCTCGCGGAAGCACGACCGGATGCGACATGAGGTCTCGCAGCATGGGCGCTTGTGCGAATGGGGGTGCGATACATGTCCAAGGGTTTTCTCCTCGGAGGCAACACTGAGGAAGCACAAATGTAACTTATCTGGAGGGGCAAAACGGATAGGTGACATGCGGGGACAGGTCACTAGTTCAGTATAACTTTATCGTAGAAGTATAATATCGACACAGAGAAACATGATTCGGCCAGTGTATGAATAAATAAATAAACTATTATGTAAATTAGGATGTTCAAATCTCAGTCCGACCCATCCCAGTCTTGCACGGTGGATTTAGAGGCATACACTTGCAACTACCTTTCGTTCCCGTCGATCGACTTCTGCAAGCACATAATAAAGCCTGCTTAGCAGTTTTCACAGTGCATGGTGGTTTGAGCACAAGGGTGCTGAGAAGCACGTAGAGGCTTTGGATCATGTTGCCTTGGACGTTTCCATTGAGTTTATTTTCCCACTACTTAAATTAGATAGAAATTATGATTTTAGCAGGGCAAAAAGTAATATATACCAGTGTAATTAAAGTCCCAATTGACCTCAAACATCTACTCATAGGACGACGAATTCGAAAATCCACTTTTGTCTATGTAGGAACCCGGCAGTCCTTCTGTTTTCTGCGCCACCACCCCGAAATCGTCCTGCAAGGGAAGCATAGATTCAGTGCTTGGCCCCTCGCCCGGGTATGTCGGCTTGCGGCGGCCAGTCACGAAGCGCACCCATGCCAAGTTCACAAACCACCGGGGTACCCGTGGGAGCACCATGCAGAGCTGTATAAAGGGAGGAACCGTCACGAAAATTGCCAATAGCTGGATCCTGCTCAGAGAGGGTGTCGCAAAGAGTCCAAACCCACTCACCTGTCCATAAGTAGCACTGAACGATTCATGTGGAGAGAGAACTGGCAGGATGAATTCGATATTGAAAATCCAAATCGCATGCGGCAGAACGATGACGGTGTAGAACTGAATGAACGGATAGTGGTCAACCACTTTCCGCCTATATTGGCTGTTAATATTCTACCACCAGAGACGAAGAAATGTGCCACGCGCCATAGACGGCCGAGCGGGAATATCTTATTGTGCTTTGCCCAAATAACTTTCCGTAACCGGTAGATGGCGATTGCCCACGGAATGAGTACAGACGCCAGAATTAGGGCGCCTGCCTCGGGATCTACCTTAAAGAAAATGATGAACGGAATAAAGAACAGGGAAGCAATGTGGTTGCTCGCAACCGTTCTACATCGGGAGAATGAGTTTCCCTTGACCAAAACTTTAAAAGGGAACGCACGTATCGCACGCGGCCTGTTGGAAGTACCACGTGGAAGTGGGAAGTGTTGTGAAGGATAGAACGCCGACCCACAGCGGCAACATGATAAGGACCAGCGCCCGGTTGAGATGTTTCCCCAGGCCAAATACGCCATGCAACCGGGTTTGTCCGCCCAGAAGCGAGCGGAAGACATATATTAGCTATTGCCCTCGTTAGAAATGGCATATGCATCGAACCAGAAGAAAATCAAGCACCAGGTACGAACTGAGCGGCGACGCGGCCAACACCAGCGCAACGACACTGTGTAATTTTGTGAGGTTGTGGCCCGCTATGGCAACTATCGCGGCCACAATGAGGGAGTAGACGTTGAGTAATTGGGCAAAGAACGCGGACGCCACATCATCCGGCGAATACAGCACGAGAATGGCGGAAACGAGGGAACTAAAGTAGGCTGGCGGAGGGGAATATCGGAGTTTCGTCGACGGCACGGGAAAAATGAAAAGACGCACTGGAATAGCGTACAGCCGGACTCGCGACGTCTGGATTCGGACAGTATCCAAAGGCGCACGAATCCACGGGCGGATTGTTGCAGTAGTCATTGAAGTACAGGCTCGGATTCGTGATGTTGAGAAAATCGATCATGACCTGCGAAGGGACCTGGCATATGCTGCTCGTATTCGTCGGGTTGCCGAAACAGGCGTCATGGTCTGCAGAAGAAGGTTTGCTGAGCGACCTTCCGTGAAATGAAAATAACCGTACCTGGGAAGTCAGTGGTGACGGAAAAGCCGCTGAAAATGTTGGCCGCCATTTTGCCTCAATACCTCACCAGGTGGTAGTATGTATATGAAGGACATTAAAGCAAGTATACAAGAGTACTTAAGAGCACGGTCGGTCCCGGGTGCACCGAACTGCCATGGATGGGCGCGCTCTTTATTGGTTTCACAGCTGGCAGCGCTAATTTTGAAAACATATTGGCACCGCCACGCTTCCTTAGGCACGGGGAAAGACTCCTTCCTCGAGCGGTCGGAGTCCATGCCAACGCGATCCCAAGGATCTCAATTGACTGAACAATCTCGTTATAATACCAAATCTCTTTAAATGAGGGCGTGGAATCAGATTATACACACCTGACTCCTGTCCAATACGCCCCGAAGTGCCCGCACGAGTATACCCGAGCGTTTCGTCGGCTTACCAAAGCGCCCCAGCCGCGCGTAAGAATCAATCTGTCGGCGACCTCGGTGGCGCGTGGCGTTTGAGCATGGCAACCCATTTTCGTCACCGCAGATCCCTGCTTCGCGGACAATTTCCATTGGAATTCGCTCGGAATGCAAAATGAGGTCGAACTGGAGGACGTTGTATGCATACAGACGAAAATGTGCGGGAACTCGAGGATAACAGGCGGGAAAAGAATGGGCGGCGTTCTTCGGCATTCTTTGCAAGGGCTAAAGCGCTAAGCGCTAATCCCTTCGGCGCATGGCGCGACCATCAAGTCATCTGGGCGATTGGTATCAGGATACGATCAAATAATTCCATCCTAAGCGTTTCCCCAGACAAACCAGGGAAACCACTACCAAACATATCCGAACGTGCCGAATATTGAACCAGAATATAAAAGAAAAATATTATCGTTCACAGAGTCGAACTGCCACGCCGAAATACGACTCCGAGCGCACTCGACGATAACAAACGCGAAGCATACGTATGGCGTTATTTATCGCCCTTTAAGCACCGTCGTTATACTGGGTTCTCGGATCTGAGTCTGCAAAACCAACTTAGCCGTAGTGCCCATCGCGAATTGATCGCGGGCCGGCTTTAGCCGATATCCTGAACAGGAAAGGTAGCCCCTATCTTACCCTCCGTTAGAATTTTACAAATCTCACAGTACATCCATCTCGCATTTCTTGGCATTAATAAAGCCTCAGGACTTTCAAACGAAGTCTCCTTCAAATTGCTGACCTGCCAATCTGAGACCTGGGTAAGCGACAAATTATCCCACTTGGAATGACAGGGTCTACCTGATTATATGTTTACCTCTATCCCTTCTTGGTAGATCCCAAGCCGGCAGGAGAGCACCTTATTCACTCTGTTGTAGCATAACAAGCAAGTTTTCTGAAAGAATTGTCATACTCGATCAAACGAAGACCCAGCGTTCAACGAGGTCTGCCTTTTTTTTGTTTTTGGCCTAACACGCGTGCATCTTGGCCAGTGATTACATAATTGATCACTTGTAGTGTAGTGAGGAAAGCAGCGAATCCAGGTCAGACAGGAATTATGCATTTAGGCGCAATTTCCTGCTCGTTCAAGGCCATCAGGTAGGCCTTACGACTAAGAAGCTAACTCTCGACATTGCAATTGCAGACTTGGGATCAGTTGCCACCCAGCTATGGATTCACTGAAAATCAATAACGAACAAGGATCTCACAGGAGCCGAGCGGTTTTCATCCATCTCGACCCGTCTCGGGCTGATACTGCCAGATGGCACGTCCCGGCGGCGATTTTTGTCAGTATTATATATCATCCTACCCTCCATCCCGCATCCATAAATATGTACTATGCGATACATCCGACCGTCCAACCCAACCAAGCAAGAAAAAAAAAACTAACATAACGCCCGCCACGCCTCAAAGAGCACCAACGGGAAGAAGGCTCCCCCGCAAAACGACGCTCACGCCCCCTCCCCCCAAAGCGCGCCCCACTCGAGCAGCACCGCAAACCAATAGCAGTCGTTCTGCGCGTCCGTGAGGACGTGCTCCGCGAAGACGCGGCCCGATTCCTGGATCCGGCGGGCCTGGTGTGGGTGGTGGTTAGCAGGGTACAGTACATTGAAGTGGGAATAAGGGGGGGGAAGGGGAAAAACCCCAAAAAATCAAACAACGAAGAAGACGCACCTCCCCATCATTCGCCCTCGCCCACTCGACCTTCTCCACCAGATCCGCGAGGTCGGGCCGCACGGGGATGTAGTGCTCGTACGGGACGAGCCACGGCGTGAAGAACTCCGTGAAGGCCGTGCTCTGCGTTAAATTAAATTTAAATTTAAATTGGGAACGGTGGGCGGAAAAGGGAAAGGGAAAGGAACGCACCTTGAACACCAGCCCCCCGCTCCGCAGCAGCCCGAGATACCGCCCGGAGAACGTGTTGCCGTCGACGTCGAGGAGGTACCTAGCGCCACATAATCAGCGTTCGGCGCGCAAAATCGGGCGACGAAGGGGGTGTGCGCGAAAAAGAGACGGAGTACCGAACAAAGAGAGAAAAGGAAAAGCGAATGAAAGAGAGAATGAAGGAAAAGAGAATGAAAGAGAAGGAATAGTAATAAGAGGGAAGCAAAGAGAGACGCACTTGAACCGATACGCCTCCTCCCGCGGCACGACCTCGCCCGTGATGTTGTACGCCGCGACGATGGGCGCCGCGTCGCACTCGTCTGCGTGTTAATTAAATCACAAAATTAATTCAGTCGGCATGAGGGGTGCATATGGGGGAGGGCGGCGCACCGGTACAGTGGCTCTCGTGCCAGCTCGTGATCCGCACGTCGAAGAGGTCCGCGTGCTGCGGGCGCTGCGCCAAAAAAAACAAAAAGAATCAGCATCCATGTCGGATACTGCGTGATTCTGGATTCTGGAGAGAGGGGGTAGTGAGAGGGAGAGAGGACCACCCACCCGCGCGATATCCATCAACCTAAACCTTGGGAACGCGCGGTAGTTCGCCCCGCGGATGTGCCCCCCGTTCGACTTGCCGCGCCAGTCTGTGAGCGTGAGCGTCAGCGAGCGGTCGAAGGTCGCGCAAATCAAGCAGACGAGGAAACACGACAAGCAAATCAAATCAAATCCAAAGAAATAGAAGAACCACTTACAAAGCCGCTCCACCTTGCTCCCCCACGGCACGTTATCCGGATGCGCGAACTTGCCCGCCCACCACGAGTTGCGGTAGTAGAACTCGCCCGGAACCAGCACGTCCGCGAAGCACGTGTGTGCGCTGTTGGCATTGGCATTCCCAGACGAGACATCCCGGATCTTCGCCATCGAGAGCACGGGGTACAGGTCCGTCGTGAACTCGGCGCTCGACGACGAGCGCAGGACTGCGCGGAAAGTCAGTTACATTGCATTGAATTGTAAAAAGGGAGGAGGGTGAAAAAAGGGAGAGGGGAAGGAAGAGGAATAGGAAGAGGAAGAAGACGCACAGCTGACCGCCCCGCCCCCAGGCCCGCCACACCCGGGTTTGGACGCGAAGAACGACGCGGTCGAGGGCGGCGCGAGCGCGAAGGGGGTGGCGTCGTGGAGGGCTGTTAATTCTGTTATCTTAGTCATCTGTGCGGAATCCGAATCCGGATCCAAGGGAAGAGTCGAATCCGAATCCAAGGAGGACTCGAGCAGCGGCGCGACGTCAAACACGACCCGCGGCTCGTCGCGCCCGTTGATCACGACGGTGAGGTCCGGGAGGTGCGCGGCGAACTGGCCGATCTTGGCGCGCCAGTCGTCGTCGAAGTACGAGCCCCAGTAGTCGGGCTTGTGCACGGCGCCGGCGTGGACGCGGAGCGCGATCATGCCGCGCGGGGCGGCGAGGAGCTGCCACAATAGCACTCTTTTAATCCGAGGCGGGTAAAACAATTAGAGGAAAGAGCGCACCTGCTTCTCCAGCCCCTCCACGCGCCGGCGGAACCACCCCTTCTCTTGTCTCTCGAGCGCCCAGAACGGCGCAAAGTCTGCGTGCACGCCCGCATACGCGTCGACCAGACAGTTCCTTTCCTGTGCAAAGGCGACGAACGCGTCGAACCCGCGCGGGGGCGGGCGCCCGGTTTTGAGGGTGTACCGTGCGCGGGCGGCGGCGAGGGCGGGCTGGGCGGCGCGGAGGGCGGCGACGGCTGCGAGGGCGGGGGCGGTGTAGTTGTCGGCGTTTACGGAAGGAGGGAGCTCGGCGTCGAGCGGGGCGGGCGAGGGGGGCGGGCGCGGGTGTCTGCCGGGCGAGTCGCCGGAGTCGTGCGGCGGCGGTGGCGGGTTGTCGACGTACCCCCCGTCCTCGTGCCCGTGCCCGAAGCGGAATTTGGGCACGGGGATGTCGAGAGGCGGGCCGAAGAAGGCGGTTGCGGCGGAGAAGGCGAGGAGCGCGAGGGCGCCGACGAGGAGGAGCACGCGCGGGCGGCGGGCGAGGGTCCAGGCGCTTCGGCGGCGGTGACCGTGCTGTGGGGAGGCAAGGGCGAGGAGCGGGCGGGCGGGGGTCGATTCGGGGTCGTAGGCCATTTGTAGTGTGGACTGAAGGAGAGTGGTTTGACTAGGAGGACATGAGTGTCAGTGCTGGCTGGCGTGAAGATGTAGGGTGTGGCAGCGATCATCCCCTTTGGGACACGGCACGGCGGTATAACACCGCCCGGAACTATGTTCCCGAGTCGCCAAGAATGTCGCCAGATTATTGTTCACAATCCACTAGGCATCGTGAGCGTTGGAATAATCCAACGCGCGAACTCTCGTACTTAGGGGGTTCAATATGATAGGGGTGGTTCAATAAAATACTTTCGGATATTTGGTTCGGAGCCTGGGACTCCCGGCCCGGGAGTTCTACCGCTGTTTGGAAAAGTCCGATGGTCCCAGGCGGGATATAGCATCTATTTCTATGGCTCCGGCCTTTTCGTGGCCAGGTTGTCATAGGACCCCTGATTATCCCTTCGGAGGTTAGGTCCCGAAAATCCAGAATCTGCCATCTGCGAAAAGCGTTTTTTCGGGAAGGCGGTTACCCAAATTATTTTGGCAAATTTTGTCCGTGCCGCTGGACCTGGCCTCCAAAGGGGCATCTTTCCCGCGCGCCAAGCTCTGTAATTCGGATCGGCGACCCCGGGTTGTTGATCGGACTTACCCAGAC
This sequence comes from Mycena maculata, assembly GCA_029448575.1. Taxonomy (NCBI): domain Eukaryota; kingdom Fungi; phylum Basidiomycota; class Agaricomycetes; order Agaricales; family Mycenaceae; genus Mycena; species Mycena maculata. The sequence goes on along the minus strand of JARJLG010000059.1, from coordinate 84,315 downwards.
TTGCTGGAAGTAAACGTGCGCCGGTCTACGACGCGGTCCCGCCCTAGTCGACTAGTTCTTGGGGAACTATCCTCCTCCTCGAATTCAAACAAAAAACACCGAAAAAAGCCTTGGCATTCAGTTGCCCGCCGCAGCCAACCCACATATCCAGGCGAAGATTCGCGATTCCATATTCTACCCAGGTTCAATAAATGTGCTGCGAAGAGAACTTCGGCAAAAGAAAAAAAAAGGTCTTGTCGCCTTGAAGTGCCCGGGAGGAGTCGAAACCCCGACCCACTGAATCCATAACGCGATGCTGCGCAGGTGATCGCCGTGATCCACAGGGGCTCCCTGCCTCCCATCGGGGTGTCCTGCATGTGTGAAGAGGTATTTCTGCCCGAGTGGCGGGGCCTCTAATCATCAACCACGTTCGATGCCGAGAACTTTGACATGGGAGATACATGCAGCAAAAAAAGGCCTGTGTAATAGTTTGAATGCCCCCGGGAGGAGTCGAACCCCGGCCCACTGAATTCAAGGTTAGCAGTAACGTTGTGTGGGTGATCACCGTGATCAACAGGGGATTCTTGCTTTGGATTGTACCTCGCCCATGGAGGGGCGTCCTGGTGCGAGCAGATTTTTCCAATTTCCACCCATGTTCAATATTCGTGGGCGACGCGGCGAGATCAGTACTAGGTAGGTAAGAGATCATGATATTTATTGCCACGTGAAGTCAAAAAAGGAGCCGAATTTCTCAGGTCCCCGGGAGGAGTCGAACCTCCGCCCACTGAATTTAAGTAATCAAACAACGTAATGCTGCGTGGGCGATCACCGTGATCAACAAGGGCTTTCTGCCTTGCATTGTACGTTGACTATGAACAGCCGTCATCCTGCATGCGGGAGGGACCATGTTCAATAAATGTTGTGCCAAGAATCTCAAAACAATGAGTCAGCAAATCGTTGAGGACGCAAAGGGAATGGCACAGCCACCGGCTAACATCGGCTATCACCGGCTAAGACGCGGCCCGCCATCAAAAGCGCGAAATTGCTGCCAGAAAACAATAATTTTGTAATTTCAGACTTCTGCTCCGGGGGATCTGTAGAGGACCTTGCTACCGTGCTTTTTACACACTTTAATCGAAAATTAAGAAACTTTTGAGTCACTAGTAATGATTTCCAAATTGGGACTCAAACTTGTCACGAAGTTCTGTCTGCTACCATATTCTATCAGTAGCCTTCCTTTTAAGTTGTATTGTGTAGTCACCCGGTGGGTTCCCCTCTGATCATTTTGAAAGGATGTGTGATGGCCTAGTAATATTCCATTGCCACCTCAGAGGCCCACTATCCTTTTGAGGGCCCAGAATTCTCTTATTTTCATCCCTGGGATTCCGGAACGGCATTATGTAATCATTGGTCCAGTAGCATCGACTCGTGGCGTTGAAATCACTGCAACTGAAATCACATTGGTTTCAGCAGGGGAAATGGTGCGATGTGGACCGATTGACGGCACCTGAGCAGAAGTGAGGGATAATAAATGGTGCAAACCTCTGTATCGTCCTAACATGGACCCTCCGTTCCGGGGTTTGGGATACATCTTCTCTTCTTGCACCCTGAAGCTTGAACAAACTCAATCGGAACAGGACAATGAGATGGTTGAACAACCTGTCCGTAGAAATCACTTGGTTCTTCGATGTTTACTCGATTTCGAACTAAAAGCTCAGAACACAGGCATATGTTTATTATGTCAGTGTTCTCGGTCTCATGTAGCATCCCCAACTGGACGTGGATGAACATTGTCCTAACTGACTCCCCGAATTCTTGGTTAAGGTTTGTCTCACGATGTGATCATGATTTAAACTTCGCTGCTCGCGGAGTCCTATGGACATACATTTGCATTGCCATCCTGCACACTCGTACACTGCATTCGTGCGGGACTAAATGCCTTCACTGCATTCCCCGATCCATCATACTTTCCGCAAAAACAGTCTGATTCTCCTCCTTTCCTCAATGGATGCAAGATGCTGACAGTTCGTCCGCCGGGCTTGACATTTTGCTGCACACTGATCCTTTGGGCTTAATGGTATGTCTTCCCTTCTGAGTACTCGACATGCACAAAATCACTTGAGATCCATCCTCTGAGCTCCAATCTCTCAATGGGTTATTTTCTTTACTCAAAATGACTGTCCCAGTTGTTAAGTTTGGCCAGTGAGGTACACTAACTTTTGAATTGTTGGGCTGAGATTTCGCGGTTTTTTTCCCACCGTCAGACCGCCTCCGTTTTTTCTGGAATGAAAATTTTACCTATTCAACAGCGGTCTAAACCTTAAATCTTGGAACAATGTGATGGAAATTCCGGCTTGTCGTGAAGTTCCGTCTGCTACCATACATCCCCGAGATGCCCGAACAAAGGTTCAACACGATCGCTCGGAAGAATAGAAGGTACGCAAACCTCATGTGCCTGAAATCAAGTTGAAGCGAAGTTGTATTAGAGTCCCGAGTGGGATCTAATAATTCATCGGATTGGTGTCTCGCTTCACTGCATGTGAGCCCGAGTGCTCGAGTTCGCAGAGACTCCATCTGCATGTTTTCATGAGTGTGTGTTCATGTTCAAAGAATGGGCACGACCACATTCCATTTTCTAATCGCCGTGGAATATCGCTCAATCCAGAACCCACCTACAAAGTTAGATCTCTGATCTTTCATTTGCGATGGACATTCAACCTGGTGATATTACAATTTAAGTGAGCCTCTTTTTCTCTCTCGAAGATTCCTTGTCCTCATAATGTATAAAGTCTGTGTCTCTCTTCTTTGGATGCATATTCAAAGTCGTTTTGTCATAGGAGATTCTGGCCTTGCCCTCTTATGTCTCGGCAGAACACAATCATGTATGCTTCCATGGACGAGCCCACATGATCTGAAGAGTAAGAAAATGTCAAGCTGAGCTGCTTCCTTTGTGAGCCGGCTCCACGCACCGACTCCGGAAACTCATAACATCCCAAAATGATTGGTGGAGAAGCAGTGAAATAATTCTCACCAACAAGCATTCAAAAAACATTGAAAAGAGATGGCACCGCCGGGAGTTAAACCCGGGACATCTGCGACAACAGTCTGTTGTGCCTTAAGCAACCGTGGTGCATCACCCTCTGCTACAGTGCCTATATACGGATGCACATGAGGGTTCTTTTAAAGGGGACCTAGTCCATCAACCATGAAAATCATGGAAACACTGTTAGATCGACATCCACCTGTTGGAAAACCCACTCCGCCAACAATGAAGAGCATTAGTTCAACATCCGCCTCTTGGAAAACCCATTCCACCAACGATAAAAGCATGGAAACACTGTTAGGTCAACAATTCAGCCCTTCTGCCTTTAGGAAAACTCATTCCGCCAACAATAAATGCATGGAAAAGGGAAGGAACTAGTGACCTTGGAGAACTCCGTTGGGAAACGGAACATTTGCATACCGCCACCAAATTGAACACAAACTCCGTGACTGTCGAGAGACTTCAGATATACAAATTCCCCCCCTAGAGGAAGAAGTGCTGAACCTGCCAAGAAACAAACCAACTTGCCAGCAGTAGCACCACAGTCTGAATCACAACGTTCAACATCATGATGTTTCCCACATTCCTCTGTTCCAGACTTCCTTTGCCATGAAATGAAGTGCACCACTTTATCTATAAGCTGCCAATGAAGTCGCGGCAAATCGGACTAACAGCATGCGGAACCACTATTATCTCCATCAGGTCTATCGTTCTGCTGAAGAGGGATCGTGGGCAGTAAATTATTGTTCACATTTCATGTTCAACCTTCTCAAGGAATCATCACCTATGAAATCTTCCTGGATTGCACTGCAGATATGTTGGCCCCTACAGGCAGCCAATGTGTTGGTTTGAATGATCTGACTCCGTATCCCACTCGAAGGAGCTGATGACTCTGTCGTACTCGAAGATGGCGGGGTTATACACCTGAGTTTCTTTCAGATTTACCACCATGATAGAACCGTAAACTGATAGAACCATAATTCAGGTACTTCTCCTCGATGGAGAGCATGCCGAGGATTCACTTTTTGACTTGCCAAATTGACTTGCGCCAGCGCGGATTGACTTGTATTGACTTGTGCGGGGATTTCCGGTGCACAAGTCAATTTGTCGCCCGCACAAGTCAGCATGCTTAAGCGCAAGTCAATTTGTTGGTAGTGACTTGGGCACATTCTCGCCATCCCAAGGCCTTTCCCACTCCAGTAGGGCACCTGGTATGCTCGCCAGGTTGTCACATCCATTGTATAGCATTGATTTCACCGTGTAAATGCGGTACCGCCGAGATCTTTGATACCACATCAATTGTTCTGTTTCTCATCATTGAATGGTTGGCATGATTATTGACTTGGGTGGTCTTGGGGCTCTACATGACTTCAAGTTACACATATAAACTGCTGGAATGATCAGAAATGCTGGGCAAACAGGCATTTTAGAAATACCGTGCGCGCAAGTCAGTTTGGTCATTTACATAACTTGCAAGTCAGTCTGTTGGCTGTGACTTGACCACATTCTCAGCATCCTGGGTGCCATCCTCCCAGATAAGGGTCACTGATGTTATGTGAAAACTCTCTCTTCCAAGTTGTAGGACCATGCAAGCATTGTCTCAGGTTGCAGTGATGTGTTTAACATTCCATCAATTCTGAGGATGTTCACCGGCAGTCTTTATCCCTAGTTCAATAATCCATGGGCTGGAAGGTACAGTAGGGGACAGTCAAAAACATCAACTGAAACTTACTTTCTTCAGAAATTCCGAAACTTTGGCAATCGATAGATCTCATCGAATTATCCTTTCCCAAATATTTTCTGATTTTTCTGACGAGCCGTTCGGCTGGAAATCACATGGGAAGTTAAACAGGTATCAACATTTGGCCAACTTCCCCAGTTTTGCTTCAATCTGGACAAAAGTAGGCTCATTTTAAAGCTCTCATTCAGGAGAGTCTTCTGACTGAGTTTGAAAATAAATTCACGAGCCGTTCGGGAGAAATTCGGGATACAAAAGTCACATGGTGTCACATATGACCAAAGTCCGATGTTCACCCGGAATTCTTGCGTAAATCTATTCCTGTTCTGACCTACATATACCCGATGGGTGGAACGATAGGTGCTGCCTCCGAAATGCCTGCCCACAAGAAGAAGAGAACCAATGTCTCTGGCCTCAGAAACCAGGGATCCAATAGATCCTCACCAGCTGTCTCTGCTCCTTCCACTGCCCCTCCATCTCCTAGTCTGGAGCCTGCAGAACCCTTATTTGGTGCTAATCCGGATCAGAGCGACTCAGAGATTGCTACAGATGATGAAGAGCAGTGCACCATGTTTGACAGTCTTTGCAATGACTGGGAGCTCTCAGCTCTACATTGTTGTCTCAGGCAGAGTCTTTTATTCCCCGCAGACGGCATGCCTCTGCAAGTCCAGAACAGTCATCTGGTTCAGAGGCAGAAATGACTCCTGTTGATTCACCTGAGACAGCAGAAATTCTTGCAATGGAGGAGGAGATTGAGGCTGAGGTTGAGAATATGGAGGTGCCAGATGATGATTTGGAAGCCTGGGAAGAGGAGCTGGATGAGAATATTAGAAGGCTGATCCATATCTCTGACTTCATAAATCCTGAGACAGGCCGTTTAATCATGGTTGATGCTGCCACTGGGGAAGTTATTCGTGATGCACGCAAAATTACCTTCCCTGGCGCTAATGGTGATCCGTGGTGGGATTGTCCACAGCTCCTTGAGCAGATGGAGGCTGCCATTGATATTTTCGAAGCAGCACATCCTGGCAAGAAGGCCCTCTGGATATTCGACAACTCATCTGCCCATGGATCTCTGCCTCCAGATGCACTAAAGGCATTTGAAATGAACAAGTCTGATGGAGGAGCACAGCGGAAACAGAAAGACACAGTTATTCCCATATCAAGCCCAGATCCCTCCAAGCGAGGAAAGATTCAAAAGATGACAACACGGAATGGAGAGTCAAAGGGTCTGGAAACAGTTCTCAAGGAGCATGGATACAGAAATTTAAAACTCAGGGTAAAATGCCGCCCAGTGTGCCCAATTGAGAATCAAGAGTGCTGCATGGCTCGTTGGCTGAGCCACCAAGAGGACTTCAAGAACCAGGTATCCATGCTTGAGGAACTAGTCAAGAGACGGAGTCATGAAATTATTTTCCTTCCCAAATTTCATTGTGAATTGAACCCAATCGAGATGGTATGATCAATTTGATTTATTCACGGCATCTGCTGACATCTCCTCCAGTACTGGGGTTGGGTCAAATATCGCTTCCGAGAGGAGGACAAGCCTAAATTTGAAGATGCAAAGCAGGCAGCTATCAAGTATCTGGATGCATGTACCACAGAAATCATCCGGCGCTTTATCAATCGAACATGGAGATGGATGGATGCCTATCGGAATGGCCTGACTGGGGCTGCTGCAGCATGGGCAGTCAGACGTCAGAGTGCCCATCGCCAAGCCTCCAAGCGTGCTGCGGCAGCTTTGGATGCATCGGCAGCGTCGGCAGGTAGTAGGTAGGTCACCGGAGGCCAAAAGGGGTACACACAATTTTGTTCCGACCAGCCAAAATTTTGGCCAAAGGTAATCCCTCGTCAAAAAAATCAGAAAATTGGTATATAGGCTTATTTTAGGGTGCTGAATCTGAATCTGAAGTCCATTTTTTGATTGAAACAAAACTCCGGCCACTAGCCGAGTTGATGTTTTTGACTGTCCCCTACTGTATGTATGTACCCACCATGCTGTTATGTGGAAGAAAATAACCATGACCAATTCCCGCTACCTTTAGGTAAGGGTTTTAGAGCGCCCTATTTTCAAGTCTTGCAGTAAATCACATTTTCGTCATCACTTTTTGCGTAAGCTCCTTTTCCGCCCGCCAAAATGTGGAGGCTTTCGTCATCCAAGCTGTGTCACGACAGCCGTTTATCCGTACTTTTGACATTTCCGCGATTTTCCGCTCGACGTGGCATGTTGCGTGGGTTTTTCTCGTCGCCATGTCTCTCTCTCTCCATGACACCGTCCACGTTCTGCAACCTTGCTCTTTCAACGTCGTACAACCCTGATCTTCAGACCTCTGCACTGTCCTTGGACTGGACTATGGCTTCTGGTATCAGTGTCCCTCGTTCCGTCGCTCTGGTCTTTTGTCGTTACCTCGCAACAATGGCTCCATCTGTTTTATGGATGTACAGCTTCGTATAATGCCTTCTCCTCGTTCGGATATTGTTCTGGGTTGTGACTGGGTTTCTTATTGTCGGGATGCCTTCCCCGATGCTTCCTATGTCCTCACTTCCCGAATTGTTGGTATTCATTCGCTTCCATGTGTGTTTTTCTTTTCTTTTCTTCCTTTCTCTTTCTTAATGACCTGCCTGTAGCCCCGTCCGAGACCCCCGGGCAAGAGGATTGCAACATGCATGTAGACGGTGATCTTCCGCTTCAAGGTGTGTTCATTCAGTCCGTACATATGGTTGCCGCCTCTTACTGCACCCAGGCCGTCCATTCTCCTGTGTCTGCCATAACTCTTCTACATCGGCATGTGCTTCCACCTCTGCCGCGGTTCACGCACCTGCACCTAAACCCTGTATCCCTTCCTTGAATGTCCTTCGTGATATATTTACTGCACACTATTGCACCCATTCCCGTATCTCTGCATTCCATTCAGATTTACTGACAATACAGAACACCCTTACATTACATACCATACCGCATCATGATGTGACTTTACTTCAGTGTCGGCATGCTCTAATCCATCACCTCGTTACAGATGCTCACGTTGAGCATAGATCTGGTGTTCTACCTGGTTCCAAATTTGATCGTTCAATGTGTGTCGCCATTGCACAACAACTTGAGTCAGCAGCCTCAATGTCTGCCGCTGTTCTTGACATTGTTCTGTCTGCTGATTCAAAAGGAATAACCACTGAGCATCTGTCTCATGTTGAGGCATACTCCACATCACTGCATCTGGGTCACGCAACCTTCGGTTCAAATTGAAGGCTTCCCTCCGCAAACATTTGCAGACCATCAAATCTGCCCCAGTGACAAGCCGTTGTTCTTTGTCTGTTGCTGACTTTTTCAACTGTTTCGAGACCCATCACAGACCAGTCCTTCAGTCTATCGCTGCACTGCATCACATCGAACTACCCGCGCAAGCTACCACTGAATCGATCCGTAGGGACATTATAAAACATATTCTTTCCAGGCACTGTACCCAGTTCTCTCATTCATATCCACCATCCTCTCTTCCCCCCAGTGTATTGCTACCTGACTGTGCAGATGTCTGCAATGAATGGGACACTCTGAATATTGATCCCTATCTTCAGGTTTACATTCTCACTGCAATATACGGAAGTCAGGCTTCTCCTAACTCCATGCGCCCAATCCCGTCAAGATGCACCAACAAAAACTGCGTGCCTGCATTTCGACAAAAAAGTAAACGAGTTGAATGTGAACAGCAAGCAAAATCCAACGACCTTGCTCGGTACAACAAACAGTCGGAGAAAATACGTGAAACGTGGCCTGCCACTGGCCTCAACTTATCCCTCCTTCATTGAAGGACAAGATTATCAAATTATTTAGATGACATCCTCTGAAGCTCTCACTACGTTCACATGTGCATCGTGTGCTGAAGCCGTCCCTCTTCGATCTCATTGCGCCCTGTCAACTGGGGAATTTGATTCCAAAATTCTCAAGCGACCTGATCGCATCTGTGATGAGGATCTACTGCTGAATAGGTACAAATGGCTTCATCCAGACTGTGTTCCACCTCCGACTCTTTTGATGAAGATGACTTGAAGGATCTACTTCTGGACCTCAATGGTGTAACTTTTCCTCTTGGTAGCCCATCCGTTCTTTCTCCGTGCTCTGTCTGCCATTCATCATTGAAGAACAGTGAATTGCCCCCCTTGTCCTTGATATTCAGATAAACGAGGAATATTTTCGGCAGCTGGAAGATAGTAGTACAGCAATTTAATTCTATTCAAGTTGTCGTTGAGGAGAGAGCATTACGTCAAGCCACCTAAAATCGGTAGCGGGCCCTGCCGCTTGTCGGCCTTACCCGCTTTATAGTGATACCTGTCCTTCACCCAAGGAACTAACCGGGCAACAAGGTGGGCATTGCTGAATATATGTATATGCCTTTTGGATGCCCATATGTCGGGAACAGGCTAACTTGCATATTTTGTGGGTGCAAAATGATTTGTACGGGGATTTTGTTGCCCAAGTCAATTTGTTGCTGCAGATAACCAGACAAGGCAAACATTTCTGAATATATACCTCTTCCTTTGGACTCCCATTTGTCAGTAACAATCCAATTTGCATACATATCTTACATGCACAAAATGACTTGTGCGGGGTATTTTTGTGCACAAGTCAATCTGTTGCCTGCACAACTCAACATCTGTGCATGCAAGACAAACCGGTCAAGGCGGACAGTGCTGAAGAAATACCTACTTGGAAATGAATTATCCATGTTGCTTGGCCTGCACAAGAAGCTGATTCTTAGTCTCGACATTTTTGAGGGTATTAAACGGTAGACGAATAAGCGAGCGCGGGCGATGGCGCGGCCAACGGTGATGACATCAAACGTCGATCAGACGTCGACGGCCGCTGCCGGAGGTGCCGTGGAGGATCCTACAGCAATGACGGAGCCATAAGAGCTGTTTCAGAAGATGTAGGGACATTTCAATTTGAGTGGGGAAGTTAGCTGTAAGCGAGCCCAAGCACAAGTCAACGCCCGCACAAGTCACACAAGTCAACCCACCCAAATTCAAACTCCGCTGGCAGCGCAAGTCATTTTGCCAAGTCAATCTGATATTCCTCCCACAGCCTCTAGGGCAGTATTATTTCGACGCCCTATGTATATACTTTTGAACACCCGCACAGTAATCAGAAAACTGAGGGTTTCTGACTTCGATCTGTATCAACACCCATGCGGCTCACATGGTCTGAAAAACGGTACTGACACCTCTTCGCAGAATTCCGTGGCGTTTCCGTCACAACAGCTTTGTGGTGTATCTAACGCACATAGGCGCCCGTCTTAGGCACGCTTGTGCACGAAGGAGATTGGACTACGCCTCGAACACCGAGTCCTGCACTTTGCGGGCTCACGAGGACACGACGGTCGAACATGTATGTTTTTCTCCAGGTTTTGGATGGGAGCTGGTTTAATCTTCACACCTTCAGTGCCACCTAGTGCCGCTTCTACGCCTAGACAGACGCCCTGTTCTGATTGCAATTCCATCCCGACGTGAGAAGGGGTCAACTGCTGTAGGCACAGCCCGATGTTTTCCCCCATAAATACCCTCGAACCCTGGACAAGACCCACAAGGGCTGCCATGCGGTTTCCCTTCCCTTCACGGGCAAAGGTCAAACCTTTGGCTTCGACCCTGAAGCCTCGCCTGGCTCGCACCAAGCGCGTACTCCCGGATGCACTCCAGACATCCCTACTCGCACTGAAGGAATCCGCCGACGCCTTTCCGCCGCTGAAGAGCGCCGTCGGTGGTGTCATCGCCCTGTGCGACATCGTGGAGGTCGGAAGACTCCCGTTTCGGCACCCCATTACGCTAACACGGTTCACTCAATCCAGCGCGCGAAGGATTCCAAATCCAATGCATGCGACATTGTTGTACGGACGAAGGAGATCCTCGACGCGATAGCAGATGCTGTTCCCGATGCCACCATGATATCTCCTCCCATACTGAAAAGCATCGAACGCTTCACCCTGTGCGTCCCTTTTTACGTTCATCACTCTCTTACGCGAACTCAGTCTGATATACCAGGATGCTCGATGATATCAAGTGCCGCATGGAAGCGATCACCCTGACCAGCGGTGTCGTACGGATCGTTCACCTCAATCGTAATGAGCGCGCGTTGAAAAATATCAAGATGCAACTCGATGATGTGTATCGAGATTTTCGGGTCCTTGTCTTTTCCCCATCTCAGGTCCCCAATCTCATCCTATTTCATCCAGGCTGCCGCGCTCCTCAGGGTTGAGGTACAACAGATGCAACTAGTCATAGAGCAAGTTCGAATGCAGCGCGACATCGAAAAGGTTGTTTATACGACGGTCCGTGTTATTGACGATTTAATCGACATGCCTAAATTGCTCCACAGGACAACCTCGCGCCCGACCTGTCCCAAGTTTTGCTTTTTTCAAGATTAACGTTTTTTTTTTGGCCCGCCCCTGATCTAACACACATTTTGCCTAGTGATAACATACCCAGATTTGCTCGCGGGGCAGCAAGCCAGGGGCTGAGATGGCCAACTTAGATCTTTTCTCTCTGCTTACCCTTGTATTTGTTAGTTTTACCCATTTTGTTGTAACTGTACTCCTCTGGGCTGTTTATGTATGTCTCTTTATTTATGTCTCTGAAAGGTAAACCAAGCCCTCCTGAAGGAAGGGCGCCAAACCCAGAGATACCAATCTCGCCTCGACACCCCAAAGTCAAAGGTACCGCAGGATGGTCGGAGAGTTGGGCAGTGGGCATGTGCAGATTTGAAGATAACGGTATTTTAGGGTTCCTGAAAAAGACGAGTGCCTGCAAATTGTTCAGAATGAAGGAGGTTTCGCGTAGATTCCGCAGCCATACCTACTGCAAATAGTCCTGGCCGCTATTCAGCAGTCCGAGCACGATATTCGGTGAGGAGCCCATTCACGCCTTCCCAGACCTCGGGATTGCTATCGGACCCGATGGTGTCAAGCTGGGGGAACATCGCGACGAATAATGCGAGAACGTCGGCCGCCGTGCTCTCGACGAGCGGCGTCTCTATTCTGAGCCTGCGGAGGGAATGCCGTACGGGTGCCCCGCGCACCGTGGCTAATTTGACGCGAGTGTCGCGGGTGTCCACAGAGATCTGCAAGTCGTCTAGGTGCGGGCAGTGTTTGGCGAAGGCGTACAGGGCGGTAGGGGATGGAGCCCCGGCGGGAGGCGATATCGGGAAGTGCGCCACTATAAGCGCTGGCCAGGCAGACGCGATGATGTCGATGTCGTGGTTTGTGAACCACAGGGGTGGGAAGTGGAACATGAAGAAATTGTCGATACATTTACAGGCCAGGAGGGGCTCCAGGATGCGCATACCGGATATGGGGAGATCGGAAGCAGACCAGAATACGGCGCTGGAATCCCCCATGATCGTGCGCAGCGTGCTGGAGTAGCGCGCAATAGCGAAGAATAAGTCCCTCCACGCGTCAACCAGAACGGGGAGCTCTTCGCTACTGGGTACGATGATGGTGGATTGGAATAGGGAGAGGGAGCGAAGACGACTGGAGGGGCCAGGAAATTTCTTTAAGAAACTTGACATGGTGTGAAGGGAGCCGTCGATATTGAGACTCTCGAGGGCTGTACATGCATCCCGAGGTACATCCAGGCTGTCGAAATTGATGTTCTTCAAGTCGAGGACGAGTTCGGTGAGACAATCTAGCCCTGAAATAACACCAAGCATCTTGCTATCGACGTCCCAGGGAACATCGGTGACGGTGAGTTTTAGGAGTGGAAAACGCGCTAGTGAAGCAACCGAAAGCTTCGACGTCCTACCCGAGAACAACACTGAACGCAAACGACACGAATCAGGAAGCGAGGTGAGGTAATTGGCGAGGGCATAATCCATGTTGGTGGAATTCCAACAGGTGAACTCCAAGTCGAGCAAACTTTCTGCCTTGAAGAGCAGGAGTTCCGGGACTGGGAACCTGGAGGCGGTGAAATATAGAGCTATCAACCTCGGAAACAGAAGTTTCCCCTGCGAGAGTCGCCCAATTTGAATGAAAACGGAGGCGTCGATGCTCGGCGGTGTCTGTGGATTATTAGTGTAATACAACACTCTGATCCTGGCCGCGTAAGACGTGAATCGAGTCCACTCCTTCCGGTGAACCTTTCCTCGAAGGATCTGGGATAGACTTGGAGAGAGAGCAATACTCGAAGGTTGAGAGATACTCACGCATATCCCGTCCTCCTCCACGAGGCCATCTAAAAGGTTCAACAGTGATCTGAGGTCCCACATCCGACTCCAAAGTCGATCTAACGCGGGCTCGGACAAGTGTCGGCAACATCGGGCGGCGCTGGCAAGATCTCCTCTGCCTGTGCCGGGTAGTGTGTCGACCTGGGCAAATATGCCCTGCACAATCTCCGGGATAGCAAGTGCTATATGCATGACGAGCGGCGCTGGCAATTGCAGTCACGCGATGCCGCGATGATCAAGCCGCCCCGAATTGATCCGAGCCATGGTCTCTCTTCCTTTACCCACGCTCAGGCCGGAGATAAGACCATTTAGACGCACCAGGGCCGCTTACCTACCGGGCTGTACCAAACATCAGCGGGACGTTCCGACACCAACACGTAGATCAGGACAGCAATGACTGAGGAACGCCTGAAGGCAAAGGCAAGGCAGTGACGCGGCAACTGTATAAAAACCGCATACGAGCCTTGATATGAGCGCGGTAAGATATCCTTTGCTTCTCATCCATGTCCGACTGTGACGGCCTCGACGGTCTCTTGGAATGCTGCTTCATCTGCGAGTGGGACTGTGCGGACTGCGATTGCGCTGACTGCTGCTCTGACTCGGGGCCGGACTGCTGTTGCTGTTCGGACGACTTCCATTCACTGGACTGCTGTGCTAGTACCAGCGGCTACGGCGCACCCCAATCCGAACCAACGCCCTCGACGACCGAACGGTGGTGGTGGTGGTGGTGGTGGCAACGTGCGTGTTCCTCTACCCCTTTCATCCCGATCCTCATGCGCCATTTCAGCCGATATCGGCGGTACGGATGGAATTCATACGAACAGGCGACCACCGGAGACAGCGAAATATTCCGTGGTGCAGCAGCCTGCCCCCGTCGTTATGATGCCAATCACTGCACGGCAGGTCGAAGGACGACTATGTAGTGAGTCCTTTCGTTAGTCGTGATTATCTGACTGCTGATTTCAGCTAGGCATGCAATACGAGGACTCCCTTCGCTTCACAGAGACACAAGCACAAGAATTTCCTTGCACCTACCCTTCTTCTTCCCGCGTCTCTCGAGCTGGACCATAGTTGCTCCTCCACCTTATGAAAGCACCATCTCGCTCTATATTATGAATCCTTGTGGACGCTTTCAAACTCTACTCCTTGACTCCGACTTTAATACCGTGCGATTATGTGATCTAAAGTTTTCAATTGTTGCGCACAACCAAGCTGTCCAGCATTACCGCTATATGCAAAAACTCTGTCAATTCCATTTGACCTGCGGCCAACCAGAAAACAAGGTGAATGTTAGCGCGCCGATGCGGCCCGCATTTACTTAGGGAAACCTGAACTGTGAAAGCTAGCAACATTGTGACATAAATTAAAAGGGCTCGAGCCTCGATCCATATCCGATGATGGATGGTCTGGATCTGTCAAAGCGGATGATTTGTGGGTACTGGCGCCTATTCGAAGAATTCCATGCCGTTCTCGGGCTATTTCCATCAGAAAGACGGCAAGGAGTGTGCGGTGTATCCAAGAACATGTTTTTCTGCGACATCACTGAGCGCTGACGCCTTCTCCAGCGCACCCAACCAGTGCCGCTTCTGCGCCTAAACGCCCTGTTCTCATTGAATTACATCTGGTTGTGTGAGAAAGGGCATTGCTGTATGCACAGCCTATTCCCCATAAATACCCTCCAACCTGGACGAGCTCCACAAGGGGCCGCCATGCGATTCCCCTTCCTCTCGCGGGCCAAGCTTAAGCCTTCGATTTCGTGTACTCCCCGATGTGCTCCGAACGTCCCTGCTCGCACTGAAGGAATCTGCCGACGCCTTTCCGCCGCTGAGGAGCGTCGTGGGCAGCATCGCCCTATGCGGCATCGCAGAGATCAACGCCTTTTTCATTTCGGAAAAAGTGCATTACGCTGATGTTTGTCACTCAATCCAGAGGGCGAAGCAGTCCAGATCTGATGCATGCGATTTTGCGGACGAAAGAGATCCTCGACGCGGTGGCCGATGCCGTCCCCTATGCCACGGTGATTTCTCCACCCATGCTGGAAAGCATCGACCGCTTTACGGCGTGCTGCGTCCGCTTCATTCGGCCGTCTACTCCGTCTTTTCGGGAAATCCAATCTGAGTGCATTTTCGCTGCCTCCGTTCTGGAGGAAGAGTGGGAGAATATGAAACTAAGGAACCTGACTTCGCAGAAGTCCTTTCTGGATGTTGTTGCAGCCCGCGTAGACCAAGAAAGAAAGAAAAAACAGTTCCACGAGTCCGCTCATTATGGAAATGAACACACATCACCACGAGGTCCTCATAACTTCCGTCGCATTTAAGACCACAAGTATATCTCGTGCCAGCCGCTCCGTTCCTTCAGCTACCAATTACCACTCCCTCACCGCGCCATCCGGCCCACGCCCTGTAGAAAATCCCCATTGAAAACACATCCAACCAATTCGACAAAACACTCACAGACGGGATTCCGCCACGCGCCCACCCGTCCCGCGCGGAACTGCCCATCCTCGCTCCGCACCCGCTCCTCGTCGACCTCGATACCCAGGCCCGCGCCCTCAAGCAAGGACACCATCCCGTCGCGCACGGCGAATACGCCGGGGTTGCGGATGTACGTGAGGAGGTCGTGCTCGCCCGCGTTATAGTGCATCTTCGGGACATTGAATGGATGGATGGTACGCGCATGGACAAGGAAGAAATAAAGTCACCTTCCAGCTCATCTCGCAGATGACGAAATTCGGGGTGGAGAAGCCGAGCTGGAGGCACGCAGCGAAGGCGATGGGGCCCAGGGGGCAGTGCGGTGCGAGCCCGACGTCGTATGTCCTGTGCACCGTCGTCTATTCAGTATATCCACCAAGCAAGAATAATTCGTGTCGCGTACTCAGCCATATTCGCGATCTTCCTGGCCTCGCTGATCCCACCGGCGTGCGCGACGTCGGGCTGGATGATGTCGATGCACCCCGCCTCAAAGTAGGGGCGGACGTCCTGCCGCGTGAAGAGGCGCTCCCCGAGCTACGCCAGTTCAAAAAAAATAGAATTTTCAATTGATTGAGGAAATTGAAGCTTACAGCGATGGGGATCCCGGTCATCCCGTAGAGCGTCTTGATCTCCTCTTGTTGGCCCGGCAGGAGAGGCTCTTCGATGAACAGGGGGCGGTACGGCTCGAGCGCCTTGGCGAGCTGTTTCGCGAGGGGGCGGTGGACGCGGCCGTGGAAGTCGCTGGTAAGCGAATTTCAGAAACGTCGAGGGCGAGTGAAGAGGATGATCACAGGCCGACGTCTAATCCGATGCTCTTCACTTGCTTCACGCGTTCGATGGTGCTGTCCAATGCGCTGGGCGAATCCAGCCAGCCGACCTGATGGGGGATTAGCGACAATAATATAGACCCAGAGCTGGCGCGCCAACATACACTTTCAACCGCGTTCATTTTCACTGCGGTGAAGCCCTCATCTTTGCGGGCTTGTGCCTCTGCAAGAACGTCGGATGGTTTATCTCCGCCAATCCAGCTATAGACTTGACACTGGTTGCGACTGAAATTGTAAGGTGCTAGTCGGAGTGCGAGAGTGGGCTGCTTACACTTTGCCCCCCAGGAGCTGCCAGACGGGAACACCGAGTGTTTTACCTTTGATATCCCTAAATCAAATGGACGTGATTGATATGTTTGTCAGGGTGCTATGGAGGGATTTAGTATTTACCATAGCGCGATGTCGAGCCTGATTCGCATAAGTTTGATGCCGTGTGGAATGACGCGACATACCCGGATATAGTGCTCATCAAGACCGGGCCTCCGCGATAGAAACGGGCGCGATAGGCCGTCTGCCATATATCCTCGATGTTGGCGCTGTCCCAGCCAACAAACCGCTCCCGCAGATCCGCGAATGAGCCCTCAACGGCTTCGGTGTGGCCTGCGGAAAGGATGTCGGTTTAGATATCATATCATTGACGAGAGTTGAGTTAGAGGTATATGATAATTTAACCTAACCTCGCCTTACCTTCGAGCGTAGCCTCTCCCCAGCCGACGATCCCCTTCTCCGTCTCGACGCGGACAAACAGCCATCGCGGGCGCACGTAGAATGTTTCGATGGATCGGATGGGATCGGAGGAGGAATGAAGTAGACCTTTGGGGTAAGTTTCAGTGGACATTGTTTGTGTGAGTTCGAGGTGGGAACAAGATCAAATCTCGGACCGCTTTGCCGGCCATACATATGGTGAGTTGTTTCCTATCAACGCCGTCACTAAACAACGCCTCCTTTTTCAAAAGTTTCCATGTCCGCCAACCACGCCCAAGCTAACCCAGAGATTATCCTGGTCCTCTCTAAAATGGGCATCTACATGGAACGCGACCGAACGAACCTGGACGCCCTGTCACCCTCCGCACAAAACACGCGACTCAGGAAGGCCCTCGACCGAGGGCTGGATAACTGCTGCATTTTTCAGCTCTTGTTCGCCAAGGAGTTGCGGGAGATGGGGAAACTTGTACTTTCCGACTTTCCTGAATGGGTTGGCTGGCGATTGCGCAGGGAGAGGGTTGGTCGAGGCGATATGAAGACATTCGTGAGAGCCCTCGGTATGAGGGTCAAAGTGCACTTTTAATATTCCGCTACACTTTTTCGAGATTTTCATTTTTCCGCTCCTTTTTTCATGAAAATGTCAACTTCTTGCTCCTTTTTTGAGCCAAGATCCGTGAAACAGTGGAGCGGGAAAAATCAGATTTTCCGCTCTCTCTTTTTCGGTGACTTTCAACTTCCGCTACATTTTTTGACAGGTTTGTGATTCCCCGCTCCTTTTTTGGAATGAGTGAATCCCGCTCCTTTTTTGAGTTGAAAAAAAAAATTCCGCTACATTTATAATCGAATTTATAATTGAATTTTAGGCTTTCTAATGTGTAGCTGGAAGGCCCCCAGAATCACAGTCAAGTCCTTTGAATTACTCAAATGAATCACAGAAGTCCGTGATCGCGGCAGCGGGACACGATCACGTGAGTAAATCAGGCACGCATAAGGACTCAAGATTGGCACCACAGAATAATGCCAGGGGCAAGGACTGCAGATCCATCAAGGCCTCAACCACCTCATCGCCGTTGGATCGGACCTTGGAGGAGCAAAGTCTCCGACGTGCAAGAGATTAGATTTCCTGATTAGGGAATTTGGGCCCTTAATCACGTGTACACTCGGGAGTCCGAGTTTGCGTGTAGTTGCCTTGCATACAATCCGTGTAGCTGTCCCAGACACTTCTTCTTGACATTCTGTAGTTCAGTCATAAATGTAGCAGAATTTTTTTTTTCAACTCAAAAAAGGAGCGGGATTCACTCATTCCAAAAAAGGAGCGGGGAATCACAAACCTGTCAAAAAATGTAGCGGAAGTTGAAAGTCACCGAAAAAGAGAGAGCGGAAAATTCGATTTTTCCGCTCCACTGTTCCACGGATCTTAGCTCAAAAAAGGAGCGGGAAGTTGACATTTTCATGAAAAAAGGAGCGGAAAAATGAAAATCTCGAAAAAATGTAGCGGAATATTAAAAGTGCACTTTGACCCTCATACCTCGGTGTGTGGAATTGCACCCACAAAGGGTCTACTTATCACCCGTCCTATAGGGATACATTCTATTTGGGCCCCGTTTCGCATGGGGCGGTACTCCGTAACCGTCCGTCAATGTGCTTCTTTGATGTTTCATTGTCGTTAAACATTCCTAGGAAAGCGCCATGGTGCAAGGTGCCTCGGTGAGACTCAAGGACGATGTTCCAGAGATGGAAGGTCTACTCTTGCAGTGGCTGGGTCTCGCCACCGCAATCGATATCCAAGGTGTCGACTTTCCCGGAGGATCTTGGTCGTTGTCAACGGGGTCCCTCTCCGAAGCCCGGGCGGCCGCCTCGTCTGTGCGTACGGCATGTTTGGCGGTGCAGCCTTTGGCGGTATTTGAAGTTCACCTCCAAGAGGACATCGATACTGCAGAGAACGAGTCTGAAGAACCAGAGATGAAACGGGAAGGCTATCGCGGTAATCACAATCGGCGCGCGATCCCGATTATCGTGGTGCGCTATGCAACGGGATTACCCAGCCTGGGAGCTCAAAAGGTAAACTCCAAATCCAAACGCGGTTGTTCTAACGGATCCCCCCTGCCAGAATGTCAAGTCGCTCATAGACTTCGCACGGCTAACGTCCATGCCCGGATCACTAACACCAACGCAATTGGTCATGTTCTCTCGCATTCTGTAAGTCCGGTTGACACAACCAGTTCGCCTCTTGTTCAGAATTCCTAGCGAGTCGAACAACCGCCGTCTGTCTGCCGCAGAAGTCAACAAATATCAAGGTGGCGTGGCAAAACACATTCAGAAAGAAACCAAAATTTCCTTCATAAGTCCCGTGTACTGTCCGGGGGCCAACGTGGCTGATCAAATAGAAATTGGCCGGCGGCCGCGTCTCTCATGCGCCGTGTGCGATGTCGAGCAGGGGCCGGATGTCAAGCTTTCTTTCTGTGCAGCATGCTCTGGTAACCGCTGCTTGACACGGATTCGTTGTACCCTTGCTGATACACCTGCAGGGGTCGCATACTGCTCCTCTAACCACCAATCCGCCGATTGGCCGTCCCACAAAGCAATTTGTCGTTCCAAGAAGGCCAAGATCCCGACCGCAATTCGCAGGGACCCCGCGCGTCCGTCTTCACCGATCGTAAAGGTATTGCTACGACTGGACTATCGCTCCGAGTCCGAAAGCTGGGGACCCCGGTTCGTCAACTACGTGAACCCCGCGGACCGCCTAAAACCCCCTCGGAAGCCGTACGAAAAGCCGCAGTGCGCTAAAACGATATATGCGCACGGGGAGCGGTTCCTCGTCCGCGCACGGTGGGGGGGTCATGCGGATCGTCTTTTCGGCGTCAGCGAAGCCGACCGGCGCTCAGGCAATATTGCGGTGGCGGACGACAGCCAAAAGATGTTTATATGAGGTATGTGTCATCATCTGTTCAATATTGTGCATTCATCTGTCCGTCCAAGCGTCATCCACTTTCTTGACCGTCCCCACAGCTTCAGCATCCTCATGCAGAAACAAACGGGCCTCGTCGGGGGCAGTATGATACTGCCGTATGATATTCGGCAGGCCGGCGCCAATCTTGCATCCGGCGATGTCGACAATACGGCCATTTTTGAAGCTATAGTAAGCATAATTAAGCGGTCTGAGAAGGACAAGGTACGTCCTATGGTCCTTTGCGATGAATATTAATCTGACTTTCGTAAAGGCTGAAGCTGCGTACTTCTGGGCGATGCGGAAGGGGGATTGCATCGAAGTCGATCTCGTAGATTTGCCGGACCAGACCCTGGGATGGTAGACCCTGGTAGACCCTTCTTTCATTAATGGCTTCGGACAGAACCGTGGGAAATGGAGTCTTAAGCGCTGTGGTACGCATCTTTAATTTGACGCCGGATAGACTTCATCAACCCGACGCGGATGCTTTTCTGGACGCAATTTACGCTGCATGGGAAGCCTGCGTTCGCCCAGCTGTCGAGACTTGGTGCGCACTTGCACCTCAGTGCTTCCTGAGAGATTTGTTCAGGACTGGCGACCAATCGACGATTGGCCTCATGCTTAGCTTTGGCTAGTGGACGCTTCGGAGGACCGCTCACTATCTTCGTTGCAATATGGCCAAGACTCCAAGTCTCTCGTCCTTACAATCGTCATGCACTGAAACATCCGTCCATATACGCGCCTGAACGACTGAATCCGATTTGGATACATAACAGTATCGTCATTCTTAAATCTATCTATGATAGATTAACCTCCTGTCCTATTCCGACATATGTCTTAGGAAGGCGTTAAAGCCGCCCGGCGGGGTAGGTTAACCTTATTAGTATCGTACGAGCTCACTGGCGGCTGGCAGCGTGTCTCAATCACCACCGCACCGCCCCCATCTTCCACTCCCCGCCAGCTTAAATGCTGTTGCGACAAGGAAAGCGCGGCAGTGATTCTGCCCAGCGCCCGAGGTAGGCCTTGCAGCAGCAGGAACCAGTACGTCTTCTTTTCTGATGTTCGGCGCGTTTAGCAGATTGACGTGGCGTTTGCTGCAGGCCCTCGGAGGCGTTGGTCAGATATTCGGAACAGCGCTCCCAGATTTATCCAGACACGCTCCTTCCACGGCTTCCCAACATATTACGAGCACCTCGCATCCCTCGACTTGTCCCATAGCGACGTCCGTATCTGCGATGCCAGTATGTCCCTACATCTTTCCGCGATTTTGTCTGCGCTAACAGAACCAGATCCCGACCAGGCTGTCTAACGAATCGTCTGGATCGTCCACACAGCAGATCATCGTGGTTGCAGCTACGACCGGTGGCGCGATTGTCGTCGTCTTCATCGCGTTCGCGATTATATTTTTCCGGGTGCGGTCCAAACAGCGGCAGCGCGAGATGCACGACACGCGCGTGCGGGAGGAGCGGAATGGCAAGGGCGCCGGAGGGGTGGGCATGCTCGATGGCGAGGGCTTCGACTCCGTGCGCGGGCGCCCGTCACCGCAGCAGATCGAGTACCGCCAGCCGCAGATCGAATACCACCTCGATTTATCGCCCGCGCTGGAGCTGCCGCGGGAGCCCGCCGCGCCACCGCCCCCGCCGCGCCGCTATTCGCTCCCGGCGTTCCTATTCCTCTCAGACGGCCAGCGCTTCAACTCCGTGCGTGCGTGCCCGCCGCCGCAGATCGAGTGCCACCTCGATCTATCGCCCGCGCTGGAGCCGCCACGAGGGCCTGCCGCGCCTCCGCCGCCACCGCGCCGCCATACGGATCCGCCGCCTATCCCCGCCCCCGATCTGTCGCCCGCGAAGGAGCCGCCGCAGGAGCCCACCACGCGCCGCTATACGCTCCCGCCGTTCCTATTCCCGCCCCGCGCCTCGGACTCGGGGTCCGCCTTCCGCGAGGAGGTATGGCCGCCGCCGCGGCAGGAAAGCGTGTTCGTCGACCCGCTGCTCCACGCGCCGCTGGCGGAAGACCTGTCCCGCATAATCACCGACATCATGGGCCGCGAACCGCGCGCCTATCTTCAGCTTGATACACCCACATCCGCGCGTCCTGTATACTCCCCACTCTCCGGCACCACCTCGCCGCGCTCGGGTCGGACCTCATGTTCGACGATCGATGCGCCGACGCCGCGGCGCTCGTCGCCGACCCTCCCGCTCTCGTCCTCGAGCGAGTCGTCCGATGACGACCCCCTGTGGCCCCCCACCCCCGGCGGAATCCCCGGCGGCGCTGACGCGCCCCTCGCGTCATACTGGCTGCAGCGCCCCGGCGAGTCTGCGCTCGCGATGAAAGACCCATGCCCGACGGCCGCCGTGTTGCCGCCCCCGCGGAATAAAACAGCCCTAATACGACCCTCGACCGCGGGGGACATTCCGCGCAACGGCTCCCCACGCGTGACGAACTGGCTCGATCGCACGCCGCGACGGCTCGAGTCCACCCCGGTGATTACGCGCCGCGCGGCGTCGGTGGGGCATTGATGTTTGTGTAATTTCGTTCATTGAACGTGAATTTTGAGTATTGTATTTAGTATACAGTTAATCGGAGGTGTGTGGGTTTAAAGCCCGTTCCTTTCGCTGGCTTGTATTCGATAGGAATCGAGCAAATCTTGTGTGATCTGGCCCTGCGCAATGATGGGCTGCGCGACCGCCATATTTTCTCTTTGTGATTCATCCGAAAGGTAGGAAGCTTTATCAACCTAGACTCGGTCGCACAGGCCGTAGTGACATTCTACATTTTTCGGCGTTAATTGAGTGCAGGAGGGCGCTACATAAAATAAAATAAAACACTCCATTTAAATTTTCCGAGGATCGAACCCGCGTACAGCCACTATCTCTTCACCAAAATTTGAAGCAAACCTGCAAGAAACCGTTCAACATAGCCACTATTGACACTTCTAAATTCTCGTTCCGTTACTTATCTAGTTACTGTACTCTCAACATGCTCTAAACTCTCCATCACCCTCACAGCGTCGTTATTCGCATACGTTTCCTCGTACTTGCATTCCTCCTCGCTCTCCCTCCAGGCCAGCTAGTTACTGACATGTAATACGTACCAGTGCCCCATGAGCCCCAAGGCGCGCGCACACTTTAATGGGAATTGAAACAAAATAAATAAGAGTTTATTAAATAAGCTGCAGACTGATCATTCAAGACTATCAAAACTTCGGTCTGAGTTTTCTGAAAGGAACGGGTATTACTCACGTAAGTATTCGTAGCAGGTCTCGCATTTTGCGCTGCGTACTGTGCGACGAAGCGAGTTAATTTTTTTTAAATAATGTAATCCAAATAACCAACCTACCGAGCGTCGTGCTCTGACTGGTCCCTATTATTCATCATTGTAAGTTACCTTCTACTCTTGTCGGAACTCATTCTTCGAAAAGACAAAACACAAACAAGGTCCGATTATCTTTCGCTCGATTGCGGGCAGAAGAGAAGCGAATAAGATTGACAAAGAACTGTCGGTACATTGGCAAGGGCGCATTCACAAAGGTGGTTAGTTGGAATCTGCGGAATCAAGGACGGCACCCAAGGCCTTCCTGAAGTTCCACAGGTCCTCCATCGTCTCTGGCACAAATCGGGGGGTGAGGATATCCACTCGCGACCTCGTTTTCGAGCTCGATGGCAAAGCGTATGTCGGCGAGCGAGGGGTCGTACCTTCGGGGTGCACCCGGTGCGAGCCTGCTGACAGACTGGACCAAAATTCTCGGTGGAACACCCATCGGGTTCAGCCGCAGGCAGACACCTCCCTGAATGGTGGGTTAGATATGTGGGCGCAAAGGACGGAGGAGAGGACGTACGAGAGACCCAGACATGGGGGCGTGGACAAGGCGGCCGTCCCGGCATCATCGAGAACTTCTGGACAGAGTCTTCAATTCAACCCTACTTATACTGTCCGCAGAAGTCGAAACAAATATCTCGGATGCCAAACGTTGCGCCTCACCGACGGATGGGTTTGATGCTGGAGTGAGAGGTTGAAAGAGTGGCGAACAGAGGATTTCGGCGGCTATGAAAGACAACTCCGAGTCCTCATCCAACAGGGAACTGATTGGCTCGGAGGTTTTGCTTGATCTGGTCGTTCTGGACTGTCCGCGCGGTGTTCAGGATTATTATTCCTTCCACTGTTGGCCCTTCAGAGTGAATGTGCTGAGGAATGTTAAATAGTTTTCGAAACTCGATACTTGGCAAAGAGATACCTGAACTGCTCGAGCAGCCGGTTCGAGCAATCCTAGTTGAATTTAGTAGTCAGTGATACTAGTGGCTGATCTTATCTTTCGAGGAGTGGTCACTGACATCTCAGTCAGCAACGTGCCGACTATGCCGACAGATCATCATAATCCAACTTTGGAACGGGGTAAGTAAAAGGCGCGATAATACCCTTGAAAGTTGGAATATAGGACGGATGTACTCGACGTTCACATTTGTGAAGTTTCCGCAAAATTTCTGAATGCATAGGCTAACAGCGGCAACTCTGGACGGACCCGACCGTATTATTGGAACGCTTTCGATCGATTCAGACTGTTATCGAAAGTTCTATCTTGGTGGCCTGAAACACGGATTGAAGACACCTTTCTCGTGGACAGACGGATCTAATTGTTAATTCCATGCAGGAAATTATTCCCCAAGGGTTTTTAGCCCTCTTTGCGCGGATCATCGTGATATTGCAATCCGTATTGGGTGATGACCGTAATACGCAGTTGCACCGTAATACGAATTTGACCGTAATTGCTGAACCTTTAGGTTTAGCTACCCAGGGGAACATCGACTTTGTGAATCAGTTTTTGATCTGTGTGTCATGCAGATTTGGTCATCACCCAAAAAACCTGCGTAGCACAGAGCTAATGAGAAATCATAAGCAATCAAAATGCGAGCAGATTTTTACCACCTTTTTTGCCTTCTAATTCTTGAATTCTAGCCTGTCGCACTGAAGGAAGAAGGCATAGCAAATCTGTTAAGTTCAATTTTGACCATTAGTCATTTCTGCTTGATGTTCGGGTTGACGTGAGAATTTACTCCCGACTTCATCTGTCAGATAAGTATTGAGACACATCAATGCACGCGCCAAGGTGTTGTACCAACAAGTCTTGTGGAAGTTTCAACCAAATCTGCCACTTAAAGGCTGTGACTAACCTCAAAATGGCGCAGACATTTGCCACTTGCCTTCGCCTAAAAGGCATTAGGATCAAATGTTTGTGCTCAAACATCCCCTTTCATATATTGAATACTTGGCTATTTCTGTACCTGAGGCTGCCCGCACCTGCTTTCCTTGCTGCATTGAGCCTGAATATTCTGCTTTATATCGTGGGCATAGTATTATTTGGTGTTTCGGGTTTTGTTGTGTTGTGTTCCACTCATTATTGTCTGCATACTATATCTACCTAAAGGTTCAGCATCCACCTCAAAGAGGCCTAATCCATGTCATACGAATTTGACCGTAATACGGAGTTGCACCTCAAGGCTTGGGGTGTGGGTTCTGGCCGAACGTCGCATGATATGTCAAAGATCCTCTGAGTTCTTTGGTGGGAAGGGCGATGACTGGAGGTTGTTCTTCTAATATCTCAGACTCGGCCAATTGCAGAGCCAAGGGATGGGGTCCAGAGAAAGAAATCCTTTTCAGCGTGAGGGATCCGGAAGTCCGCAGACACTCAAGGCCTCGTGCCTCGAGGAAAATAGCAAGCGTGATGCCGCTCTATGCACGAAGTTGACGTTGGCCACATATTGCAAATTTCCATCCATATACGCTTACGTTCGTACGGAGGGTGATGTCCGTAACGGAAGCCTCGGGGTGACTTCTGGCCCTCCAGTGCGAAAGGCGACGGGAGTCTGAATTTGTCATTTCAATTCCTCGGCCAATTTCAGAAACGTAATCAGCAGAGCGAGAACTTACGGGCGGGATCCAGAAAAAGAACATAGGATCACGGCCTCGTCACTCTGTTCCTTATCAGATTCGATTAGGCACGATTAGATTATGATAGATCACAAACGTACCATCTAATTATGTAATCAGGGTCGGACAGACGGAGCCGCTTGAAGGTCATCCAGGCCTTAAACGCAGCATAAAAGTCTGGGCGAAAAAAAACAAACAATGGAGGTCTGCGTAGTCCCCCACTTCCCCCTCATGATGGAACCCCGTTCGCGCCCTTCAAGCGCACAGACATCGACCACGGTCTTTAACTGTTCTGCCCTTGTCTCAACTGTGCCCTCTAGACTTGAACGAGAACTCGCCAACGACGAGGAGGATATCCACCGATATGGGGGAGACGACCCGCACGAGCCGCCGCCGAAATCCCCCGGGCGGGTCAGGGTGCCATCTCCTCCGCCGCCCCCACTGGATCCCGAAGAAATTGCCTGGGACGGGCCGGACGACCAGGAGAACCCACAAAATTGGACAGATGGCCGGAAGTGGCTCATCACCATCACTTGTGTAATAATGACCGTTAATGTGTATGTCGCGTCTTATTTCTCTGGTGAGAGGTGCGGTATCGATCAGGGTTTAGAACATTTGCGTCCTCTGCACCATCTTCTGCGACTGCCGCAATCATGAAGGCCTTCGACGTCAAGGCCGAGATTTCGTATCTAATAACGAGCACTTTTCTGTTAGGATACGTGTTCGGGGTGAGTCAATCTCCTGTGATCTCAACCACATACTCATCATTACCATAGCCATTATTCTGGGGGCCTGGGAGCGAGCTTATTGGCCGGCGGCGAATCTTCCTTATCACGATGACGGCGTACACCATTCTGCACCTCGGCCAAGCGCTCGCAAAAAACATCGAGACCCTCTTGATCACGCGTTCCTCGGCGGTTTCTTCGCCGTTGCGCCCCTCGTCAACGCCGGAGGTACTTTAGTGTCTCATTTTACTCCAATTATCATGCTCACCACATTTTCCAGGCGTCATGGTGGATATTTGGTCCTCGGAGAAACGCATCCTGGCGACGAGCCTGTTCTCCGCCAGCGGTTTCCTCGGCCCAGGTACGTCTTCTTACTCCCCGAAAATATCCCCTATCCGCTGACACCCTTGCCAGTCATTGGTCCCATCGTCGCGGGGTATATCGTCGACAGCACGCTGAGCTGGCGCTGGGTCTTCTGGGTGATGATGATCTTCGCGGGAAGCTGCACGCTCGTCATGATTGCCGCTCTGCCGGAGACGTACGCGCCCGTCCTGTTGCTCAAGAAGGTGCGCGCACGGCACGCAGCCGACCCGGCTGGAGCACAGCACCTCTACGCGGCGCACGAGCGGCAGGACTGGACGCCGCGCGGCGTCCTCCACCGCACGCTCTTCCGCCCGTTCCAGATGCTCGCGGGCGAGCCCATTCTAATGCTCGTCACGTTCTACCTCTCGCTCGTCTACGGCGTCATGTACGGCCGTGCGTCTCCTGTCTCCTCCCCCACCATATCGCAATATAAGTAGCTGACTGGCGTGGAACAGTGTTCGAAGCATTCCCCATCATATTCATCGAGAAGCGAGGGTTCAGCGTCGCGGCTCGTCTTCATTGGGGTCGGGATCGGGACGTCCCTCGGCGCGGCGATGAACGTCTACTTCTTGCGGCACTACCCGACGCTGATCAAGACGTGGCGCGGGTTCCCGCCGCCGGAGGAGCGCCTCCAGGGGGGCATGGTCGGCGGGTGCGCATTCGTCGTGGGCATCTTCTGGCTCGGCTGGACGGGACAGTACCCGAGCGTCCCGTGGTACGTGCCCGCGATCAGCACGGTCCTGGTGGGGTTGAGCATCAGCTCCATCTTCATCAGCTTCCTCGGCTACCTCGTCGAGACGTACCTGTGCGCCTCCCCCTGTCTCCCTCCCGCTCACTTTAACTAATTTATTCCTCACCAGGATGTACAGCGCCTCCGCGTTCGCGGCGAACACGTTCTGCCGCTCGCTCGTCGCGGCGGCCTTCCCGCTCTTCACGGTGCAGATGTTCACGAAGCTTGGCGTGAATTGGGCCGCGACGCTCCTCGGCGGCGTCGGGCTCCTCCTCGCGCCGATGCCGTTCCTGTTCTACAAGTACGGCGCGCGCGTGCGAGCGGGGAGCAAGTTTGCGCCCTGCGTCGATTTGAAGATCGCGAAGATATTGCAGGATGAGAAGATGGCCGCAGAAAAGACCGTATGAGTTGGTGACGTGATTGAGGGCTACGGTTTCGAGGACGAAGAGGACGAATGTCCGGCGGTTGCATTTAGTACTGCGCCTCTGTCTGACGAACAAGTTGTCCAATAACCGTAATTGAGTATTTATTAGTCTGCGTCAGGTTGTTGGAGGCTTACAAATTTAATTTAACGAGCTTCGTGGCCGGTCTACCACTCCCGCGTACATTCAAGGGGACCTCTGCAGGCACCGGGTTCGCCTTCGTCTTCTTCCGACCAGGCTCCCACTCCACATCCTCACGTCTCGTATTCTCCTTGGTGCTCTGGCGGCCGGCGTGATTTGTTGATTCATGGGATTTCTCGGGGGTTGGTGGGTCCAGATGGCGGTAGGAAAGCAAACGGCGCGATGTTTGGCCTTGTGTGGTGGCCGCGGATGAGCGGTCCGGAATAACCATATCGGGGCATTGGAAATTCAACTCAGATCGACCGGTCTATCCGGTGACATGGGAATTGCGGGCGTTGCTTCCTCCCCCCAGCGACGTTCTGCGATGTGCCCGTGTCTGCTAGCTTCGACGGCCATGCTCCAAGGTCTTGTCTCCCTGGACTGGGTCTTCACTTCTGGGCTCCCTACACGTGCCTCCCAAGTCTCCGGGCCCCTGATGCTTCCAATGTGATGCGGGCAGCATATCTATGTGCTTGCACGATGTTGCCGCACTATATTCTCCCCTACGATTTGATTCTTGGCTTAGACTGGCTTTATCTTGCTCGGAACGCCGCGTCGCAACCCATTGTGAAGCTCGCTTGATCTCCGGATAGTTAGCTCAATGCTCATGCATTCATCGATAAGTGCGTGCTGGCCTCTATGTTGTGACTTCCACGTACTTACTTGTTCACTCAGCCTTCGCACCGCACCAGTGTTCCACGACTCGGCCTCATCAGTGTCTGCGGGCGTCCCTGATGTAGTACCTGCCCCCTCATCGATGCCTCGTACGTGAGGTGTCGATGTTGTAGCTGCTTCTACGGTTGCAATGCACATCTCGTTCGCGAGATGGAATGTCCGATCCGGATGTTCGCGCTGCTACCTTGCGCTCAGAATTCCTCGTCCACGAATGTTCAGAATCTTGTCTCGTATTGAGGTCGGAAGCTATGCTCGCCGGATTAAATGCCCCTGCTTATCCCCAGTCAAGCTCAGCAGTGTCTGTTGCTTCTTGGAACCAGAAAACGAAAAGCTGCCCCATTGCCGGAAAATTTCGCGCAAGGTTTCTCATCTGTCCTTTGATACGTCAGCCAGTTTGGCCTTCAAGTTCCCAATTCTGCTGGCTCAAAGCGACAAGGATGAGATCATTTGTGAGTATTGCGCAGCCACAGGAAATACTGCAGTGAAGCGTGATGAGTGACCTTTCTGTGGCAAATTTGAATGGGCAAATCGTATTAAAATGAGGGACACAAATGAGCTCGATGTTTCTCTTCCTGTTGCTGAACTTCGGGTAAGGGGTCAACCCCGGATCGAAGTGTTTGACCGATCTTCTCTTATCAATGGTTCATATGTACT
Source organism: Mycena maculata (assembly GCA_029448575.1). Taxonomy (NCBI): domain Eukaryota; kingdom Fungi; phylum Basidiomycota; class Agaricomycetes; order Agaricales; family Mycenaceae; genus Mycena; species Mycena maculata. Next base: position 54,725 of record JARJLG010000059.1, on the reverse strand, counting down.
TTGTCACCTCTGCAATTCTGCTGTGACGAGAAAAACCTTTATTTCCATTCCCTTACGCAGCTACACTAATGGCTTTGGATCGGAAAAATCCCGGAGGAACTCAAAGGTTTGACATTCCTCGAGGAACAATGTATTGCTCGGGCCCGAGCGACAGTGCATGTACAAGCTCACATTGGGTCCCACTGGTCAATATACATAGGATGTTTATCAGGAATATGGGCGGTCTTCCATGCTTCGAGATATTGCGTGGGACATATTCACAGCGGATTTGGATCGGGATTATTCCCATGGAACCACAGAACTGAATGAGGAGAGTGAGCTGGAGACTCAGGACTCGGACGAGCCTGAACGCATGGTTATCCCAGACGATGAAGATGACAGTTTGGTTCTACTCACAGAACAGAATGTCAATGAACAACCTGCAAGTGTGAGCCCTGACAGCGAGGTTCAAGAGAAGAAATATTCAACCATGTTCAACGACATTTTCTACAAGCCTCCGGAACTCGATTCAATGTGTGCCTGGGACATCTGCAGACGATTTGTCAAAGAGAAGAGGCCAAAGTCAAAAACTCAACGAAAGACATACCCACGATTCAGATCAGGGCATCACATTGCTTGAAAAAATTGGACAGTCCTGTGCTACCTCTTCTCATGGGATATCGAGTACCTCGGAATGACTCGGAGAGTGTCGAATTGAAATACGCTGTGGTGATCCTCTCGTTGTTTAAACCTTGGTCGAATATCAAGCTATCTCCTCTCCAGGATTCATATACCTCTTGGCTTGATGCATTAAATGACTTCAGGCCGTCAATTTCCCCAAAGCATTCGAGAATTATACTCGATACGCAACTCACGTATCAGACTCGAGATGCCAAGTTTGACTTTGCGGCAAAACGTAGCAAACGGCTCGCTGAACTGAAGAGATTGGAAAAAAAATACAGGAATCACCGAGGATGAAGCCGATGAGCCGTATGATCCAGTATGGGAAAATGCGATGCAAACCGAGTTCAGATAACTTGATTAAGGATACTAGAGCCACTCGGGACGCGAAGCAGATTATCTTTGAAGCAAACAATTCTGCTCCGTGAAAAATCTCCCAAGCACTGATATCTGTGAAACGTTCAGCCGCAGGTACATCCTAGGAGATGAGACTGATGCAGTCAAAGCAAGCCTAGCATCTAAAAATCTGTTGAAAGAGAAGGATTTGCTCATCAGAAATCGTCCCAGGGCTGCGGAAAACGGTACAGACAGCGGCTCTCACCACATTCGAATCTCTGCCTGGGTACCACATGCACTGTGCACAACACTGGCGGAAGAGGACAAACGAGCCCGTGAAATGTATAGACTACATTCAACCACTTCAACCACTTCAGATACGGGTTCAGGTTCACCGTGGTTGGCCTTATGTCCATACCAACGGCTGTGCTTTGCTTTGATTGTAAAGCACACCCTGAACGATGAACAGACGAGAGTTTTTCTCCTCCTAGCGGATAAGATTGGTAGTGAATTGGAAAGCGGACCAAAAGAACCACCGATATCGCTGCTCTGTACAGGACCAGGTGGGACCGGGAAATCAGTTCTCTTCCGAGCCTGGAAATAATTCTATGAGCTTACGGGTCACCCAGAGCGGATGCGCTTGACTGCTCCTACGGGGGTCGTGGCCAGCGATATTGGTGGGTGTACAATCTTCAGAGGCGAGTTTGCGCATTCTTCCAGCCAAGATGAAATCTACGGCCAGTTTGAGAACACAGTTTGAGGAACGTGTATCACCGCTTGAGACTCTGATCTTGGATGAAGTCTATTTCTTAAGCGCGCAGGATCTGGCCCGACTTTCTGAATATCTCTGCATGGGCACTGACTCGATGTGCGGAGGGTTGAACTGGGCGACGTGCGGTGATCCCTGTCAACTACCACCACCTGGTGGTACCTCATTATTCGACTGTGAACTGATGCAGTGTCGTACCAATGATAACCTGAATGATCTGCACAAGAATAGGGAATCGCACCGTACGTACCGTATACGGTACGTGAACAAATCTACGTATACGGAAGGCGATCCGTATACGTACGGCGACGTTCCGTATGCTTTCGGCACGCGACGGTACGTTACGGATCACGTTCCATATACGGTACGGTACGGGGTACGGCCATCTTCGGGGGAAAAATCTGCGGATGTTGGATGGCGGCATGATTGATATCACTGAAACTCACTGACAACAGATCATTAGAATCAAATCCGACCCGACATGACACCCTCCGGCGAAGTTCAAGCGAGTTTGCCGAAATACGGCTTGATACGGACCCGTATCCGTATACGTACGGGTTTCTTGTCACGCAGCAAAACAGCTCCCTGTAGCTCCCGGTACGTGCACCGTACGTACGTACCGTACGTATGACCGTAAGCCATACGTACGGTGCGATTCCCTACACAAGAAGGTTTGCCAAGAGGTCAAGGGTATTCAAATGTCGCACCAGGTCGAGCATGTTGTTGTATTGGAGGAGATAGTGCGGCAGAAGGGTGATCAGTTACTGGTCAGCATCCTCAAACGGAAGGAACATGTTCAGTGCAGGACAAGACAATTCCGGACAAATATGTATTGTCGAGTTCGGTGTGCAGCACAGAAACAAAAGCTCTCACCGACATCAGAAGATGGATTGATGATCCAGAACACGCATGTCCGCTGATAGTATATGCGGCGCGAGATCAAATAATCACATGGCTGAGGCCTTCGCAACTGCGACAGGCCATGGCAACAACGTACCAACTAATCATGTATATCAGGGTCGGACAAGCAGCAGGAACGGATGAGCCGCGGCTGGGCCGCGACGCACCAGGGGCTCGATCTAGATCCAGCAACGTTTTTGAGGTTTGCTCGACCGCCAACTACGCATTATTAATTCGCGTGGCGTGAAGTCGGCCACGGTTGTTACAAACCGTCCCGTTTGTAACCATGTGCAACAATTGTACAGTGTCAAATATGAATCAGCGGAGAACGGTAAAACGGGTAAAATTAAATGGAGGTAAAACGGAAGCAGTACCACGAGCGCTGGTAGTTCGCTGGTCCGGAGTCCCCAATGGCGGTAGTGCTCGCGGTTATGTGACATGAAACCCTGGACTACCTCGGACAGTCCTCAGGTTTCAACTTTCAAGACCGTCGGATGTGAAATCGTTGATGAGTAAGGCAGCACTGCCAGCACCTGATGTCATCAGCGATTATGACCGGCTCCGGTTACTGCAGTTGCCGGTTTTTTTGTCCGTGTCGGCGCGGACCCGCTTGAATGTTATCCAGGTCATAAAAGTCTGGGCGAAAAAACAACGGAGGTCTGCTTAGTCTCCCGTTTCCCCCTCATGATGGAACCCCGATCCCGCCCTTCAAGCGCACAGACATCGACCACGGTCTTTGATCGTTCCGCCCTTGTCTCACCTGTTTCCTCTACACTTGAACGAGAACTCGCCAACGACGAGGAGGATATCCACCGATATGGGGGTGACGACCCGCACGAGCCGCTGCCGAAATCCCCCGGGCGGGTCAGATTGCCATCTCCTCCGCTGCCGCCACTGGATCCCGAAGAAATTACCTGGGACGGACCGGACGACCAGGAGAACCCACAAAATTGGACAGATGGCCGGAAGTGGCTCATCACCATCACTTGTGTAATAATGACCGTCAATGTGTGCGTCGCGTCGTATTTCTAGTGGGAGGTACGGTATTGATTAGGGTTTAGAACATTTGCGTCCTCTGCACCATCTTCTGCGACTGCCGCAATCATGGAGGCCTTCGACGTCAAGGCCGAGATTTCGTATCTAATAACGAGTACTTTTCTGTTAGGATACGTGTTCGGGGTGAGTCAACTTGAATCCCGTGTTATTTCAACCACATGCTGATCGCAATAGCCATTATTCTGGGGGCCTGGAAGCGAGCTTATTGGCCGGCGGCGAATCTTCCTCATCGCGATGACGGCGTACACCATTCTGCACCTCGGCCAAGCGCTCGCAAAAAACATCGAGACCCTCTTGATCACGCGGTTCCTCGGTGGTTTCTTCGCTGTTGCGCCCCTCGTCAACGCAGGAGGTACTTTAGTGTCTCACTCACTTTACCCCAATCATCATGCTCATCACACTTTCCAGGCGTCATCGCGGATATTTGGTCCGCGGAGAAACGCGGCCTGGCGACGAGCCTATTCTCCGCCAGCGTTTTTCTCGGCCCAGGTACATCTTTCTGCCTGCAAATATCCCCCATCCGCTGACACCCTTGCCAGTCATGGGCCCTATTGTCGCGGGCTACATCGTCGACAGCACGCTGAGCTGGCGCTGGGTCTTCTGGGTGATGATGATCTTCGCGGGAAGCTGCACGCTCGTCATGATCGTCGCCCTGCCGGAGACGTACGCGCCCGTCCTGTTGCTCAAGAAGGTGCGCGCACGGCGCGCGGCCGACCCGGCTGGGGCACAGCACCTCTACGCGGCGCACGAGCGGCAGGACTGGACGCCGCGCGGCGTCCTCCACCGCACGCTCTTCCGCCCATTCCAGATGCTCGCGGGCGAGCCCATTCTCGTGCTCGTCACGTTCTACCTCTCGCTCGTCTACGGTGTCATGTACTGCCGTGCGTCTCCTGTCTCCTCCCCCACCATATCACAATATAAGTAGCTAACTGGCGTGGAACAGTATTCGAGGCGTTCCCCATCATATTCATCGAGAAGCGCGGGTTCAGCGTCGCGCAGGATGGGCTCGTCTTCATTGGGATCGGGATCGGGACGTCCCTCGGCGCGGCGATGAACGTCTACTTCTCGCGGCACTACCCGACGCTGATCAAGACGTGGCGCGGGTTCCCGCCGCCGGAGGAGCGCCTCCGGGGAGGCATGGTCGGCGGGTGCGCATTCGTCGTGGGCATCTTCTGGCTCGGCTGGACGGGGCAGTACCCGAGCGTCCCGTGGTACGTGCCCGCGATCAGCACGGTCCTGGTGGGGTTGAGCATCAGCTCCATCTTCATCAGCTTCCTCAGCTACCTCGTCGAGACGTACCTGTGCGCCCTCCCCCTGCCTCCCTCCCGCCCACTTTAACTAATTTATTCTCAATAGGATGTACAGCGCCTCCGCGTTCGCGGCGAACACGTTCTGCCGCTCGCTCGTCGCGGCGGCCTTCCCCCTCTTCACGGTGCAGATGTTCACAAAGCTCGGTGTGAACTGGGCCGCGACGCTCCTCGGCGGCGTGGGGCTCCTCCTCGCGCCGATGCCGTTCCTGTTCTACAAGTACGGCGCGCGCGTGCGAGCGGGGAGCAAGTTTGCGCCCTGCGTCGATTTGAAGATCGCGAAGATATTGCAGGAGGAGAAGATGGCCGCAGAAAAGATCGTATGAGTTGGCGGTGCACCGCGAACTCGAGCTCGGGCGCCAGGCGGAGTATCCCCGGCACCCGACATGGCACACTAATTTAATCACGGACCATAATCTAGGCGCCACAATTACACACACACCAATTACTATTAGAATCGCAATGTATAGCACTTGTAGCATAGCATAGACGGCACTCACAACCCAATCGATGAATATATGACGATTCACAAACTTGTGAACTTGAAAACTCGATGGTTCGGCAAATGCCGAGTCGGAGGAAACAGAAAGATTTCCCTCTTCTTTGTATGAAGGCTTTTGCCGCTAAAATCGGTATTTAATCTGCAGACAGCCTCGTTCGGAAAGACTTATGTACATGATCGCCCGCATAGTCACATACCCTTCCAGGAACTTAATTTTTGGTTGCTCGTTTGAGGAGAGATCTGATAAGAGGTACCAAAACCTTCCGAATCAGACTGCGCAGACGGACTTCGACCCTTCAGCCATGGATTCTCCCGTACACGTGTACTTGGGCCAGAGGGCGCCAAAGTCCTGTCTACGATGGAAATTAATTGCTGTTGCCATTTTCGAGTTTGCTCTTTAAATTTGTGCATCTTGGCCAGGCCGCCGCTTCGCCACGAGATAGCACCGCCTACCTGAAGAGCCTTACCATTCGAGACTGTCGCGAGATAAAAACGTGCCTCGAATGAACAAAACAATTCAAACGCGAAAGACGACCGTACTCTAGAGATGGCGCTCGGAAAAATGTAACATAGATGGTATCATATCCTGTATAATCGTAGTTTAACAAATGATCTGGCGGCCTTGAGCTGTCATAGGACTATGTAGAGTTACATTAGGCATCGCAATAACGCTGGCTGATGGGAAATATACGGCTTATCCAGCACCGGAGGACAGGACTCCATCTTCTAGCGGGTTCCCACGATCTTGTTTGGTTATTGCCCGAGATCGAAAAGATTCTGGTTTAAGATCTCCCTCGAGGTTCAAGCTTTCCTCCTCTTGAGCAATATTCGCAGGACCGGAATCGGTATCGTCCGCGCTCCGCACATCTGAGGCCACGAGGGGTTGGAGCCAGTTTTTGACCTCCACTAACAATTGATTTGAGGATGTTGTGTCAAATCGAAGACCGTTTTCTCGTTCTCGATGTGCCTCCGCTGCTGCATGTTACAGTCCGAGGGATTCGACGAGAAGCTGGAGGCAAGACGGCTGTATCCCATAGAGGTGGGGTGACCGACCCTCCCACAGGATCTCCATCCAGAACAGGTCGGAAGACCACAATTGTTCCCCGATGGTAACCAAGTCTGAACCATACTTATTATTCTCGGTATGAATGAGGGATTCAGTTTTGGCTAGGATTGCCGCAAAGAAGCCATCTTGTATCTCCGGGTCCACCTTGTCCCACCAGTGGAAAGGGATGACGCGATTGAAGGCGTAGATCTTAATTTCGGCAGAAATCGAGATTGTGTTCTTGAGGTAATCAGACAAGAACAGGATGTATTTGTTGAAGAGATGAATTCGTAAAGAGTCAATCACGGTCTGCATGTCGACATCTCTCGGGAGAAACAGAGGACGAAGGGGGTTGAGGAGTTCATCCTGGCAAATTTCCTGGAGACGATGAAAGGCAGTGGACTGCGGGAGGAAAGGGATGTCGGAGAGTTCGTGGCTAAATTTTCGTAGATGCCGGAGATATCTGGCTGCCCTGATTGCGGAATGCTCAGACACAAACGCAGATAGGCTGCTCGCCAAGACCTTGTCTACAAACACGATTGCCTCAGAATCGGATCGAATGCAGTTGGCAACTGTCGTGATAATGGCAACCGTGTCGTCACGAAGAAAAATGTTGTTGTCTTTGCCCTCATCTGAGAGACGCCCAACAAGAATTTGAGACAATTTAAGCAAGTCGCACTGCCCGAGGGCATACCCAATCGCCCTCGCCTCTTCCCTGAACCTCAGATATGACAAAGGGGAATCGACTTCGGGGGGAAGAAAGCGAAGCAGACGAAAGGCGATCCGTGCCAAAACGTCCAATTGTTTGGGGGGCCACGTATATTCGAGTTTTCGAATGTCAGACGGAAAACCGATGTACACTTGGGCGGCAGGGTGTATTGGAGGATTGAATTCAATTTCAGAGAGAATTGTGTTGCAGGTGACTAATGGTTCGAACAGGGGATCAGAACTGGGATTATGAAAGCCCTCGATTTCTCGACGAAGGAATTCTCCGATGAGGACAATACTATTTGAAGCCCAATCGTGTGAACGGTCTACGGCAGCTAGAATACATTGAGTCTTGGCAAGCTGTACGGCGGTCGGCACTGAATCTCCGATCTCGGTGTGTAGTCCTTTGAGCTCCGCAAAGTGGCGGGAGCATGCGTTTGACGTCGACATTGTAAAATAGGCAGCAAAGGGGGAGACAAAGAGCTCCTCTTGTTCAACAAGCAATCGTAAGAGCCTAAGGGCCATCGGGAGGACTTCCTCCCGGAAATGTGGTGACGAATGGTCGTGATTGACCAAGAGGTCGCGAAGAGTTCCGACGAGATGGTGGGACCATCTTTGGGCGTGGTACATGATGGCCAGTAGAGCGGTGGCGGGGAGACCCTTACTAGATTCCCCCAATCGCGTTCTTTCAACGTCAAAATGCCGATCCCATGCGCATGGCATCATGCACAAGGCCCACAAGGCCTTGTGGCCCGCCACACGTCGACGAGTGCGAAGCGGGTCATCTAAGGCCATTCCTCGAGTACCCTTGATGAGATTGCATATCCTGGTTACCAAAGGACTGGCAATCTCGATGTCGCCGAGGATCGGAATGAATAAATGGTCGTTAAGGCGGCGAAAGCCATTCGGGCCATGGATAATATCAGGAATGGCCTCCACAAAGGGAAGGAGCTCAACGTCATCGGTGAGCGAGTCAAGGGTCCATTGGAGAGCCCGCTGGTCTCGATTTTCGCTGTCCCGCAGGGCAGAGTGGACGACAGCTTCTGTCATCGTGGGCTGTGGCGAGACCTCGTGTGCCCCGAAGATACTGAGCGGGTTTCGGAGGAGGGACCAAAGGGGTGCCGATACAGGAGTACGATACGGGCAATCCAGATAGAGGACGGGAAGAACAGTGAGGACCGTGTACAGTAGGAGGAAGATGAACAGTGCAATGCCCATCAGGTACATCATGGTGCGGTTGACGGGCATCAAGAACGCGACGAGCCCAGCGAAGAAGAGCAAAAGGGATGCGTGCAGGAGGAAGGGGATCGCATCGACGATGGTGTGAATTCGGAAGCGTTGCAATCCAAAATACAGGAAGGAGAAAATCCTGGCGCGGCGCACTGGAGAGGGGCGCATCTCCGTTTTATGCAGGAATTCCCTTGCCCACTGTTCCACCAGAGTCGCGAGGAGCGCGCAAGTGAGACTGAGGGAAAGGCTGATGAACCAGAAAGCGTTGCACCAGAGGGATTCCGTTGGCGGGACAAAAGGCGCCGCTTTCGGGGATACATAACTTTCTCCGTTCGCAATCGCAGCGAGTTGCTGCGAGACCTGCAATATGGCGGTCACCGTCTGGTCTCCCGAATTTTGCTGCAAGTTCTTGTAACTTTCAATAAGGAACGCAGTCAGGCTTGCTGAAAAGAGACCGGACTGCAGATGATCAATTTTCCACTCTGAGACGCAGAAGACAAAAGGAATCGTACAAAAATCAGCATCCCTTCCATATCGGCCCTCCAGCTTTCAACCAAGGCCGCATCGTATCTCTCGGCCTCCCCAACATAGATCGACCAGATTTTTGTGCAGGCCTCCTCGTTCTCCGCCTCGCTGTAATTTCCCTTTTCTGCAACCCGTGTGAGACTCGGAAAGAGTCGGTTGATATTCTCAGAGACTTACCTTGACCGTCTGGGGTGGGGGGAAGGCTTTCCGGAGGCTTCGGATCTCGCCCAGCCTGTTTTTGCCGTGGTCGAAGCACTCGAAATGCCGCGGATGCAACTCGATGCAGCACAGAGCCGTCTGCGAATGAGTGAGCGTCACTGCCAAGCGATATTCGAGCGAATCGACCTTTGGTAGGACGCTGTGGCCGCGGGAGCCCTGCCTCGAGTTCCTGATCTGCCATGTACACGTCGGTCAGAAACAAGAGCAGGCGCTTGTCACTGGGATCATTATCAAGACACGATCATCATCACCGGAAATGGGCGGACGGAACCGGCGGAGGGTCGTCTCCCCACTCGGGATATTTCGGAACGACGCAGGTGGGAAGAGTTTCGGGAAATAAACACCATCGTAGAAGCAGTTTAACGTGGAATTGAGTGTGCCATCCAGAGTGGCCACGACAGCAAGAACTTGCCGAAAATTGCCAGAGAGGATGATTATGAACCAATTAAGGAGAAAGATGAAGTTGTAGGCCAGTGATGGTAAGAATACATTTTAGAGGCGAATTATCCGTCGAGGATTCAAGTTCTCGGACGTTAGTTGAACGTTGCATGTGCCCCAAATATATATTGGCCGACGACCGTGGACATGAGAGTCGAGACAGTGAAGATCGGATCTTCTTCAGCTGCAAAGGCCACGCAGCGACCAAACGGAGAGGAGCTCCCAGAGCCGAAAGCTCGTACGAGGGCAAGTGGAGCGACACAAGAGCGGAGCGACGAAAAGAAAAGAAATTAGATGACGCTCAGCTTGTCGGAGATGCCCGACTCGGAGCACGGAGCCAGACTCCGAAGAGCACCGCCACTTTATTATTTCTCTTCCTTCATCCGCCCATTTGCGTTCGATTTCAGTCCGTGATGTACGAGCCTTTGCAATAATTCCCTATTGACCTTCTTGGATCGTCTTCTATCGACCACTCTTCCACTGGAGCCTCTAGTAATCAAGCTTTCAATCGCGAAATTCGGCCAAATTCGACGAAGTCTGAGTGTTTGCTATCGCAGGATGCTTTCATGTTCACTACCCACGCTTTACTGCCGTCTGTCTCCTTTTCTTCGCGAGTTACCCAAACTTTTCATCCAGGCACCCGAAGAAGGTCGCAATTTCGACGTACGTACGTACAGCCGCCCCTGCTTTCCACCTCACCGCCAGCGAAGCCTTTCCCATCCCAATGACTCTCTCGAATCTATTCTCCTGGAAACCTTTCCCTTACGCCTATCTTGCGGTCTACCTCACCATTCTCATCACCGGCCTGGCGACCCGGCCCTCGCCTTACCGCCGTCTGTTCTTCGTACCCCTGATAGCGCTGACATGGCGACTCCTACGCGACTCGGAGGCGGGGTACATCACCAGCATGTTCTGGCTTAGCTGCCTGATCATGGGATCAGACTACATCCTGCTAACGGACGTCCAGCGCGAGCTCCGCCAGCTGCCTGACTCCACCGACCGGCGCGCGGCAACATCAAAATCGCAACAGTACATCGAAAGCGCGCCGCTGACTTGGCGACTGAAATGGGCGCTCCATTTATTCCTCGACGTACGGGGCGTTGGGTGGGCGCACGAGCCACGGGCGGCGCTGCCCGGGTCCCGTGCCCCACCGAACACCTCGCGAATAACATTCCTCGTGTCCCAAACAGCGCGCATGCTCGCCACCATCCTCCTTTTCGACCTCGTGAACCTGCACACGCGATGGAACCCCGCTTTCGGACAACGGATGGGCCTGGAGGCGGTAGATTGGCCGTGGCGCGTCGTGGGCACGGTGGGGTGGGCGGCGGGGGCGTATGCGGGGCTCGCGCTGCCGCATCAGGCCGCCAGCATTGTTTGCGTGGCCATCGGCGTGTCCCTCCCGCAAGATTGGCCACCGCTGTTTGGGGGGCTGGCGGATGCGGCGAGTGTGCGGACCTTCTGGGCGTACGTGGCTTATCTCGCCTTCTCTCTCTTTCCCAAATTAACCAGAAACTACAACCTTAGACGCTGCTGGCACCAGCTTCTCCGGCGCGTGAGTGAATATTATTTCGTTCCATCGTGGTTGCTGATCTTGTCTATCTCCAGTCCCTCTCCGCCCACGGGAAATTCGTGTCTTCAACTCTGTTGCGCCTCCCACCCGGCACGGCATCCACCTGCGTGCAAATAGTAATCGCCTTCATCCTCTCGGGCGTAGTCCACTACCTCGGCGAGAGCGTGCCGCTGCGCCCCCGGCGCGAACGCAGCGGCTCCCTCATCTTCTTCGGGATCCAGCCGCTCGGCATCGCGGCCGAGGTGCTCGTCGCGCACTTGGCCCGCCGGGTTGGGGTGCGGGGGAGCAGGGCCATAGGATGCGCGTGGGTGTTTGCGTGGTTCGTGCTGACGCTCCCCATTATGCAGGACCCCCTGATTCGGGCGGGGGAGATGGACTCGAGGGTGGACGTGAGTCTGATTATGCGGATTTGGCGGGGAACGTGGGATCTACCTCCGGTTGGGGTGGCATAGTGGGATTTTTGTGGGACGGTCGAACGAAATTAGGAGTAGTAGATTGATTGAATTCTGTCTCCCGCTCATAGACGGGAGATAATTGACCGACGACTTCGCCTACGCGTTGGTGATACAGCGAACAATCGATTTCATTTCTGAGGCTGTTTGTTCAGCGTACAAACTCGCTGAAGAACGAGAATTTACTCGAACTCAGCATGCGAACAAAATGTTTGTTCAAACTGAAGAGGCAGTCCTGACAACAAAAGATGTATCATTCATTTACAATGGAGAGACTTCGGGTACGGTTACATGGGAAAGAGAGCAAAATTTGACCGTGGCTAGGATGCGTGCGTATTGTTCCAAAGAGATCTCAGCACGAAATCGGCGGGATCGGGACTGGTAATCCTCGACAGTTTTTCATTCAGAATGAATTTCACTGGCTGGGAGTTGAATCCAGGAAACATGATACAAGACGCGCTTGAGATAACTCACGAGTACGGTCGATACCGGGGACGAGGTAAAACCCATTGGACGGTACGCCGGTTGTGTTGTCGACGAACATGCCGACTGTTCCAGCGGGATGGTCGAGCCACGTCCACGGTGCTACTCCGCCGAGGGCAGATAGCGTGAACGTTAAATTTTTCGTGGCCGTCATGTGAATTCGTGGATCAACCAGAGGAACATTTGCGAGCGACACGGGTGTGAACTGGGGATTTTAAAGTCAGCAGCGAACTGATGTGAATGAAATGAAGAGCTAGCGCACGTATTGCTCATTCGTGACGGTCTTTTTGTCCACCTGCGCCGTCAGATTGAGCAGCATCCACACATTTGTTGCATTATGCCCGGCGGGCAGAATCGCATTGAGTCCGAGGCGCTGGGAGATCAACGAGTTATTGAGACTGGGAACCGTGAACCTATGCGTGCTCGTGCTGAGTGTGTTCCCCAGCCAGTCATACCAGGTGAGCTGCGCGGACCCGTCCACGGACTCCCACCGATCTGATGTAACCATCACCTGCAGCGTCTCGTTGTCGGGCGTCCAGAACGGATAGATCATAACTGGGGAGAACGTTGTGGTGATGCCGTATTGGAGGACTTTCCAGCGCCCGGAATACTCGATCGCGCTCCAGCTGACGCCCTGCCAGATGTCGTTCAGCTGCCACACCAGAGCCCCGAGGTTGTTTTCGCCCTGGCCCGCGCCGCGGCGGTACCACGCAATCTCAGACATCATCGTCATGGACTGGAAGATTTGGGTGCTCCAGCACCATTGCGCGAAGGTCTGGTTCGAGTCCGGTGTCGAGGGGGTGGGGAGCCAGAGCTCGACGGCCTCGGTCATTTCGGCTTGTCCTTGAGGTGCGTTGGGGTTCGGGAAACTTAGGTTCCCGGCCGGAGGGTGATGGTCGCGCGACATGACGATAGTGGAATTGAACGAGAAGTCGTCGGGGGATAAGAGCACTTCCTCCCAGCTGTAAAACGACGGCATAGAGTGGAATCTGGGTATCTGAAGTGAGTTGAATCCATTCTTGGAAAAGAGACCGACTCACCCGAACTCGTTGACAAATCTTTCGTATTTCGAATCAGCTTCCTGGAAGAGCAACCAGACAAAATATTCATACCGAGAGACGGGGAAGGTGCTATAATTGAATGCTTGGCTTGCATCATAGTTGTAGCGTTCTATGGGAGGGTTATTCCAATCTCAAGCGAACATGATGCATACCACTGTTCCCGTATATTTCGCCAGGTGTCCCGTTGTTAAATCGAAGGACGTATGGGTCCAAGCTCAGCACCCCTTTCGTCGTCGAGCAGTCGGTGTATGGGACCTGGCAGGGTGGGGTGAGACCGATGAGGCGAAAGCGATGATATAATCCATACCGAGTGAGTCTCAGATACGGTGATATCGTACAGGAAGTCTTGGAATAGCGCCACAAACTAGAAAATGGAAAGTGAATTTCGAAATCCTTGATAATATATTGCATTTTCACTTGGTCCTGTAAGAAAGTCAGAACATAGACTACCTGAGAATGAAACCCGCACCAAGTAAATCGTCCCGTTCGAAACCGACGTGTTTACAGAGGTTACGATTCCTTCGATCTCATTCCCGCCTGCCCATTGAACATTGCTAGGGTGCTTATTTATACGTCGGACGTTTTGGCGCACTTCGGGTTCAATCGACTCGAGCATGAAGTCGTTGATCGGGTACAGCGAGTCGGAGAATATGAACTCGGACCACGCGAGAATGCCGAGTTCATCGCAAAGTGAATAAAAATCGTACACCCCATCTGCTTCGGAGTCGGGTTGGTAAATGCCGCCACCCCAAACGCGTAGCTTCGCACGGATAGAGTTAGTTATCTATGGAGTGGAAACCGGGAAGCGACGCACCATATTCTGGCCACTGCGGACGGCACTCTCAAGTACCCAGCGAACCTGCTCTGTAGTGATCCGCGCATAGAACGGGTCGAAAGGGATGATGTTGGTACCGAGGCTGTAGAATGCCTTTCCATTGATCTCAAAGTGCCACTGGTCGCCTGGGGTGATCCCGCGGGTGTCAATATCCTCTCGAGAGTATGCCAGCTGCGCGAGCTTGATGGTGCGGAAGCCGGTGCGCACAGTGACATTGACGTCGGTAGAGCGCTGGAGGCCCAAGGATACGGTGAGATCGTAGAGCGTCGGGGTTCCGAGGTTGTGCGGATACCAGCGCTCAGGAATAGCATCGGGTATTTGCCAGAGAACGGTGAACCACAATGGGGAATCTTTCGTTATCGGTATAGGATCAAGCCTAAAAGTGGGCGAGGTAAGGTTGAGCTCTGGGAATGCGAGCGAGATTGATGGCGAGGTGAATGTGCCCGCGGACCGGACCGCCATGGTAACGTTGACGACCCAGTCAGCCGTCTCGTTCGCGGGAACTGAAAAATTCTGGCCGACTTTGTAGATGTCGACGGAGGTTTCTTCAACGAAGACGGGTTGGGGACTGGCCGTTGTGTTTGGCGTCGAGTTGCGGTTCGCTCCGTTTGTGAGCGCGATCAGATATGCTGGCCTGAATATTCCACTCGGAACAAACGCTGGGCCCTGTGGAAGCCGGTTACACACGAATACTCGCACCAAAGATAAATGGCCACCCAATCCCAGCCAAAGTCAGATTGTAGTTTCCGTATATACGCACGGTCCGCTGGTACTTCGAACTATTTCGTTGGATAAGGCTGGGAGGAGAAACTCATAGCGAAGACGTACGGTGTCCCCAACAATCGCATCAAGCAAATTCTCTGCGTCAGGTCGCATACTGACGTTGAGACCATAGTAATAAGCGGATTCGAATACAACGGTCAGATTTCCGGCCGTTGCTGAGCTGAGGAACGACACGTCAAATACGTATTCCCTGAATTGATTGTTGACCCAAGCCACGGGTTGCCCGGCCACTGTCTGAAATGTGGGGGTTTCCATCCAATTAATTGGTTGACCAAGAGCACCAGGACTCACTATGTTGGCGATTGTGTCCAATCCATAGAATACCAACAGCGTCTGACCGGCAAAATCGAGACCATTCCTGAGAATAGGAGCTAAATTGGCGGTATAGGTCCAGTTGTCCATGAACACCCAGCGCTCAGTGAAATCTACATTGGAATGTAGCCAATATTCAGACGGCTCAGTTCACAACGACTGACCATTGATGCCAAGAAGGGGCTCCGTAATGACCCCAGCACGCGTCAAATCAAGATGCATTTGCGAAGGAACAGTGGCGGGCACGGAGATGGAGCCGTTTTGATTCACGAGGGTCCAGTCAAGAGTCGAAAGGTCAAAGACCATAGCAAGCGCGGTGAAAGGCCATAGTAGGAGGAATAAAAGCAGATGCATACTCGGATGTGGAGGGATTGTACGGGGACAGGGAGTGCGGAAGACCGCCCGAGGTTTTGAAGTGGAGTGGAGACGGCATAATGTGGGACCGATCGGGTCATGCGCCATTAGACCCTGGCGGTCTGACATACGGGTACGTTATGAACGCTTCGCATATGTTGTGTGTCATTTCAAGGCTTGAAGTTGTCTGGTGTTAGATGAATGGGCGAGGAAACCTCGAACAGACTGCACTTTGTGCCGGCTTAATGCATCACCGTCTTGTGGTGTCGGCGAGCGGCAATGGTGGAATTCTGCACCACCCGCTAAAGAAAGAAGATCGGAAGATCAAGAGTGGAAGTAAACTGGTGACAACGGCACGTGTGCTGACCGCGAAGGGGCGAAGGCCGCGAAGCCGATGCAACTGGATATTAAACGTCAAGGGACCACCCACAGTGCACTTCCCCAGAGATGATGGGTCTCCAACATTCTATATGTCTCCTTCGATTGCATACCGAAGAGCTATAAATTCGTGGACATAAACTCACCAAACCTAAGTACCGTGTCCTTCGCTCGCGTGGCTGCCCCATCCCCCGCCCACACCGTCGACGCGCATGCACGACGCCACAATCCTCATCCTCACCATCCCCGCCTCCCGCCCACGAGTACGCAATCCTCCGCGCGCGGGGCGCGTCCCCTCGGCGCCCCAACGATGCAAGTGCGGAAAACCTCTGCGCCTCAAAAAAGGGAGAAGCCGTCCAGCCACAGAGCCTGGGCAACGACTTCGCGCAGGTGCATCAGCGGCGGATGTCTGTGTCGTCCTCGCGAAGAGCCACCGGTCTTTCCCTTTGAGTGCTCAGGCATCAATGCGTATCACCGTCCACCCTACCCCTCCCCTGCCGTCCGCGATGCGTATCAGCACCACGTCCGGGAGGTCGAGCACGCCCTCCCCCCCGCGACGGGCCGCTCCACCCGCACCGCATGAGCCCAGGGCGGACTAAAACCGCGGTGCCAGCCCCTGCGCACGCGTATCACCTCCGACTCGTCGGCCACTACCCTCCCCTGACGTCCTCGGTGCGTATCAACGCCGCGTCCGTGAGGTCGAGCACACCCTCCTCCTCGCGACAAGCCGCTCCGCCTGCACCGTAAGAGCCCAGGGAGGACGAAACCGCGTCCCAGCTCGTGCGCTCTTAAGATGAATATGTATCACCCCCCACCGCCGCCGTGGGCGCGCATCCACGCCCCAGACAGCTCAGCCAGCGCGTTCACGAGATCAAGCACGCCCTCCTCCGCCCGACGATTCGCTCTGCCCCTCGCACCGTGGGAGTCAAAGGCGGACGTAAACCGCGGTGCCAGCCCATGCACTCGCAAGATGAATGCGTATACGACCCTCCACCCCGCTTCCCGGGCTTTCCTCCGCCCCCGATCCGCGCCCCAAACAGCCGCATGCGCGGGGTCGAGCACGCCTGTCTCCGCGTGTGTGCGCCGCTTCGCCCTTCGCGCCACAAGGAAAACCGCTGCATTCGTAAAACGACGCACACCGCACCATGCACAACAAGACCGAGAAACGCATCCGCGCGCATGTCGCAGCCATGGGGGATCCCGCGGACATCCGCCATGTTGTGCCCACCAGACGCGGGCACTACACGCACACGCTCTCCACGCTCCCGCCCGCAGGCGACGCCGCGACTCAGCCGGACCACCGGGTGGCCAAGCTAAAGGACGAGGAGGGAGGGGAGGCGCGCATCGTCTCACTCGAGATCTGCTCGGCATCGCCTCCGCACACGCAGACGTGGACGACGAGCTACTCGTCACCGGCCGCTCCAAAGGACACACGGGTCGCGGCACTTTGGGTTCCGGACAAACGCTGGACGCGGCAGACAGCACGACCAGTAGGACCACGGGACACGCATTTCACCACGATGAGCTCGTCACTCGGGTCGTCGGCCCGTTCCAAAGACCACAAGCTACGATCCCAAGGAAACGCACACGCAGCAGCATCGAGGGACGCGCACGTCCCCCGATTGTCCTCACACGTCCCGTCGTCGTAAAGCCGCTCCCCGCCATACTGTCGCCCCCCCGCTTTTCCACCCGAACAAAAGAACCAGGAAGAGGGACAGATAAAGATAAGATAGCGAACGCACCTCCGCCGCCGCCGCTGGATACGCGAACGCCACAGAACGTACAGCATGATGTGCAGGTCATTGGAGAAGCATGGCAGAGATGGATGCGTATAAAAGGTACGAAAAGAGCTAGACGGGGAGACTCGAGTAGGCAGCCATGAAGATTTTTCTCTCCAACTCCAGGGGAAGGAGTGGGGAGACAGACGGATCCAGAGAAGGCATGCCACAATCCCTCTATCCTAGTCTTGAGACTTTCTGTGACGATGCGACCACTGCGGTGTATCTCGAGTCTTGTCTCGAGTGTTACATAGAAGGCCTCGAGTCAGTGGCGGTGTTGTATGTACGCTTGTTATCTCCTCGCGCTATCACCTTCCCGGCTCCACTCCTCATCGAGAAAAATCGTAAAGTCGTATTATAATACTAATGCAAGATCGAACCGATCTCCGAAGACGAGGTCCATCTAAAAACGCAGCGAATCCCAGCCCGACCAGGTCAAAGCCCAGACAAGCGCAAAGAAAAACGCATAGCACAATCCAAGACATGATAGACTCTTAAGCGGAAAATGGATTCGTTGCATTAGATATGCCGGTTTACGCGTCTCGATGCGCTCGTTGCACACCCATATCAGGCCGCGACCCGCGCCGACGCAGTACACTTTGCGTACACCCAAGTCGTGACTCGTATCCCGCCGCGACGCACCCGCTGCCCTCGCTCGAGTCCGCATCGACGGCCGCCTCCATCTCGGCGTCGTCGTCAGCGGCTGGCAGCGACGGTAAGTCCTCGTCCGGCCATACGTGATCCTCTGTGGAAAGAGGAGGTCAGCGGCGGTAACGTGAGTCGAGGGAGACGGTCGAGAAAGGAAGTAGGGGAAGGAGAGAAAGAGCGGACCGAGAGCGGAATCAAAGCGCAGCTGATAAAGCAGGTACAGAAGGTAGGGATGTGCAGGAGTATGATGGTAGGGATGGAGCGGAAAGCGAGGATGTGGATGTGGAAGGAGGGAAGACAGTGTGTAACAAAGTAGGAGTGCATAGAGCGAACGGGGAGGATATCCAAGACAGAGACTCACCTATTTTAAGCACTTTATCCTTCACTTGCATGGCTGCTATACCTCCCCCTACGCGGCGCCATGATCCTCATCATCGTCCACATCATCTCCATCCTGGTCCGTGAGCCCTCCGCATCGGCGCCGCCGCGCGATGGAAGGGCGGACGAAAGCTTCTGTGGCTACAAGAGCACTACCCCTTCTCGCTAAGACGGAGAACCCGAATCCACACAACGCATTGGCACGACCTCGCCCAGGGACGCGAGGACGCAGATGTCTGTATCCGTTTCGTCATCGCAACGACGCCACCCATCCCTTCGAGGACGCGGGTATCGCGCCCATGCGTATCACCGTCCACCCCTCCCCTCCGCTGCCCTCGGTGCGTATCAGCTCGGTCGCCGCATCCGTGGCCGCGAGGTCGAGCACGTGACGAGCCGCTCCTCGCACCGCAAGAGCGAAGAACGGAAGCCGCCCCAGTCCTCGAAAAGATTGAGAATCAGGCGCATCTCATCGGCGCGCGCCTGGACGTCCGCAAAATGCCCATTGCATCGTCAAGCGCACGACCACAGCGCCGAACGAGTGCCCCTCCCCTCTCCGCGAATCAGTTCGGCCAGCGCCAGCGCGAGCACACCTTGCCCCGCGTGTTTCTCCATCGAAACGAGACCACACACTCTGGGCAACGACCTTGCGCAGGTGCATTAGCGGCAGATGTCCGTTTCATCCTCGCGAAGAGACATCGCCCATGCGTAGGAGGGCTCCAGCGCCCAGGCGTATAATCCCTTCGCCGCCGTTGCCATGTATCAGCTCGGCCGCGGCCGCGAGGTCCAGGACGCGACGAGCTGCTTCCCCTCACGCTGCAAGAGTGAATAACGGAAGAATACCCCTGCCCTCGTAAAATGACGCGCACCGCCGGTCCTCGAAATGATTGAGAACGAGTCAGGCGTATCTCATCGACGCGCGCGCCGACGTCCCGAAAATGACCATCGGACTGTCAAACGCACTACCACGGCGCCAAGATGCGGCGGGCGCCCATGCGTATCCTCCACCCCTCCCCTCCGCCGCCGCCGTTGGCGCGTATCAGCTCGACCGCGTCCGCGCGACGAGCCGCTCCGCCCGCACCACAAAAACCAAAGGTGGTCGAAAACCGCTGCGCCGGCCACTGCGCTCCTGAGACGACGCGCACCGTGCCGCGAAAAGACCGAGGAGTCAGACGGGCATCTCCCCCGCGCGCATACAGCGCAGTGCGGACGGCGGACATCCCCTTACCATTGGACTGCCGTCGATCAAGCGCACCCCCATGCCCCAAACGACACAACGGAGGGGCAGGAGTAGGAGGGCTCGGCACCCCGAAGGCCCCATGCGGAACAATGTACTGATCATGCACGGGAAAAGCGGGCAAGAGCAGAGATACGCCCGCGAGGACGAGCCACCTCTCCGCAGGCGACGCGGGATGGGGGCCACGACCGGCGCCTCGGGATCCTAAGCAAAAATAAAAGGACTAGAAGGGGATTGACATGGAGGAGGGAACGAGTTCGGGAAGCGCGCAGCGTCCCACTCGACATCTGGCGTCGCCTGTGCACGAGCGTCGCGAGGGGGCGGAGGACAAGCGAGTACGTCCTCGAGGAGCTATTTCTGCGTGAGCTGGCCGGTGGTCCGCCGAGCGCGACAATCCGTTCCTCCGGATACGAAGTAAAAGGATGAGGAGGATCGACGGAGAGGAGGGAACGAATGGGGACGTGCATCCCATGCGACATCTGCGCACCCGGCCAATGCCCGCTGGGCCATCGACACATCCCCGCAGGCGGCCGCGGCCACGACCAACACATCGCGTCGCCCGCTCGCTCTGAAGCACACGCCTCTCGTCCCGAACAAACCCTGCGGCACAGGGCAGGACCACGGCACTCATGCTGCCCACCGCCACCGCGACATCGCGAAGGTCCCAAGGAGAGTAACGGAAAGACAAGGCACACCTATGCGCGAACGTCGCAGAACGGGCAGCTGTGAGCGGGGCGTCAGCATGATATTCGGGCGGGTAGATAAGTGAGCGGAGAGTAAAATCGGGGAGGCGGAAAGCAGGCCACTGGAAGGAGGAAGAGATGACTAGCCCGGGGCTGTGTCGTCCCGATCCTTCCGGACGGCTGGGGAGCACCCACGTCGGCATCCTCCCAGACATCTCCGGTACGTCGACGGGACAGCGGCCTCCGGCAGCCAACGACACCATAACGCGAGGATACCGAGTCCGCAGTCCCTATTTCTCGATTCCAAACGCTCGATCTCTGGATTTTAAGACCAAACGCATTCAGCATTCGAGTCTGGTCCCGTACACGACTCATCCTCTCAAGCCACAAATAACACAAGGCGAAAGGAGCCCACCTGAACGCTTGATGTCGAATCTCCGTTGGTAGCGACGGAACCGGAAAAGTCAGGGTGGCAACAAGAGCGGGCGCGGTTATTTCATGGCTATCAAGATCGAATGGTTGAATTCAAGTCGAAAACCTTGCAGGACACACGGAGAGAGTGGGTGAGAGGGAGGTTGACGGCCTCGGATGCGAACAATCATCAACAGCTTTGATTCCCGAATTCAAAGTCTACTCAGATGAAACGAGCAAAAAATCTCTCACTGCCAGTGGTTGTACGAGGTTTGCTTGCTTTCAGCGTATTCTTTCTTTCCATCCCAGTTCAATCCACGCGAAATTAAGCATCATAGTCTTCCAGTTGGAAATAAGTATTCGTCATCCTCTTCCTGCTGCTGAGGGGACATCTGAATCCCACCGTCCCACACCTCCTTGTCCCTAGGGAACCGCAAAAAATCGGCATCATATACAGTTTCGTAGTCTTCGAGCTGAAAGTACTCGTCGTCATCTTCCTGCTCCAGAGGGGACATCGGAATCCCACCGCCACACACCGCCTGGTCCCAAAGGCGCCGCAAAAAATCGTCATGGTCCGCGAACGGGCCCTCATGCCTCCAGAGGTCCCCGTGTCTCCACCAATAATACATGCCGCCCGCGAAGAACACGCACGTCGGCTCTGGAATGAGCTCGTTGGGCACGAACGCGAGCGGCTCAATCTCCCCGGCGATGCCCCACCGCCTGCGCATCCATACGGTGGACAGCCCCCCGTCGCGGAGCTCCTTGGCCTGGTCCCAGTTGGGCCAGTCGCAGGACCAGTACGGTGGGAGAAGGACGTTGGTTGTGTGCCATGTCGTGAGGTCCTTGGGGTCGAACCTCTTGGTGCTTGAGGCTACGAGAGGCTTCCACTAACATCATGATCTTTTTAGCAAGGGAATCTCAGTGGACAGTGAAAGACGATTACAGGGAATGGACGAGCACGCAGTGGCAGGCCTAGGATTCCAGCGGCTGCGACACACCGTGCAGTTCGCGGCGAGAATCTGGATAGGGGGGATTTTGATAGTCGTAACATGGTTGCGGGCAAGTTGCGGGTTCCGAATTTCATTGATGGATTTGTTGACGGACGGCCAATGCCGAAACTTCAGGGATAATGCCAACACTCCAATGTTGAAGTTTGGTTGAAGTGCATTTTGGTCTTCACTCTGGGCTCTGGAAGCAATATCCCATCGTGTCGAACGAGTTCGAACCGCCCGTGAGTCCCGAAATCGGATTCTCTGTCTCTTGGATCCGCTATCATACGCCCTCCCGTTCGTTGATTTTACGGGTAATTTGCGCGTGAATCTCGACTTGCCTCGTTCCCCACCGATGTTTAACTCAGCTGTTTTCATTACACGAAATTCCAGATCTCAAATTCCCAATCGATCGATGGCTCAAAACGAGCGCTAGCACTGGTGGTTTCGTTCAAGTTCGGAACATTTTACGTTTCCTCCCAAGCTACAACACCTGCCTTCGGGATTCAAATGATAGTCAACTTCCGGCACGCCGACTTGCGGGAACTTTCAACGTGGGCTTGACTGTTTCAATGGAACTCGTCTGGTGACTGGCTGATAACGCTGTTTAACTTAGAAGTATTTATTTGTTTTCTGCATATCCGGCTGTTCCTCAGCGGGACCGCGTCGGATTATACCTACCTACCTACCGTCTCATCAGGTTAAAAAACGGCCGGGCCGGAGGAACTTTCGCGACAGTGTCGCACGTCTACTTCGTCGTATGAGTGAGTGTGAGTATGAGGGTGTCGCATTTGGGTAGTCCCCGATTCTTCCTTACCCGCATCCCTTCCACAATCAAAACCAATTTGCTCAGTCATCATTTCCCTCGCTATTTCAGCTCCGAGTCAGGTCTCCGAGATACCGATGTTGCCCGCTTGGCAACCGTCCTCAGTCCCATATCACGATCCCGGAGGAGTTCAAGTGTCCTGGGCGGCGCCTCCCCCTCAGGCGCATCCCGTTATCCTCACCGGATAGATGTTAAAAAATGTAGAAGGAACTAATTTGGTCGAGAACAAGAGGAAGAACTTTTGGGATACAAGTACATATCTACTCCTTCGCGCAACCTCCGCAGAACTCAATACTCCTTCGCAACCAATGCATCCGCAAAATCGGCCTGCGTCTTCAGCACCGTTTCCAGATCCTGCAGACCGAGCGGGTTCTGCATGAACGATGCGAGGCTCTCAGCCGTCTTGACCGCGTTCTTGATCTCCCGCCCGTTCACGTTGTATTGCGCCAATACACCATACCCCTCCTCGGAGATGTTGGCGCCACCCTTGAGTTGGCCCAAGAAATCCTTCCAGAGGCACTTGCGGGCGTCAGCGTCAAGATTCTCGTACTTCAGGGCCATGTGGATCCGGGATTTGAATGCCGGGTCGAACTGGTATCCACGCCTGGTCAATAGACGCATGCTAGGAACAAGTGGGAGACGCACAGTGTTGATTCGGTTCGTTGTGAGGAACAGGATCCCCTGGTAGTACTCCAAAAGTCGCAGGAAGACCGAGACAAGGGCATTGCGATCGATATCTGTGAGTGTCCGCTTCTCCAGGAAGACGTCGGCCTCATCAATGAGCAGGACAGCTTTCCACGTGTGCGCGAGATCCAAAATTCTCGTCAATTCCTACTCAAGATGGGACGCCGAAGTGCCTGTGCCACCACTGGTATTAGTTTCTCGGTCTATGCCAACTAGCATATGGCGTACCGAGATCCCCGGATGACACGACATACAGCGGTCGGTGGGTGTACTCGGCGATACACTCTGCCGTGAGTGTCTTGCCCACTCCGGGCGAACCATGCAATACAGTGACAAGCCCTCTGCCTTTGCCTTTAATAATGTCGTCGAACTTGCTACTCTCGGCACGTAGTTGAGAGGAAACAAGGGCCCGGATGAGAGTCTTTGAGGAGTCGGGGAGAACAAGGCGGTCGAAGGAGGCCTACATTCGATTCGGAATTAGATGTCAGGAGAGTGAAACGGATGACGCGCGACATACCTCATTCCAGGTGATCTCCGAAAAATTCTCCATGAATAACTGGAACCACTTTTTTTCGGTGAAACTGAAGCCACGAAGGATGTTGGTGGCGAGCAAGGTCCCTTCATCAGTCAGTCCTTGTGCGGCCTTCTTAGTAGCTCGGTCTGCTTTAAAAACCGCGAATTCCTCGGCCGAGAGGCTGTCCTCAGCACGGGATAGTTCTCCAGCTGCCTCATCGCCATCGGCGGCGGCTTCCCATGAAAAATTAGCGCAGATACGGTTATATGATGTCCCGTCGATCATCACTCGGCTGTTGATCTGAGGGGCGAAGGGTTTTTGTGAGCTTCGACGACACAATGCAGGGATGAAACGCACGCTGTATTTTTGCTTCTGCCCTTGCTCGATCGCCACACCAACGTACTCTCCGTGGCACTGCCCCTTCATGGTTTGGAACCTTTCACCTCGCTTCATTAGCGTCTTCCGGATCTCGTCCTTCCGGGTGCGCATTGCTAATGGTGCGAACGGTAAGGCGGAGATGGACGTGCTCCCGTCGAATGGGGGGATAATCAGCCGCTTTTCCCGTGCGCCGAAGTTTTGGCCATCGTAGTCCACATAGATACCACACTGATTAAAACTGCCGGACGCTCCGATGTAGCTGTAGGATTCCAATTTGAAAGCGCGGTCATAGCCACGGATTTTGCCATGGATAATAGCACCGGGACGGAAGAGGGTCCATAGCCTGGACAGAATACATCTCGGACCGTGAGCCTGAATGAAAGGACTCCAAATGACTCACGTTTCGAAAGAAATGAGACCCTGGGGGAGAAGATTGTTGACCTGTTCGATAGTTGTGGCGAACTGCGTCTCAATGAAATTCAGGAGGATATTCAGGTGTTCGAGCGCAACAGAGCGTTCCTGCATTGTCTGCGCCTCGGCACGAAGTTCCTGTCGATAGTGATACAGACACTCCACGGGGAATGTCAACGAGATATGCTTTCCAAAACAGAGATCAGCCGGGTCCGCGGTTAAGACTCAAGTGTACTATGCGGCCGACGAACCTTGGTATGGAAAGAGATCCCTGGGTAGTGATTGATAACCTTGGCCAAGATCTTGCGGAGGTGTTCAGAGTACACTTCCACGGTCGTCTTTTCGACGTTCTCCTTGTATCGTTCGTCGAAATGGCGGATAACAACGAAGATGTGCCTCTCCCACCAGTGAGCCGAGCCGGCCGTGGCAGCTGCGGTCCGAGGCGTAGCAGCTTTCTTCTTCTGCCGGATGTAGTACTCGTCACCATTCTTATCCCATCGCTACAGTAGGGCACGTGTTCAGAAGAAGCCGGCGCGATCGCTGACTCACTTTGTCGAGATGGACGAGCTCGGCCTTGGAACCATATGCAGCATCTGGGTACTCCTTATTCGAGTTTTTGTTTGGCCTCATCTTCACGTCTTCGCTGTCCTCGTCCGTCTTCTTCGGTTCATCCTCTTGCTTGCCAGCGTAGCACAAGAGTGTTTGCGGGAGTTTGGCAAGGGCATTAGATAGCCGACGGAAATAGCCCTGCCGGCCCCTCTTCTGAGTCTTCTCATCAGACTGGCCGCCACCGCGGGCGGTAGCGGGGACGACGTCTTCGGTAGGGGTCCCAGACCTTGAAGGAGTATCAGTACCAGTCACAGTCGGTGAGTCCTCAGTGGCAGGTGCACTGCTGGGCCGGCCGGCGTCGTTGGCCTTGGCGGTGTCTGCATCGTTAATAATCGCTCCGGATGTACCGTCAACGATGGAAGGCATTGGTTAAACTCAAGGAAAGAATGGAGGGGCAAGGAAGGCTCGAAAGACACTCATCGTTCACGCCGGAGTTATATAGCTCCCCACGCAATTTTAGCACTGACTCGAAGCTTGGGATGCATCAGGAAAAAGTCCGGGGGCCGTAGAAGTATATTATGCAAAATTGTTAGGGTAGCAGCTGTAGCTCGGGTGGAGATTATATAATCTTATATACCGGTAGCCTGTGATTATATACCTCTGGTAGTCAATATAGCTGTCTGCCACAGCAGTACAGCTAACATAGTTGACTGCAAAAGCAATGTAAGCCTTTTTGGTGCCTGTAAACCGGTTTGATTTTCCCCAAAAGGGGAATCATAAATGTGTGAATAAACATACCGAATTGAGGCTGCCCCTTGTGCAGAGTGGCTTCTTTTCACAGGTAAGAACCGGAGTTCTGGCCTCTTTTGATCGTAAATACCCGACTCGTTGGCATTATGACGCAACTGGATTTCAGGAACACCGTAGCTCAAAATCCATTCTTGTAACACATCGTCAAAAGTGAGTGTTCAGCTCAGCTGAACATGTCGCCGAAAATGATCATTTCAGGTGCGATATAAATGGGGCTGAAATTGTAGTGAAAACGAGAATTTCGGCAAAGTTGAATGAGTTGCTGAAATGGTGAAATCCAGTACAGCCGTTTTCAGAAAAGTATACGGGTTTTGATGCAGTGTTGGAGCTCCGTTTTTACTTACCTCTGTTTGGCGCTGAGTCGGCTTTGCTCCACACTTCCTCGTCATGCTGTGCCCGTTGCACCACACGCTTGCACAGCACAACTCAACTCAAACATAACTCCCATTGTGTTTCTTCCGGCAATGTGATGGGGTGTGTTGGTTATTCGACAGTATTAGGCAGCAGTAATTTCGGGGGAGAGTAGCAGGAAAATAAATAAATATGGAGGGGCGAGCGGGGACGGTGTTACAGGCTATGACGTCAAAGGTGGAGCAGGCGGAGACTCCGCGTCAAACAGAGGTAAGTAAAAACGAAGCTCCAACACTGCATCAAAACCCGTATACTTTTCTGAAAACGGCTGTAGCATTTTCTGCAATGGTGAGTGTAATAGTTTAAGCCACAAATTTTCCATGCCCGAAAATGAAGCCTAAAATGATAGAAACAGCAGCAAATTCTGCTTGAGCGAAAATAAAAATTTTGGTGTTGCCAAAACTGTAGCTGTGTCAAACTCGGTGGCACCTCGGCGAGTGGGGCTTGCTCATCCCACTGCGGGAAAGGTGGGTTCATGGCCTATGTCCGACACTTGCCATGGCATTAGTCATGGTGTTGGTCTTGGGCATCAATGAGAACAAAGGGATTCTGTTGCCGCCAGCTAATTGGCCTGTTCTGCGGAGATCTTCGGAGATCGGCTTAAAACTGTTGTGAATAAAGCTGGTAGAGCCAAGGTAGAGCCGACAAGGCCCGCTACCTGAATAGAGTTTCCAAGCAGCCAAACAGAATCCCTAAAGATGCCCAAAGCTCAGTCTGCTGAGGTATAAATGTTGAACACCTCGCACTGGGCCACAGGCACAGGCTCAGTGCAGATGTAGATACAATAACATGGTTTAGTGAGACCAGGATTATTATCTGAACAAACAATGGCAGCCCAAAGCTCACTCAGTCGATGTGTACACATCGGCCAGCTCGCATTGGGCTACAGAATCATTACAGATCCAGATTTTGCAATTCTTGTTATTTATTGCAAGGGGGGGGGGAATAGGTTTAACAGGACACAACATTATTCCTTCAAATGATGGCAGCCCAAAGCTCACTCGGTCAATGTGTACACAACAACCAGCTTGCATTGGGCTGTGCAGATTCCAGATTTTTTTAATGTGGCCAGGACTTCTTTCCACCTCATAGCACCCAAGATACACCACAGTGGGCCCATCATCACAGAAAAGCTCAAACTAGGGTAGAGAGATTGGAGTGTGCCTTCTCCGGATTTGTCTGTCTTGTTGGAGTAACAACCCGAACTGTCCATGCTGGACTCAGTCGTACTAACCCGGACTCACCTACCGCGGGCGCAACTGGGCGCGCACGCCAATACCACATGTATGTATAACAACGGACTCATTATTATTTAGTATTACTCTTATGCGCGCTGTCTCTCTCGGTGTTTACTTGTCCCCGTACGTAGATTCTATATCTATGACTCTTTAGCTATGCAGACTCGTTTGTATTTAAGTAGTAAGGATGTTACAGATTTTATTTAGTTCAATCCTCATTTTATCCCCCGTTCAATAGGTTATGGGCCCCGCCCGAATCTAATTCTCTACACACATCTACTACGCAACAAATCTCCTTGTTCATCATGTCTACACCCAATTCGAAACCCGCCGACTTTTTCCTGCGCATTCCAAAATGTGAGGCCGACGGAACCAACTTCAGTGTCTATAAGGGACACTTCCACTTCGCCGCCGATGCTGCCGGAATGTCCGACCATCTCTTGGACACACACGTCGCCCCGACTGCTCCTACGACTGCTAGCCCACCGACGGCAGCAGAGCAGACCGCCCTTGATGCTCACGAAAAGGAGCTGAAACTTTGGAAGTCGGGCCAGGCGATTGTGAAGCAGGCGATTGCGAGCACGATCCCCGATGCCCTGTTCCTGCATCAACAAGGCGACCAGTGCGGCGGATCTGTGGAAAAAGGTGCTAGACGAGTTTGAGAAGAAGTCGAAGATGGTTACTGTGGATTTGCGACGCAGGCTACAAGATGAGCGCTGCAACGAGACTGGGAATGTTAGAACTCACCTGGAAAAGCTCCAGACACTTCGCACCGATTTAATCGGCATGGGTGCCGACCCGGGCGATGAAAACTTCACCGCCATTATCCTCGGATCGCTCCCCGCCTCCTACGATTCTTACCTCTCGGCGATTACGGCAACTTCGACACTACTCGCCCAGATGCTCAACCCCGACGACCTCATCCGCGGCCTCAACGAGGAGGCAGACCGACGCTCGCTTAAGCACAAGTCCAGGAAGGACGACCGTGACATTGCATTCTCTGTGGGAGAGCGCAAGGGAGGCCACAACGGCGGCTCCAAGCCCAAGGTGGAGTGTTACAACTGCCACAAGAAGGGCCACGGAGTGCTGGGCGAAGGGCGGAGGCAAGAAGGGGCAGGGACCACGTGGGAAGGGGAAGGGGAAGGCCAAGGAAACTGCCAACGCCGTGACCAACAACGATGGCGTGTGGATGGCCCAGGTCGAAGCAAACCTGGAGCAGTTCCAAGATGAGTGGGCCGGGCTCACTCACGGTGACAGCAACGCCACGCAAAGCAGCGCCGGGCCTTGGCTGTCTGATTACGATGATGAAGACTTCTTCGAGGAAGAAGATGGCACCGTCAGCGACATGGCCTCAGTTCCCACGATGGAGGACTTACTGGCGACTGCGAATGGACCCGCGGATACGGGCGACTCCGATTATTCGCCCGAGGACCTTCCAGGCATTGCGTATTTCATGCAGATGCTTGATGAGTCCGACTCCGACAGCGACAGCAATGACGGATCCATGCCGGATCTGCACAGCGTGTCGGACAGTGACAGCGAGTGCGACTCGCTCCCGGATCTACAAAGTGCATCAGATTCGGAGTCAGAGGGAGATGCGGATGCAGGGGAAAGTGACGCTGAGTCCTTACCGAGTTTTCACTCCGCATATGGTTTTGACAAGGACTGCGAGCCCGCCATTGATCGAACCACCTCCGAGGATGGGCCTGATCGCCCACCGCAGCAACTGGCAGACGACGTGGCAGATTGGGTCGAAATATCTGTCAACGAGTGGATCAGCAATCAAAAGGACACCACCGAGGAAAAGATTACCTCGTCCTTTGATACGGCAATGCTGGCCAACGACGCAGCTACTCCCGGCATCGAGACGGAGCTCTATGACTCGGGGGCATCGCGTCATATGTCCCCGTACCGGCACAAGTTCATTAACTTTACCTCTATTCCCCTGAAATCCATCACGGCGGCCGACAACGGGAGTTTCCAGGCTATCGGGCAAGGTGACATGCGAATCAGTATCCTGAATGGCAACAGCACGGCCACAATACTCCTGAAAGGAGTGCTGTACGCGCCGAAGCTAGGACTCACCCTTGTGTCCATGAGTAAAATTACTGATGCTGGCTTCGCAACGCTCTTCCGCGATGACGTCTGCAGGATTTTTGATAAGAAACGCAAAATCCTAGGTGTCATCAACAAGAAGAATGGCACTTACCGTGTTCAACGCGCCGCTATCACTAATCCCGGAGTTATCGCCGCGAGCGCCATCGAAACCGTCACGGTCGAAGATCTCCATCGCAGGATGTGGCATATTGCGCCGGAAGCCGCTAAGCGTCTTGTGAAGGATGGCTTGGTGACCGGGATAAAACTCGACGAGTCCACGGAGATTCACTCCTGTGATTCCTGTGAGTACGGCAAGATGCATCGCAAACCAGTTGCAAAAGTGCGCAAAGAGGAACGTGCCGCCGCTATGGGAGATAAGATCCACGTGGACGTCTGGGGACCATCTCCGACGGAGACGATCAACCGCCGTGAGTACTACGCCAGCTTTACCGATGATCACACTCGGTTGTCGTGTTTGTACATCCAGCGCAGCAAGGACGAGACGTTTGCCTCGTACACGGCATTCGAGGCTTGGCTCTTGACCCAATTCAAGGTCAAGATCAAGAAACTCCACTCCGATCGCGGAGGGGAATTTTGGAGCAAGGAATTCGACGCTCACCTCGCCCAAAACGGAACCGAGCGCAGCTTCACCGTGCATGACACGCCGGAGCACAATGGCATCGCGGAACACCTCAACCGCACGGTCCTGGAGCGCATACGCGCGATGCTTCATGCCAGTGGGTTGCCAAAATTTTTGTGGGGCGAAGCCGTTAACCACGCAATTTATCTGAAAAATCGCACGTCAACTCGGGCTTTGGACGGAAAAACACCGTACGAACTGGTGTACAAACGTAAACCCGATGTCGTGCATCTCCCGGAGTTTGGCGCGAGAGTCTGGGTTCATGACCCAGACGGCAGCAAGCTGGACGGCCGTGCGGAAATCGGCCGTTGGGTGGGGTTTGTCGAAGTGAGCAGTGGGCACCGGATTTACTTCCAAGGCAAGAGAAATATTGCTGTGGAACGGACCGTTAAATTCGACAAGGATGATGTGCTGGTACCCATACCAGTCGAGCTACAGCTTGAGGGGGAGCAGGAGGATAACAATCTGTCCTCATCTGCAAACAAAAACCCCAGCACGCACCAAAATTCTGTTCCACCAGTCGCACCCGCTCCTTCCGCTACACCAAAAGCGCCACCACCACAGACACCACCTCGCAAAACTCTCGCATCAGCTCCACTCCCCGCTTCACCCTCCATCGAGACCTTGACACGTAAATTGGCACAAACGGACCCGCTTGGTCCTGACTTCGAAGAACCCGAGGAAGCGCCCGCGGGACGTGGCCTACGCGTTCGGAAACCATCAGCCTACGCGCAGGCGATCCAGAGTGGTGCTGGAGTCACCAGCAACCGCCCATCCGATCCCAAACTCCCGTGAGGAATGCGCGTGCCGGCAGTGAAACCGCCGACAGACGAAGATCCCGCGGAAATGGCTGCGCACGCCGCAGCGTCGGAGGAATGGGAGATGGTTGACATCTTGGAATTTGCGATGGCCAGCGCGACGGCAGAGTCGGAGGCGTTGGACCCGACGTACGAAGAAGCGAAGAAGAGGCCGGATTGGCCGGATTGGGAAGCGGCGATCAATGTGGAGTTAGCCGCGCTCAAAGCCGCCGGCACCTGGGAAGTTGTTGAAAGGCCGGAAAATCGCAACGTCGTGGACGCCAAATGGGTCCTCTGAATCAAGAAGAATGCCGCCGGCGAAATCGACAAGTACAAGGCTCGACTTGTCGCCTGCGGCTTCACCCAGATTCACGGCGTTGATTATTACGAAACCTTTGCTCCCACCGCTAAGATCACCTCTATTCGGCTGATCCTCGCTATCGCCGCTCGTAACAACTGGGAGATCGACATGTTCGATTTCCACAGCGCATTTCTCAATGGAGAACTCGACTCTGACGAGCTCATCTATATGGAGCAAGCCCCCGGCTACGAAACGGCAGACCGCGCCCAGTATGTCTTGAAACTCAACAAGGCACTTTACGGCTTGAAGCAAGGCAGACGCCGCTGGTACGAAACCCTTAGCCGTTCTCTTGCTGAGATTGGCTTCTCACAGTGCTCCTCCGACCACGCCATCTTCTACACGCACGACAACGGCCATCTAATCATCATGGCGATCCATGTGGATGACTGCACCATCACGGGCAGCTCCGGCGAGCTACTGCAGCAGTACAAGACGCGTATTGGCGCGCTTTTCAAGATGACAGATCTTGGGCCCATCACTTGGCTGCTTGGCATCGAGATCAAGAGGAACCGCGAAGCGCGTACGCTCTCGTTATCTCAACAGTCGTACATCACCTCTATTCTACAGCGCTTCAATTTTGCGGACGCCAAACCCCTCTCACTGCCGATGGACCTGAATGTCCAACTCACCTCGGAGCACTTGCCTGTCAGTGTCAAGGACATTGCGGCGATGAAGCACATCCCATACCGCGAGGCTGTTGGCTCGCTGATGTGGGCTGATGTGGGCTGCTGTTGGCACTCGGCCAGACATTGCATTCACGGTTGGAATTTTGTCAAAATTCCTCGATAACCCCGGACCTGCTCACTGGGATGCGACGAAGCGCGTCTTCCGTTACCTTTCGGGGACGAAGGATTGGCGCCTCACGTATGGCGCGGGGAAGCCCGGTTTGGAAGGATACACGGATGCGGACGGGATGTCCCAGGAATCCAGGCGCGCAATTTCTGGATTTGCATTCATTATTGACGGAGGTGCAATTTCTTGGAGTTCCAAGAAACAGGAGCTTGTTTCACTCCCCACAACGGAGGCTGAATATGTCGCGATGACACATGCCGCGAAGGAGGCTATTTGGCTCCGTCAACTCATCGCTGAGTTGTTCCGCCCCCTCGAGCATCCCATCACGCTGCATGGAGACAACCAGTCTGCCATTGCGCTCGCCTATTCCGACATAGGCCAATTCCACGCTCGCACGAAGCACATCGACATTCGGTATCACTTCATCTGATACGTTATTGAGAACAACTCGATTCGGCTCGTTTATTGTCGTACCGCGGACATGGTCGCCGACACGCTTACCAAAGCCCTTCCCAGCGCGAAGGCCAAGCATTTCGCTTCCGCCCTCGGACTTCGTTCGGTTTGAGGGGGAGTGTTGGAGTAACAACCCGAACTGTCCGTGCTGGACTCAGTTGGACTAACCCGGACTCACCTACCGCGGGCGCAACTGGGTGCGCACGCCAATACCACATGGATGTATAACAACGGACTCATTATTATTTAGTATTACTCTTATGCGCGCTGTCTCTCTCGGTGTTTACTTGTCCCCGTACGTAGATTCTATATCTATGACTCTTTAGCTATGCAGACTCGTTTGTATTTAAGTAGTAAGGATGTTACAAATTTTATTTAGTTCAATCCTCGTTTTATCCCCCATTCAATATGTCTCCCCACTCCTTCCCCCGGAATTGGAGAGAAAAGTCTTCGAAATGGCGGCCTACTCTTGACCTTTGTGCGTCCTGACACTGATGCTGGTGGCCTGGCACATTAAAATCTGGTTTGTGAATCAAGTGTCTTCTGGATACCCTAGACTCATGTTGTAAATCTTCAGGGTGCATCCCATGCTTTATTGTGTTGTTATCTTGCTGGCAAGTTCGCCCGGGCTTATCGCGCCTGCCTGGATGGAATGCAGGGATATCCTTACGTGGACGATGAAAAATTCTCCCACATCCAGTCAACCCCCAGGTCAATTTTAGTCTCGTAAACCAGACTTTATACCGAGCGCTCAGAAGACAATCGTTCTGAGGATCTATATAAAGTCTGGACTTTGATGGGGGGTGCCTCTGAGAGTCGACCGTGGGAAGATGCCGAGTTTGGACCGGTTAGAGATTCATGCTTTGGGGGAGCAGTTTTCAAGCATTTAATACCGCCTAAATTTTCCTGGAGGTGTGGGAGCATCCTTTACGGGAATCGAGTGACGATAATTTGGCGGTTCATCGCAGCCATCAAAGAATCAAAAGTACTGCAGGCGCCATCACAGTTGAGATCATCCCACGGTCGATTACCCCCTAGACCAGGTCAATTTTCGGAAATTCGGCTCGAGACTTACGTAAGGCATGCTCCAGTCTCTCTACCCTGGTTTGAGCTTTTCTGTGATGTATCTTGGGTGCTACGAGGTGGAAAGAGATCAGGGCCTTTATTGGCGGTGCCTATTATATCCTCACGCTATCGTCTCCTCCTCCCCGCTGCAAAGGATCTCGACCAGGGCTGTCTGAAACTAATTAGATTTATTATACACCCAGTCCTAAGATATATGACAAACACGAAACTCATCTAAGAGCACAGCGAGTCCGAGTCCGAGTCCGAGCGACAGTACAAACAAGGAAAAGCGCAAAGAAAAAAATCCATCGCAGAAAACATAACAGAACATAAAAGGAAAAGGGGG
The DNA here is from genome assembly GCA_029448575.1 of Mycena maculata. Lineage (NCBI taxonomy): Eukaryota > Fungi > Basidiomycota > Agaricomycetes > Agaricales > Mycenaceae > Mycena > Mycena maculata. The sequence goes on along the minus strand of JARJLG010000059.1, from coordinate 20,309 downwards.
TCATTACACGGGACATAAATACGGCCTGTATTTACGTGTCCGCCGCGCCATTAAAGTGCACACCGATACCACACGCCGCCGCGCCGAAAATACAGCGCCGCGCACGTCGTCTCGCCTCGCCTCGCCTCATCTACCGCTTCCGCTTCGCGCCGAGCGTCCCGCCGAGGACGCCGTCGCCGCTCATGCGCCGCCCCTCCGCGGACCCGCTGCCCTCGCCCGAGTCCGCGTCGGCGTCCGCCTCCATCTCGACGTCGTCGTCCGCGTCGGGCAGCGGCGGGAGGTCCTCGTCCATTTGCGCCGAGACGTTGCGCGATCTTCTATGTGGCAAGGGGAGGCGTCAGCGACTGGTGCAGTCTGTTTGGATGGTGAGAAGGGAGGAGGGAGGGAGGAAGAGCGGATGCGTGATGGATTGAAGTCAAGGGGAGGCGAGGCGGCGTGCGCAGTAGCGGGCGAGGGACGAGAAGGGAGGAAGAGCGGATGGTGGATGGAAGGCAAGCGGAGGCGAGGAGGGCTGGGAAGGTAGGAAATTGGGCGCGATGCGAGCGCGCGAGGGACGAGAATAAAGGAGTAGGCAGACCAGATCCCCAACTCACCTCATCGCGCCCGCGCCCGCATTGTCCTCCACCTCCGTCTCCGCCCCGCCGCCCCCATCGCGCACCCGCGGCGCCGCAAACAGCTCGTCCACCTCGTCCCCGTCCTCGTCCGCGAGGTCGTCCGCGAGCACGCCGTCGTCGCCGGGGCTGAGCAGCGCGCTCGCGGGGAAGGCGCCCGGCACGTCCGCGAGGGGGTCGTCTTCGTCCTAGGGAGGGGGAGGGAGGTTAGATTCGCGATAAGACGCAGGGATGGAGAAGAGAGAGAAGGGGATAGAAGACGGGGACCATGTGCTCGCGCGCGAAAGTACGAGGACAGAGCATGCGTGCGCACTACGACATCCGCTCTCCGCGACGCGCCGCGCGAACGAGAAACATGCCTATATTGACAGCGGACAAACAATCCGGAGCGGCACGCCTCCTTGCCATCGCTGCATGCCGTCACAGACGCCGCGCTGGCATGAAAACAGGATAAGAGCGCCAGCACACCACCGGCCCCGCGAGAATGCCACTTCTCCGCAAAGGGCAAGCCGCTCCTCGTCCTCTCCCTTATGAGCCTCGAATACACGCGATAAAACCCCGCATGGGATCGACAAACAGCCGCACGCCGTTCCTGAGCCAGCTCAATACGCGGAAGCGGACTCCATCCTCTGCGGATCCGACGAGCGGCGCCCGACTGAGCGCAGAGAAGACGCGCCGCAGCGCAATCCCTCCAGCGCTAGCGTGCGTCTCCTCGCGGCAGCAAAACCCCGCAGAGCCGCGCCCTCCCTGGCCTGTCGCACGACCCACACGCGCCCTCCCCTCCCCGAACAAGCGCGCAGAGAAGCACGAAAAGGAAAAGGAAAAGGCACGCACCTCCTCCGCCTCGACCTCGACGTCCTCCTCCAGGTCCGCGAACGTGCGGCAGAGCGGGCAGCTAAGGGCGCGGGGGCGTCAGTGGTCGTTCGTATTCGGGTGGTGAAGAGGGGGGAGGGAGGGAGGGTAAAGAGGGGAGCGGAGGGGAGCTAGAGAGGGAGGGGAGGGGAGCTAGAGAGGGAGGGGAGGGAGGGGAGGGAGGGAGGGAGGGAGGGAGGGAGGGGAAGACGGGAGAAGATGGGGAGAGAGGGAGGGAGCGAGGGAGGGGAAGGCGGGGAGGGAGGGAGGGGAGGGGAGTGAGGGAGGGGAGGGGAGTGAGGGAGGGGAGGGGAGTGAGGGAGGGAGGACGAGGGGGGAGGGAGGGAGGGAGGGAGAACGAGGGAGGGAGGGAGCTAGAGAGGGAGGGAGGGGAGTGAGGCAGGCGGGGCAAGCAGGGCGCCACCTCAGCACGCCGCCACTCGCCGAGATCCGGGGTTCGCCGCCACGCCCTACGCGCCCTCCCCCCTGCTCAAACGCCTCCCCCCCCCTCCAATCGTACCCGAGAAAAGCGCAAACCGAGAAAGCGCAAGAAAACGCACCTAAACGCGGGGTGGTGCGCCTCCAGCAGCGGGCGCAGGCACTTGTAGTGGAACGCGTGCGAGCACGGCGCGATGAAGAGCGCCTGGCGGATCGAGACGGGGAAGAGGCCTGCGGGCGGGCGTCAGCGAGTTCGTGGCGGGAGAGATAAGGGGGGGGGGGAGGAAGGAAGGAATGACTATGAGCGGGGGAGCAGAGTGGCGCGACGACGCAGCGCCATCCACGCCAAGCCGCGCCCAGCTCCCGGACCATCATCCACGACGCCAGCGCAGACGCCAGGCTGGAATCTTAACCCGGGACGGACGGCCGTCCCAAGCACAGATCCAAACCCAAGCCCAAGCCCACCCAACTCGTCGCGATAGAGCCGGCCGAGCGATAGAGCCGCGCAGACAGCGATGGAACCGAGTGAGATCCGGCGCGGCGAGCTCGCCACCCCCGCCCCCGACAAACAGGCGACACGAAACACGCGAGATCCGCCCGGCCCCACCGCGCCCCCGCCCCCGCCCCACATAATAAGAAAGGAAAACGCCCGGCACGAAGCCCGCCGTGCGGCACCACAGAACAAAATAAAAATAAAAATAAAAGAGGCCAAGGAAACGCGAGAAGAGAAGAGAAGAGAAGAGCAGAGAAGAAAAGAGCAGCACGCACAGATGCAGCAATCAGGAATACTCCCCCCCGGCGCCTTCCGCCGCTTCTCCTTCCCGCCCGCGCCCGCGCCCGCATCGGCCCCGGCTGCAAAACGTACGTCAGTTCCGCGGAGCTTCCACAAAGGAGCAGAGGGGCGCCGCACCGCCGCCGCCGATCGCGAGCGCCTTGAGGTTCTTGAGCGCGTTCGTGCTGCGAACAGAGGGGCGTCAGCATACACGCAGATGCGAGATAAAAATATTAAATCAAATAAAGAACGTGTCGTCCGCGGTAGGAGAGGACAGAGGGAGAGCCCACTCGGACGGCCGCCCGCAAGAAGCCCCTCGCGGAAGGAGCCTCGTAAAACGGAGAGGAGAAGACGCACTTGAACGCATTCGCGCCGGCCTGCCACTCGCGGCCGAGCTCGACGCGGATCTTGACGCTCTTGTAGATGTCCTCCGCGCCGCCCTGGTAGTCGACGCCCTGCGAGTGAGGGTTAGCAAAACGCATAGATCGGATGGGAGGGAGGGATGAGAGGAAAGGGAGACGGACGAGGGTGTGGAATACGAAGTGAAGGGAGGAGATGTGAGGAAAGAGACATGTAAAGGGGGGAAGTGGCCAGACTCACCAACTGCAAAATATCCCCATCCTTGATCTGATGCGCCCGACTCTCCGTATTCGCCGGGCTGAGCCTAACATGATTCAAAAACGTCCCGCTGCTGCTCTTCGTGTCGCGTATGAAAAACCTGACGCCGGGCACGGCGCCGAGGTTCGCGCCGCTGCCCTCCAACGGCTCCGCCTCGCACCACACCTCCGCGTGCGCCCTGCTCACGACCTTGCTCTTGAACGCGATCTTGCTCCCGCTCAGAGCGTTGACGGCCGCGAGCCCGAGCCCGGAGCGGTCGGTGAAGCGCCCGATGCGGAGCGGCGCGGCGGCGGGGACGAGGTCGCGCGCGATGGGGTCGAAGCGCAGCGAGCGGCGCGAGTCGAGGTGCGGGACGAGGCGCAGGCGGTGCGGCGCCCCGGCGCCCGGGGCGCCGGCCGAGGGCGGCGCAGAGGCCGGCAGCGGCGCCGTCGCGCTCCCCGGCAGGATGCTCGCGCGCGGCGGCACCGGCTGCGCGGGCGGTGCGGGCGTGGCGACGTTCCCGGCGCTCCGCCGCCGCCGGAGCATGTGCCCAAGACTCATCCCCGCCCCGCCGCCGCCATTGCTCACCGGCGGCGGCGCGGCTGGCGGCGGTGCCCTTCTTCTCGCACTGCCCGCGCCGACGAGCAGATTGGGCGACGGGGGCCCGGGCGCGGGCGGACTCGGGCTCAGCTCGCGCAGGCCCTGGGCGCCCGTGAACGGGTTGATATTGCTCGTGGCGGGGTGGGCGGAGTGGTGGAAGGGGTTGTGGGAGGTGTGCGGTGGCGGGGCGGCGGCGGCGAGGGCGGCGTCGACATGGATGTGGGACTGGGACGAATTGCGGGGGCGCCCGCGGGAAAGGAACGAGCCGAGAATCGTCGTCGAGCGCGGTGGCGGTGAGTCTGTCCCGCCGTCCATCGAGGCTATTAGAGATAGAAGGGCAGTCTAGGGCGATGAACAAGGGCGGGAGCAGGTACAGTGTGACTGTCAGTCACACAACCGTATAAAGGCCGCGCCGTCACTGGGCTGTCAGCCACTTGTCTTTCTCTTTCAAGCGTCTTTCGATGTCTTGGCTCTGGGAAATCCCACCTCCACCCGGCACCCCCACACCCCAATTGATTCCCGAGCGATCCCATCGTGATCTCAGCGTGCATCTGGCCACATTGATTCAGAGACACGGTGATGATCGACGTCTGCTGTAATTATATGTATGCATCTCACGAATGTTCTACCATGTGCAACGAAAGCTCTCTCCATTCACATCAATATAGCCATCCAACGCAGTAAAAAGAAAAAATCCACGAATCCAGAAAGAAAAAGGAGTACACTCATGATTCGTATATGCGGGTGCCAGGAGTCGAACCCCGGATGGCTGCGTAACTCCTTGTAGCACAGCACAATCATGGGCAGGCAACTGCGCACCGTGTGCTACACCCACTTCTGCACATCCTTCCAACAGGAAATAGGTAGGATGCTTCCGGCTATGTACTCCTATCCTACTTGGGTCTTACACAGAAATGTTCACCGTGTTCAGCGGCTCAAACACCATATCTCTTGTTCGCCATATTTCTCTTGTCAAAAGGCATCCCCAGGCCCATTGAAGAAAGCAGTGAAAGAAGAAAAACTCCAGAAACAAGAAAAACAATATTGGGCTATTTGGCATGCAGGTGCCGGGAGTCGAACCCAGGATGGCTACTTAATTCACAGGATGTCATCAGCGAACAATTGGCAGCTGCACACCATGTGCTACACCCACTTCCAGGTATCCTTTCAAGACAGAATAGGAGGATAGGATAGGATACTTTCTGGAGGCTATGTACTCCAACTGTCCTTACACAAAATCGTTCACCAGACCCTCACCCATATAATAATAAAGCAAGATCTCTCTCGTCAAATGGTATCATCCTGCCCCTCGAACAAACGAGTCAAGGAAAAACTCCAGAAACAAGAAAAACAATATTGGGCTATTTGGCATGCAGGTGCCGGGAGTCAAACCCGGGATGGCTGTGTAACTCGTTTTGGCAAGACCTTGACAATGGGCAGCAGGCCCCTGCACACCATGTGCTACACCCACGTCTATGCATGCTTTCAACAGGAAATAGGTAGGATAGGATGCCTTCTGGCAATGTATGCCAGAAATGTTCAGCTTGTTGTCATAAATCATATTCCCACGGTTCGGCATTTCCTAACCGCCGGCTTTCCCCGATGTTCTCTCCGATTCTTCTTACTCATATCTTACTCAGCTACCATACTATTCTTACTACTCGTAGTATGTTCTAGATAGATCCTGTACAGTATATAAGCTCTCAGTTGAGCCCCCATAATATTCAGTTCAGTTAATTCTCTTACTCGTGCGATCTCAACAATAGGTTATGGGCCCCGGCTGTAACTGATCTTCTCCCGTAACCTCGCACATCTATCACACGTCAATCACCACTTAGCCTAACTCGCTCACAAAAGTTATTTAACGACGCACACTACGCCTCTCGCACTACACCCACAGCCCGGCCACCCATCACACATTTACCATGTCCAACAGCACCACATCTGCCTATCGCATCCAGCATCTCCTTGGTGAGGAGAACTATCCCACCTAGGCCGTCAAATTGACAGACATTCTCACGGATCAGGGACTGATTGACTATGTCCTTGGCACTGTCCCACGCCCTCAGCACACCATCAGTGCTAGCGGTGATATCGTTGATCTGCAAGGCACCCAGGCCCAAGCAATCTCGAATTGGGATCATAAGGACCGCCAGGCCCTCTCCCAAATCCGACTCCGTGTCTCAGACGACCCGTTGGTGTACATCACCGACACCACCACCTCATCGGCAGCATGGAAAACCCTTGCCGATACATATCAGCCAAAGGGTGTCATCACCACTGTACTGCTCCGCCGCCAGCTCTCACGCCTCCACTGTGAGGAAGGTGGGAATATTGAGGAGCACATCTGTGCCCTTACCCACCTGCGCTCGAAATTGTCAGCGCAGGGAACCAAACTTTCCGAGGAGGAATTCTGCATCACTCTCCTCACGTCACTGCCAGACTCTTGGGACACATTTATCTCAGGCGTCGACACGGCATCGTTGACGGAATCAACCAAACTTTTAGCGCGAATTCTGGAGCAGGACCGCCGTCGTAAAGCCAAACCCTCTTCTGATGAGGTAGCACTTCCGGCCTGTTCGTATAAACAGAAACATGGCAAACAGTCCAAATTCAACCCGAAAGTTACCTGCTATGGCTGCGGCAGGATCGGGCACATGATTGGGGACTGCCGTGATGCAAAGGCTGGGAAAACATTTACCACAGCCCAAAAGGAGCAGAACACTCGTGAATCAAAGGAGCGCTATGCAAACAAACATCACACGCACCTCGCACAATTATCATCCAGCTCCGACACCACCAATTTCGCATTCATGGCACATGAAAATGCACCACCCCTTCCTCATGGCTCCTGGCTTGCTGACTCTGCCGCCAGCAAACATATCCTCATCTCCAAGGATTTTTTCCAGTCGTACGCCACCACCGGTAATCATACAGTATCTGGTTTCGGAAGTGTCCGATGCCACGGAGCCGGCACCGCTGCCGTCGCTTCCCATGTCAAAAGCTCTGCCTACAATATCACTCTGAAGGACGCCCTCCATGTCCCTGAGGCACCTTTCAATTTAATCTCAATTGGACGCATCACCGATGCTGGGTTCTCTGTCCAGTTTGATGGTGATCTCATGCACGTCTACACCAAAGGTTCTAAACACCAGGAGATCATGCGTGGCAAGAAGAATGGTAACCTTTATCATGTCATAATCACTCCCGCTGCCAAACGATCCACTCCTGCCGCATTCCCAGCAATGCCAGCCCCGCCATCAGCGCCTACCTCCACATCACTTCCTTCCCCGGCTATCACATCATTGATTGTTCCGCCAGCTTCTACATTCACACCCGCCTTCGCCGCTGTCGCCCCTACTCATTCCTGGGATAAATGGCACCGCATTTTTGGGCATATTGCTCCAGCATCCATTAAAATGCTGAAGAACAACAATATGGGTTGAAGAAATGAACATTGATTCAACCAGTACCCCTTCTGCCCAATGTGTGAACTGCATCAAAGCCAAATCCCACGTTGCTCCGTTCCCAGCTCAGGCTGAACGCGAGTACTCCGAAATCGGCGACATGACATTTACAGATGTCTGGGGACCATCGCGGGTCACCGGCATCCGTGGCGAACGGTACTACATCAGCTTCACTGATGGTGCAAAACGACGCACTATAATTTATGCCATGAAGAAGCGCACGGAAGTTCTAGGCCGAATGAAAGACTGTGTGTTGGAGTTGATGCCATAATGAGCAACCCGGCATCATGCCCGAGGTTATGAGTCGAATCGAGTCTTGGAATATTTATTGAGAGTCATTCAGAGTCAGAAGAACATATAGGAGCATTGGAGAATCATATGGAACATTCTAGTTGGATTGAACAATTTAGTATATAAGTAGCTCAGTTTTCTATGTATTGCTCAAGCGTTTGCAGAGCTCAGCCAACCACTACAATTATCATTTGGATTCTACTCTAAACTTTGTCTGATTCCTTAAGAAACTACAACACTATGATGCGTACATTTCCACCCAAACGGGAAAACATGTCAAAGCCTTTCATTGCGACAATGGCAAGGAGTACATCTCCAAAGAAGTCCGTGATTATCTAAGCTCCCGAGGCATTCGCCTCGAGCTTACGGCACCATACTCTCCACAACAAAACGGTGTTGTGGAACGCCTCAACCGCACTCTTATTGAGCATGCCCGTGCCATGCTAGCTGCCCACAATGTACCCCAATTTCTTTGGCCTGAGGCTGTTGCCTATGCCACTTACTGTAGTATTTCGACCGTAAGTTCAGGTGACGGGTGACAGAGGGCTGTGAACTGAACTTATTTGCAGCCAGTGACGGTGACGACCAATGAGTGAACATCTTATTTTTTGGAGTTGAAAAGGTGCAAAAACGAATCATGTTTGAGCTGCGCTAAAATTAACCAAAAGAATCGGTAGAGAAAGGCAAAAGAAAAACCAGTGTTCCGCCCAAGCGGAGTCTTGGTAACAGTGCTACGATTTTCCGAAGCTGGCCCGAGTGCCACTGGCTCTTCATCCGACTCCTCCACCTCCGCATCAGAGGTCTTAGCTTTGCCCCGGGACGACATCATCAGTAAAACTACACATTTGGCTTTGGCATCTTTGGCATCTTTGCCAAGATGCCAAAGACCTCAAAGACCCATTTCCCCCAAAGATGCACGTCTTTGGCTAACCAGGTCCCTCTATCTTAGCCAAGACGTTTGGTCTTGGGAAAGACATCCAAAGACGCATCGTAGCTGGCCCAGGTCTTTCTCAAAGATGTTCAAAGATACGCTGAAAAGAACTCAAAAGATCACAAAATCGAATAAAAACATATATTCATGCGCAAGTAGTAGCAACCCAAGTACAGGGGGCTACGGAAATAGACATTCAACGCCATTATGTACGCCTGGGGGGAAAGGGCCAGATGTGATGGCGGCAAGGTTGATCCAGCGGGACGGCGAAGATGGGGGCAACAAGCTGTCATTAGACTTCAAAGCCACGCGATGGATACTGAGACATACGGAGAGTACTGCATTCGAACGAACGGGGACATTGCGTTATATGTGGTTAAACTAATATGCATGTCAGCTGGGACGATGGCAGGAAGCGGGGATGATGGTAGGAAGTGGGCACGTACCAACAGCACGGCACCTGGGAAGGAAAGGTTGATGCGGAACCGATGGGCCTTGGAGCAAAGCAGTGCTTGAATATATGGAAGTGGAAATGGAGGGCTGTACTTGTTCGACAGCAGCCAGAGCTTTGAACGATGGACTTGAGAGGCACAGGATTTGGATTTGGATTTGGGATGATGGCAGGCACGACCACCGGTGGCTGACTTGCTCCGCACGGATAACAACAGGGTATTGGTATAGACTTGCGACGGTGTTGCGTGTACTGGCAGCGTTGACGGGCACGGATTGCCATCCTGGGAGATTGACTTGCAACGGCACACACATTGACTTGGATCCAGCACTGGTCGCAGGCAGCAGCGGCACAGTGGATTTGCCACCAGCATATCTTGTGGCGGTCCAGGGGGACGAACGAGAAAGGATGGAGACATGGGCGAGAGGCGACGGGAAGAATGTGAAGGGAGAGAGCAACGAACCAAATGATGCCATCAAAGCACGCCATCCGCAGTTGACAGTTGTGCGTGGCATCACATCAAGCGGAGTTTGAAAGACTTCGATGAAATTCTTCCGTTCGCCCTCCAAGTTTTCGCGTTGCTCTCTCCCCTGGAATATCCCTCTTACCAAATGCTGGGTTATATGATCTACCTTGGTTTTATCTGACCAGATCAATATTCTGTGCCTTTCGTATATGTGTGTCATTTTGTCTCGCTGTCTCTTACTTTTCAAAAATTACTCTCTCTGGGAATACCCAATGCAATGAAAACAACACGAAGTGAAACTTGGCAAAAATATACAACTGCCAAGTTTATGAAAAAATTATGGGAAGATAGATTTCAAAGACAAAAGATGACCTGTGAAAGCCCAAGACATCCCAAGCTGGGCAGCCCAAGACCGAAGATGACTTGCCCAAGACAAAGACCTTCAAAGATGAGGCTGAAAGCTAAAAGATGCCAAAGCCATTTGTGTAGTTTTACTGATGATTAAGGTCCGTCCATGGTCTTCAACATCAAGGAACTTGAAATAAATGAACGACAATTTGTGGCTCGCCTTCTCTAGCACTAAACAAAGCACAAGTTCTCATCTTGTTGAAGCTCTGTCTAAGAGAGACTGCTTCTCCGGTGTTCACACCACCGTTGAGGAGCCCCAGGAGCCTGGAGTGGTCGATAGGCCCGGATGAGCCGATTTGGTTAAATGAACATCTGGTATGTAGGTGACGATGACGGTCGAGCTCTGAACATCATACCCAGTGAACATGGTAGGTGACGGGTGACATGGCGTGAACTTACGGTTGAAATACTACAGTACCTCAAAAACCGGTCTCCCACACGTGCTCTCGGTGATCAGATAACACCGGACGAGGCCTTTTGGGGCAAAAAGCCAAATGTCGCTGCTTTGCAGGAATTTGGAGTACCATGCGAAGTTCTACAACAGGATGGGAAGAACTCCAAAATTAGAGTCAAAACCCGTTCTTGCATCTTTGTTGGCATCTCTGATGAGTCTCGATCATGGAGATATTACAATCCTGCCACACGTCAAGTCCTTACATCACGGAACATCACATTTATCAATGATTCAACCACACCTGACGTCTTGCCTCCGCCTCAGCTCAAGGGGGAGAGTGTGTTGGAACCTGTGCAGGAACCACCGGTTGAGCCCGAGGCTCCATCTGAACCATTGGCAACCCCGGCACCTACCTCTACCTCGACTTTGAGCACCTTGACTCCATCTCCTAGTCCTAGTCCCACACCACAAAGAGCACCCCGTGACATCAGCAGCACCATCACCGAGGACAACATTATACTCGGCCCCCGAACGCGCAGATATACCAAACCCGATAGCGCACTTCTCGGCTATGCACTAGCCGCCATCACGGATCCCATCTCCAGTGATCCCCTCACAGTTTCCGAGGCAAAATCACGCCCCGACTGGCCTGAGTGGAACAAAGCTATGGATGATGAGATGGACCAACTACGCCAACTCAGTTCCCTTGCACCACTTCCCAAAGACAGGACAGCAGTTGCCTGTAAATGGGTTTTCCGTGTCAAACGTGATGCAAATGGCATGATCACACGCTACAAAGCCCGGCTTGTTGCCAAAGGTTTTTCCCAGATTCCAGGCATTGACTATGACGAGACTTTCGCACCTGTTGTTCGAATGGAGACTATTTGGCTGCTTTTCGCCCTTGCCGCACGCTATAATCTCGACATTCACGTTGTTGATGTGATTGGCGCCTATCTCAACGGCAAACTTGATGAGGAAATTTATATGCAGCAGCCGGAACTCTATCACAATGGCACCACACATGTCTGGAAATTAAACAAGGCCCTCTATGGCCTCAAACAGTCAGGCCGTGTCTGGAACCTTGAACTCAACACCTCTTTCCTTTCCTACGGCTACACCCGACTTCTCTCGGACCAATGTGTATACATCAAATGTAACGGTACCAACATCATAATTGTTGCAGTCCATGTCGATGACATGACAGTTCTCGCATCCTTGCCGGCTCTCATGACAGAGGCCAAAACCGAGCTCGAATCCATGTTCAACATCAAAAAGCTTGGTTCCATTCACCAGCTTTTGGGTATGGAAATTACTCGAGATGCTGATGGTTCAATTTTCCTCAGCCAATCTCAGTACATCATCAAGATCCTCGAGCGGTTCCAGATGCATCAATCCACCCCTGTCTCGACACCCATGGACTCCCACGTCAAACTGGTCAAGACACCAGACTCGGAATCCTACTCCGAGATCACGCATGTCTACCAGCACATGATTGGCTCACTCATGTATGCCGCCATTTCCACTCGCCCAGATATTGCCTTTGCCATTCAGACCCTATCCCAATTCAGTCTGAATCCTGGCCCTGCACATTTTACCGCTGCAAAGCGAGTTTTTCGCTATCTTCGCGGCACAATCAATCTCGGCATCAAATACAGCTCGGATCACCGTTCCGTTATCAAGTTGTTCTCTGATGCCGACTGGGCCAATTCTCCTGATGATCGCAGATCCGTCACTGGGTACCTCTCCACACTTTCAGGGGGAGTTGTCACTTGGAGTTTGAAGAAGCAACCGGCTACCGCACTTTCGAGTATGGAAGCCGAATATATGGCTCTAGCTTCTGCCACCCGTGAAGCTCTTTGGCTTTGCAGCATGCTTTTGGAACTCGGCTCTCCTTCTCATCTTCCCACTCATATCTCTGTTGACAACCATGGCACTATCTCATTTGCGCAGAACTCTGGTTTCCACGCCCGCCCCAAACATATCGATGTTCGGCACCACTTCATTCGGGAAAGAATTACTTCTCACGAAGTGTCAGTCTCCTACTGCCCTACCTCGGAAAACACTGCAGACCTGTTTACCAAAGCCCTTGACAAATCCAAGCACGAGTACTTTGTCACCCGCCTCGGTATGACTCGCGCTTGAGGGGGAGTGTTGTCATAAATCATATTCCCACGGTTCGGCATTTCCTAACTGCCGGCTTTCCCCGACGTTCTCTCCGATTCTTCTTACTCATATCTTACTCAGCTACCATACTATTCTTACTCGTAGTATGTTCTAGATAGATCCTGTACAGTATATAAGCTCTCAGTTGAGCCCCCATAATATTCAGTTCAGTTAATTCTCTTACTCGTGCGATCTCAACAATACAGCTGACCCTTGTACATATAAAAGCCACATCTCTCTCGTCAGAAGGCATCATCCAGCCCATTGAAGAAAGCAGCAAAGGCAGCAGCAAATCTACGCACTCATTCCCACTCTTTGCCAGTGTCATGCCTGGAGTTACACTGTGTTGAGACCCAGTAGACACAGGGTAGACCAACCTGTCTGGCTACCTCAGTCTATGTTGAGTAGACACACCCAATTCACCTGTCTACCCTGTAAACGGGGTACACTGATCCGGGCCGAGGTAGCCCGAGGGTTACATAATCGCTCACACGCCAAGACAGAGATAAGCAAGCCAAAACTAGTACGAAGCAGAGAAGAGATGTCAGCTGCAGGAAAGGTTGAGGTGAGCCCAACTTAGCTGTGTATGTTTGGGCGGGGTCGGGCTACCAAGAGAGACCAAGGTAGACCAAGGTAGCTGAAGGCTGTTTACCTTGGGTAGACTGAGGTAGACAGGGGTAGATGGAGGTAGACTAACATATGTCTACATGTCATGGTAGACATATGTCTACCTGGGGAGAGAGAGGGTAGACAGAGATAGACAGAGGTAAACTGAGGTCTGTCTATGGGGGGCCTCAATGCAGTGTTAGTGCCGAGGAAGAAGGAAGATATCCACAAACAAGAAAAATACCTCCATGCAGGTGCCAAGAGTCGAACCCAGGTCTGCCGCTTAAAAATACTTCCTATCTTTTAATTCAATAAAGCAAGGCAGCTGCACACTGTGTCCTACACCTGCTGATTGGGGTGCTCTTAACATTAGTTAGGTAGTATGCTTTCGGAGTTTTGACCATATATTCCTCTTAGCAAAGAAATGTCCAGCCATTGACTTGCAGACCCTTGGTCATATAGATAAAACAGATGATCTCTCTTCATTGGACCCATCGGATAAAGTACTCTAAGTCAAAGAAGACATCCACAGTGCAAAAAAAAATTGTATGGCTATTTCACTAAGTGGGTGCCAGGAGTCGAACCTGGGTCTGCTGCTTAAACCTGAAAATTGATCCAATAATGGTAGCTACACAAGGCTACACACCATGTGCTACACCCAATTCTGTGCATTCTTGCAACAGGAAATAGATAGGATGCCAATAGGATGCCTCCTGGGGATGTATGTTCTGCAGACCCTCATATTTCTGGGCCACTCAGCCGCCTCGGTACTCCGTTGGTTGACCCGTGAGTATGACAAATTATTTTATACATAATAAGTGGCATCATCGAAACGTGTCGAGGGACACATCTAAGACACATCAGGATGTGTAATTGATGTCAAAGACCATGGATAAGAGTGCTACATGCCTTCTTATGCAGAAATAATGGACTTGATTTCAAAATTTTCACCTTGTTTTATAAAAGTGGTGAAAATGTTTTAAAATTTCACTTCTTTTCTTGCTGAAAAATAAATGAGATTTTTCATTAATTTTCTCACTCAAAAACATGAATTCTTCAACCAGTGCTCTACCATTTATTTACCTTGATCTTTCAATCCTCCAAATTATTGAGCACCCAAAGAAAGCACATAGAAAGACTGAGGAAACTTTAAAAACCAGCTGGAAGCCTGTGGCCAGCAGGAAATGCTGAGGACCCAAACACACTGAATTCAATGAGACTATGGTATACTTGACAAGGATGAGCAGTGGGACAAGAAAGACAAGTGCAACTACGCATGTAAGCACTGGATTAGTCCATGCACCAGGACCAGGTTTACTTACTCCAACAGAAAAAAAGAAAGAAGATATGCAGGCATCACATAGTGGAGCACAAGGAAATTATACAGGAGAATGATGCTGGTTGAACATTCAAGTTTTTTGGTGAAAAAGTGTGTGAAAATTTTGAAAAAGTTTCAAAATTTTCTGACATGGAGGTGAAGATTTTGAAATGAAATAAAAAAGGGCTGAAGTTTGTAAATTTTTAACACACTTTTTCAGTGCAAAATTTCTGTAAAATTCAAAAAAATCTTGCCCAATTTTTTCATTGAAAAACTTGAAATGTACAACCAATGTGACAGTAGATATACAGTGAACAAAAATTTTGCTATTTTACTCCTTCAATGGGACGGCCGTTGATAAGTCGCAAAATTTGTGAAACCTCAAATTTTACGAATGCATGACATTCAGCGCTCATCCAGGGGTCGGTGTGAGCTCCAAATGTGCAACCAAGAGCCATATTGCATTATCATCTTAAACTGGCAATAACAGCTTATTCCTGGAAACTTCACCTTTGGGACACTTGGGGGTTGAATCCAGATTAAGGCTCGAAGCTATGGAAGCCCGGAGCACCACGCTTTTAACCGACGTCCGGCATTGATGCCGAATGATTGCATGTGTTCAATCCTGTCCGGGACCCCGGATACACCGTGTTGTGCAGATCTTGACGGGAGCGTAGTAGTATAATGTTTGAAAAAAGTGATTCAACTCATTCATCTTGATTATGAAAGCTGATCTTGACCAGACAGGGCGCGAGAGGGAGCTGTGCGTGGCACTACGGGGCGGGTCGGGTCAGGTGTGGAGACAGGTCTCAAACGCGCGAAGTAGCAGAGCAAGGACGTAATCCTGGTGGGGAGCGTGGATCGAGTTGAAAGTATAAATTGACCGTTCATCAGGGAAACCCCCCCGAGCAATTTTATGCAATTTTATGATAAAATATCATAAAATTGCTTCCCTTCCTTCCATGTGCAAAAATAGCTCAAAATATCTTCTCCCTAAAAAATGTGGCTCAAATTGCAGAAAGTTTTACAAGAATGTGGCAAAGGTTTCAGTCAATTGTATGTAGTAGTTGCTTCAATAATCTTCCTCAGATGCACACAGGAAGCGACAGAAAGTGATGCAGTAAATGGTATAATATTCAAATGTACATAAGACAGGAGGGTCTATGTAACAACTACGCTTGAAACCTCTCCATTATGACCACACCTGCAAATCAAGGCGAGAGCATCTTGCATATAATTTGGAGCAAGTAGACCGGTCGAGGATGTCAGTGAGATACACAGCAACAGCGTATTTGAGGCGCACCTATGCGTTGCAGCTGGAGATCATTGATTCATACGCACACCTCAACCCAGAGTAAACAAATAGAGCATCTATGAGCTTTTTAGTGATATTCATTGTAAAGAGGGCTCGCGCACCTCAATGAGAGGGGTGCACACGGAAATCCGAGCAGCGGCCCGGCCTAAATGCGGAAACGTGAGCGGTAGAGACACGGAACCTACAGAAAGTAGTCAGCATCAATGAATCTGTACATTGATACCAGCTACTTGCCTAATTGCCTCAACCATTCTCAACAACCGACTATACAACAGAATAGTGAGGAATATCTTTGGGGAAATGTGGTAATGACGTACACATCATCCGTGGTGGCGAAGACGCAGGGAATCAACAGTGAAAGAAAGGGTGGTTCATGAGCTGATTGAAGAGGTCAGTAGAGCTGGGAATGAAGTTGAGGGCGAGGACCGCACCAGAGTTTCAGGTAGAATGGTCCCCGCTGTCAAGTCCCCAGTCAGGAAATTTATCCCGATTGGTATTCAAATGGAGAACACACCGTAAGCATTGCCATAGGAGGCGACGAGAGAGAGTGCGAGCGAGTGGACACCGATGGGAAGGGAGAGAGGCTGGCATGGGGGCGGAGGAAGTGGGGGAAAGGAAGAGAGCGGTGCTTGACTTTGTTGTGACACGATCAAAACGAACCATGTTTGGCGCCCACGTGCACCGGCAGGCACCGGCAATCTTTCACCGTGACGACGCGCGGCGATGGCCTTGGCACATTAGGGCCGGGTTCGTTTGACGTTGCCACATCTCTGAAGTACTGTCTCTCAAGTCCAACTCCGACAACTGACCAGTGTATTCCATGAACCTATGGTTCACATTTAATATGCCGCAACTTTTTTCCCATGCCGCAACTTTTTTTGGACGTTTGATGATAATGCCGCAACTTTTAGGTCCTTTTGGGCTTCCCAAAATAGTTGCGGCCGAACTCGTTTCTCCGCAACTTTTGTTTTTCCGGTCCCGCAACTTTTTTTCTTGGGCCGCAACTTTTTTTCTTGGGCCGCAACTTTTTTTTTTTGAGGGCGCAATTTTTTTTTTTTGTGGAAGTTATTTCAAGTTTGGATACCGTTTCCGTGGGTTTTTTTTTACATTTCTATTAACCACACGTTTCGGGCATGACAACTGATTGATTCCACATGCTCATCCTTCTCTTCGACTAATCATTTTGCTTTTTGTACTCTTGCCAGTGCCATGGATAGGCACGTGCTGTGCCTCAAACTCGGTCCGCTTTACCGGTTGCCCGATTAGCGACACGCGTCAGCACGCCCATCCCCCCCCAAAAGACTAAAAAGTACCAGCTTCATAAGAAAACATACTATATTCCAATTGATAATTTAACAATGTTTGTACACGTGGTAACACACACCTGGGGAGATCACATCGCGAGATCCGACGAGAAATGCGGTCATTTCATACCAACTGGTCAATGGGACGTGATTTCCCTCTCATTCATGTGCAATGTTGTATTGTGATACTCCACACATCTGGTAATTGCGTCATCGCGCCCGAAACGCGCGGTTAATAGATATGTTAAAAAAGTGGCAAAAATGGCGTCCAAACTTGAAATGACTTCTACAAAAAAAAAAAAAGTTGCGCCCTGAAAAAAAAAGTTGCGGCCTAAGAAAAAAGTTGCGGGACCGGAAAAACAAAAGTTCCGGAGAAACGAGTTCGGCCGCAACTATTTTGGGAAGCCCAAAAGGACCTAAAAGTTGCGGCATTATCATCAAACGTCCAAAAAAAGTTGCGGCATATTAAATGTGCACTTTGACCGCCATATGAACCAGCATAAAACTAACTATCTTTGAGCTCTAGGCCTCTGGAAGCAGTGCATTCCTCGAGTTCATACAAGGTTGCCAGTGAAAAAAAATGAAACATTTCATTTGAGGTCGACTTTGGTTAACGGCAAGCACTTGATTTGGTTTGAATACATCAGAATTTCTTGAAAGATTGCTGACAAAATACCTCAAGGTTTGTAAAATGTAACAACTCAGTGCAATTGTTGCCCAAAGTTGTGGAAACTTTCTGCAAATATTGAAAGTTATCTGAGCACAAAAAATTTTATCAGAAAATGTCATAAAATATCTGGGGAGGTTTTCCCTGATGTTATTCAACAAGAGGTATTTTCAGCTATTTCTGAGTCTGTAGGCCAGGACCGCCAGAAACCAAACAAGACTCAATTTTTTAGATCAAAAGGTCATTTTGCGTTCAATGTACAGAGCCACATTATTAACAAGTTCACCATTCATCTATTTCTGAATTACCAGTCAACTCATCATCCGAAAACCACGCAAAAATTTTGCTAGTGTCATCTTCGTTGTCCTGTGCAACTGGTGGTTCATCCTCATCCAACATCCTATCCAGTTGTGCTGATTGTTCGGAATCTAGATTCAAAATGTCGTCAAAATCAAATTATGCTGGAAGGGAACTGTGGCTTTACTCAAGCCTTCTCCATTATTGACACCTCCCATGTAATAGAACCCACTAGGTCCAATTCCGTCGTCATTACGCAATGGTTGCAGATTAGGAATAAGTTCAATGTCTTTGGCATGCTCCTTGCGAGCCATGGTCAAGGCATAACCCCATTCTGCATCCATATCTTGGGGGATATTGTACAGATTATCCAAGATGCAAAACTTGCCAAGTAGCTGGAGGTATATGTTCCAGCAAGACTCCCGAGTAACCGCAGGCTGCCCAATTTCAGCATACATCTGAGTGATGATGGCATGGAAATCAGGCGGAACTAGTTGAAAGACCTCATGGTCTGGAGGTGCATACAGAGCGCGAACCATGTCTATGGCCTCTTGTTCAACTTTGATCTGAATCCCAGTCAGATCGAGATAGACATATAAAGTGGATTCACACCTTGAAATCCAGGACTCCATAGTCCCCAGGGTGCTCAGCCATGTCATTGGGAACCCCGTGAGGAAGAACCTTGTTGTGGTCAGCACGCTTGGCGGTGTTGTTGACTCGTTCGCGATATGAATCAAGTTCTTTTTGAAGCCATGGGATGAAAACCCAGCGGAAAACTAAGCTGTAATAAAAGGTTGACTCAATAAATTAGAAAAGATTGGGCCTCTTACACCTCAAGTAGGATATCTGGATCATACCACCCGTTGTTTACTCCAATATCCAATATATCTTCAAACCCTGGAGTAAACCGATGTCTCAACTGCGACCAAGAGATCTCGGGCATCACATTCTTCTTCTCCCGCATCCAACAATGCTGAAGGGTTCCCCTCAGGCTGGGGTCATGGAAATGATGAATCAAGGTGTGGCCATTTGCGAGGGCAAAATTCTCTGTGCCAGGGTCACTTTGAGACACCAGGGGTCCATCTGAAAGACTTGGTTAAAAAGTTTTCTCGAAGCATGAGTGGTGCTTACATCCTTGTTCCTCAACCTCGTCCAAATAATAACTCAAAACGAGTCTTGGATTACTGTTAGTCCACCAAATCTTGAGCCAGTGAGTAAATCCGATGAAAGGATCTATGCCAGTGTGTAGGGCCAACCCAAATTTGTACTTCCATTTGTCATGCTGATCAGCAGCCCAGATATCATTCACGCCGGCAGCCCAGAACCGTTTGCGACGGCGACAATTTTTGCGGCGCTCTTTTACCAATTCTGGTTCGAACAATGAGAAGTACTTGGTGACCATGTTTATTTCAACACATCAGATCGAGAATGGGATCAAATAACCACTGTCATACCGAGAAACACTCATATTTTCCTCGTGAAAGAGGAGGCTGACAATCTCCCTTGCCCCTGCTTTCGGGTATTGAGCTCGGAGTCAAAGCAATGCCGGTCGGATTGAATTGATATTGTGGTGTTGGCTGCGAGTACGATAGAGCCCTAGACTTTCACGAATCTGTCTAAATCTTGTGACGCTGAACAACATCTCATTTTGGAAATGCGATTCTACATCTCACTGCGCATAACACCGAAATAATTCCCTGTCATATATGTACATGAACATGGAAACACAAACAGGACCACCCCCTCGCTATGAAGCCAGAAGTCTTCAACATTGGTTCAAATTGACAGTTCTTGGCAAGTCAAATGAATGTTAGAAAAATGTAATACAGCAAGCGAGATATATAAGAGGCTAGATCAATGCTTACCACGCCTCAGACCAAGAAAGTTTCGCGGGCAATGGCGTGTCTGAACGGCAGATTTGAACTCGGACCAGTCACCACATTGATCCCGCCGGCGATCGCCGGTGTGGCTCGCTCCCTTGCTGTCGGTCTCACTTTCTCCCCAAGTGATCTGTATTCTCCAATGGTCAACTTTTGTTGAAATTATTCTCATAGTGTCTCGGCGCGTACTTGCTCCAAAACAAAGCTCAAGTGCTGGAGTTTCCCCAATCACTTGCTCACCTTCCGCTCGCTCTTATGTCTATGGCAGGTATCAGGGGTCCCAGGTTGGAGCAATCACACACTATCACCCGGCATCAATGCCGGGCGTCGGTTAAAAGCGTGGTGCTCCGGGTTTCCATACGAAGCCCATACATCAAAGTCCTGAAACACCCTCTATACGTGGGAAGGCAAAGCAATGCTCACTATCAAAGGGAGAATCATATTAAGGTAGGCTGCAAGGACGATCCGCTCACATCACGTG